>CM060493.1:1811912-2393896 GCA_030544225.1 Skeletonema marinoi
TGTCCAGGTGGGACAGGAAGGATCAGGTAGGGCTTGGATGTCAAGGGTACCTAAGTAGCAGCAAGGTAAGGGAAAGCACAAGTCAGCAAAATTCTCCTGAATATGCAAAAAGCATATGTTATTCATGATCACAATGGCATATAATAGCATAAGAACGTACCACCAGCAATGCCTACGGCTTTTTTGCCAAAGCTGCAACCCACTGCCGAACACTGGCCGGCATTCTCAACGTGTGGGATCATGAACTGTTCAAACCCAGTATCGATCATGTGCACCTTGATCTTGTTGCCTTCGTCGTCGTTCGGGGCATCGATTTTGAGATTCCCCTGCACGTAGAGGTGGGGGGTACGAAGCTCAACGTTTGCAGTGGGGGGAAAGTAGAGCATACCCTCTACGTTGATGCCACGAGGAATTTCCACCGTATCGCCATTCGTATAATCGACTATGGCACAGACTCCACATGGAATGTGTGCCTCGCCAGTCACATACTCGCTTGTTAGGTTACTGCCGGGCTTGATGTACCTGTGCTCATAGGGAGTTTGACCAGTGGCAAGAACAGGGGCCTTGCGCACTTTGACTTCTGCAATATTGAGGGGCTCGTAAGCTTGGTTGAACTTCGAGTGTTGGATGATACGTAGATGACGTCCAATAGCGCCGTCAAAGTTGAAATAGTAAATGCCTATGTAGTAGGATGTAGTAGAGATGCGGAAAATTCAATGAGATGAGAGAATGAAATGATAAAGTTGAAGAAAGAAGAGGAGAGAGATACCTACCTTGCTCGTCCACTACAACCTTGCTTGCGACGACGCTCATGTCAGCATCAAGCACTTCAATATCAGCCCCCACCATCCTATATTTCCACCCGTCTTGGCGGTTAACAATTCTCACTGAAATGTAGTAGCAAACAAGAACATATTCGTTAGACACGAATATCATTTGACTCAAAAATATCACCACTTAGAAATGCATATGTATGCAATGAACATACCTTCTCCTACGGCAGTGTTGTCATCACCAAAATCAACCATCCACCATGCTGGGGAGTCGCTGTATTCGCAGGTGTGAGAGCAATCACCATGATCACCATTGATCGCACTAGAGGCCGATCTTCCCCAGCAGGTGGAGGACTGAGTTGCCACGGCCACACCAGCCCTGTGCACTTCGACTTCTGCAATATTGAGGGGCTCATTATTCGAGCGTTGGATGATACGTAGATGACGTCCAATAGCGCCGTCAAAGTTGAAATCGTAAATGTCTATGAAGTAGTACGCAGATAATTTCATTTGAGTATAACACAATGATGGAACATCAGCAAAAAGTGTTTCTTCTCAAAAAGGAGAGAACTCACCTTGCTTGTCCTCTACAACCTTGCTTGCGACGACGCTCATGTCAGCATCAAGCACTTCAACATCAGCCCCCACCATCCTATATTTCCACCCGTCTTGGCGGTTAACAATTGCCACTGAAATGTAGTAGCAAACAAGAACATATTCGTTAGACACGAACATCATGTGACTCAAAAATATCACCACTTAGAAATGCATATGTATGCAATGAACATACCTTCTCCTACGGCAGTGTTGTCATCACCAAAATCAACCATCCACCATGCTGGGGAGTCGCTGTTTTCGCAGGTGTGAGAGAAATCACCATGATCACCATTGATCGCATCAGAGGCCGGTCTATCCCAGCAGGTGGAGGACTGAGTTGCCACCATGGCCACACCCTGTACGATGGCACTAACGGGGGTATGATCTGAGGCAGCAACAATAGTAGAGAAGGGAACAGCATCGGGACCGAGGCAGGTATCGACAGAGAGGTTTGCATTGCAGGAGAGGGGTTGGAACATCATGTCATCGTGATCTTCCATAAGACGACGACGGAGGTCTTCCTCATTGCCTGACATTGACATGGTCTGTGTGTTGGAGAAGGAACAAACGAGGTTAAATAGGTTGAGATGTGTTGCAAGAGGCATGTCCTGTATTTGCTGATAAATGCCAAACTACATTGTCGGGCTTAGGGTTTGGTCAACTTACTTCATCAGATTTTTCGAGACCCAACGAAGAAGAAGAACTCTTGTTCTTGTTGTTGCGACGGAGGTGTCGTCCACTGATTTGCTCATCAGCTGCAGACTGCACATCGTGCAGGAGAAGAGGCAGCAGCAATGTGGCTGCGCGCAAGGAGAGATTCATTTGTATGATTGTTAATATTAGATGGGGAGTAAGTTGTTTGTTGTTTGTGTTGTGGACAATAACAAATTGTGAGTTTGTTTGCGAGGCAATCAAAGGTAAACATCGTTCAGTTCACGACGGAAGGTGTGGTACATTCCGTCCGTGAATGATTGTGACACATGAGGTTTGAAGTGTAGGGTAAAACTGCTTCTTTCATGTTCATTTAGTTTCCCAAAAGGGTAAAACTGCTTCTTTCATGCTCATTTAGAGTCTAGAGAAGGGTAAAACTGCTTCTTTCATGCCATTCGGGTCTACCAAAAGCATGACCGGTATTGAAGTGCACCATCCAGCGAGACAGATCACAGCGCAATGACCACCTAATGACCACGATTCCTCGAATACCGTTTGTAGCCCCTAATGTAAATTTCAGCCTCCAACATCAAAAATCACACTTCAAGAAACCTTTCTTGAAATAGATACCGCAGCAGTGGCATCAAACATCCACTGCATATCACCTGCATTGGTTCCGATGCCACAGGAAAGATGGAACTTGATCCAAAGCTGGCAGCAACAGCAGACTCACTTGTGGCAGATTGCTCATTACAAACTGCTGAACGGGGAGAGTTTGAAGATGCATTGAAACAGCAACTGGTGGAATTGGATAGTGTTGTTGAGTTGGGAAAGTTTATTGAGAAGGAGGAATTGCATCGAAAAAGGGATGGGAAGGATGATGATTGTAGGCTCACGATATTTGATTCGTCGGGTGTTGCTGTACAAGATTGTGTCATTGCCGCGATGGTAAATGAAGCATTGGTTCAAAGGGATGCCATTCACATATTCACCAAATGCGCCACTAATTTCACCCAATTTCTGATGAGAAACAAAAACAAGAGTTGTGAGCTACTCTATCGCACTCGAAATTGAATTCAGAAACAGATCCTTTCACAACTCACCTTTTTTGATGCTGAATCACCTCCTTTCATCAAAGCCCAATTAATAGCTTCCGTCATTGCGAGCAAAGGCATCGTGGCTAAGAAAGCTAATGCAAACTGCCACGCGGCAATCAGCGCGATGATGAACCCTGCCAGCAGTGCAGTCATAGAGCTGACAGTTGAGCCTGTGCCTTGTCCTACTGTGAGGCGAATCAACTTGATGTCAACAGCTAGGCGGGATGTCAAAACTCCAAGGGCGTTCGCTGGATCGTCAAACCACCCCATATCTTGCCTTAGCAAGCTTCGGAAGTAGTCAGTACGAATTCTTCGCGTCATTCGCTCTCCAATGACCTCAAACAAATATGTTTGAAAGTACTGCGCGACGATATCGGCTACTGCCAAGAGTCCAAATGCTGCTGCTAGCCACTCTGTGAGATGGAGAATGATACAAATGTAGATGCAGGGCATGTTTGTGAGAACACGATAAGGAAATGCAGAAGTACAAGGTAAATACAATGAATGCATCTCTTACCCGTCCAAGTTCGTGCAACATCATAATCCAAAATGGACATGGCACTCAACATGAGCGCAAACAGAACTCCACATATGGGCCAAGCCAAGCCCGTGCAAAAGCACACAATGAGACCGCAAAAGAAATAACATTGCTCGGGGCTGGAATACGCTTTGAGACGCTTTTTGTCGACATGTTTTTTGAAGTCTTCTTCGATTTGCTTGTCCTCCTTGTTCAAATCTCCAGTGTCAGTGCTCTGAGTGTGAGTGTCATCGTCAACTTCCTCTTTCTCCTTCTCAACGCTACCGGCAAATTCTTCATATGTTGTTTCAACTGAATGTCCATTTGTTGCGTTGGAAGTGCCAGAATTGCCGTTTTCTACAGAAGCCAAACCTTCGCCTGTATGGGTATGAGCATCATCATCGTGTGCCCCTCCACAAGAGCCTTATAAAGACCACCTTCCTCGGCCATAAGCTCATCGTGTGACCCAATCTCAACAATACTTGACCCATTGACCGTCGAAGTCGTTCCATCTCGTGCGCCCAGTACGACAATTCGATCGGCATTCTTTACGGTGGAAAGACGATGCGCAATGATAAGGGTGGTGATGCCCCCTCCAGTACCATTCTTTCCAACCAAATTGTCAATTGCTGACTGGACAATCTTCTCACTCTCAAGTTAGGTCGTTGCTTTGTGGTCCGTCCTCGCGAAACTGTCACAAAGGAAGCAAGCCACAAGACCTTCGTCTTGTTCATAGAGCTGACACGCACAGCTGTGCTTGAAGATACGTGTAGAGTGATTTGTGACACAGCTTGTGAGAGTTGTGTCCTTGATGTGTTGGAACGGGACGCCTCCCCCCTATCTGCTTCGTCTTTCGGTATTGTCATTCCCATTATCGATGAATTTGACCTCACTGAAGAAAAAGAAGAAGACGTTAACAGCTCTGAAAGCTCTTGATAAAGAGATCCCAGGGAAGGCGTACTCAAAATGAAAACTTCAACGAACGAGGAGAAATGGATTTAAACAAAGCTATACATTCATTACTTTAAAGCCTAATCATTCAACAAGAATCCAAAGAGCTGAAGTCGTCACCTTGACAAATGGCTCTCTGACAGTTATCATGACTCCAAAACTTACAGTAGCTACCACTGCCGACAAGTCCAACACAAAACTCGTCACGATTCTGCAAGTGTTCACAACCATTACTTTTGTAGATTTCTTCATCATTATTCTGCGGAGATGCACAGGGATTGAGCACCGTAAAATCGTGACCATGACATATGGAACGCTGACAAACTGTACCGTCGTTCTGCCAAGTCTTACAATAGCTCCCACTTTGGTCGTTTTCGCAAAAGGATATATGCAGTTCTTGGCATCCATAGCTTGCATAATGAGTGTAAGATTCAGGAGTGTTTCCAGTGGGTGTTGATACAGGAGGATTGGTCGGCGGAAGCACAGGTGCAGCAGTCATAGGAGGTGAAGTTACTGCAGGAGATGGGACTGGGGTCGGAGCTGTTGATGGAGTTTTGCATTTTACCGGCGTTGAAGAACTATCATCCCCAGGCTCTTCTCCGCTTTCTGGAAAGATTGTATCAGGTGCCCAGCCAAAGTGAGGAATTGATTCGGATGGACACTCATAAGTTTCATTCTCAAAGGGTGTGAACTTGACATAATCAACTTCCATCTGTGAGACGTCGAAATTTGGTATGCCAGCCCAACTGTTCGGAAACCATGCGCCGATCCATAGTCTACCTGCATAGAATGGGACGTTTTTACGATTGATACTAACAAGATTTCCGTCGACATAGAATTCAACCCTCCGTTCTGATTCTTCAGTGTGCCAATCGAATCGCCAAGTGTGAAATTGTCCATCGTTCATTTCACGATCAAGTTGTGTGAAATTTGTTTCAACCAAAGATCCACTCTCTCCAATATACGTGTTCATCAGTGCATAATCAAAACCGATGTCCGAATGAGCAGGATTTGGCCTACCAGGAAGCTCAATGTCAATCTCATGATTCACGATTGGTGTTCCATCTTTCCAAAAGAAGGTCCAGATGGCTGAGCAAACACCCAGCTGTTCAGCTACTTTCATGCGTACCTCGTACGAACCTGCGCCGAAATAGTCACGGGTAGCAATTGCCGCGCCTGTCATAATACCACTGTCCGCTCGGTAAATCGTGGTACCTTCCTTTTTCACACCCATGATATCACCATCGTAGAGTAACCCATGGGCATTGAAGACAGCTCTCTTGGAATTCGAATCAAAATGCAAATTCTCTGCCACCACTCCTCCTGAATTTGGGTTCCAACTTTTATGAGCCTTGAGCCACTTGTTAGGGTCGAATCCATTTGAGAAATCATCGTAGAACGCCTTCGGTGGCGGGCAGCTCGGCCCACTAGTAGGTGGAGGGCAATCGACACATTCGTATAACATACTTCCACCGCCAAGCCCCTCGCATGAATTCCTACCACATTCATCCTTTAAGGATTCACGGGTGCTGCATTTTGAGATCTCACCCAAGCCAGAATAAGCTTTACAGAATTCGTCCGGATTAGGAAGATCTGTGCAACCATCCATCAAATATTCTTCTACCATCTCCTCATAGCTTGGTGTGTCTCCTTCCATCACATCTATGTCTGCACAGGAAGCGAAATGGAATACAGTAAAGTTCCATTGCCAAAATAATGTGTACGGCCCTGGTTCAAGATTGGCTGGGATTGTAATACTCCCCTCTGTTTCCACAGTCGCTTGGTCGCTAACGATCCAGTACGGCAAACACTCTGCACCGGGGATGACAACAAAGTCTTCAATACTAGGATCTTCCGCAAAAGGTGCTATCATCACTTGGACACAAGTTCCCTCACTTTGTCCATTCGCATGCCCATTTGCGGCCCAATGAAGCACAACTTCTGCCCCAGGCCTCGTTGGAGTCTTGGGGTCACTCACCATGTCGGACCGACATGGCCTCTTTGCACTCTCCTCTAAAATAATATCGTGCTTCGCCTCTACTTGACAATCGTCGAGATTTTTGTGGGGACAAAAGTAACGAATCAGAGCGGAGTCGGACTTGGTAGGCATGCCCATGCGAGACATTCCATTGCCATAGGGTCCTTCAAGCTTCTCGATCCAGCTGTGGCCTGTCGTCAAGGTTGGAGCAGTGGTCGCGAGGAGGACAAGGGCGAGGGTGGCGCTTGGCATTCCCATGTTGGAAGAATAAGTTATTGAATAATAATTTGAGAGTTTGATGTTTCACTGGTAGTGATCTATGTAGTTGGTGATCGGATGTGTAATGAATTACTGATGTTCCCATACGCATTACTTCCGCATTACATAGAGATGTGGTGTTCAATGACCACTAGCTACTTATGTACGATTGATGTCCTTTGAATTGATGACCCCTTATTCGATGATGTTCGCAAATTAAAGGAAGATTAGTCTGATCGGACTCTTCATTCACGAACTGTCAGACATAATCTATTTGTGTCCTCAGCATTGTCAGCGCCATTCTCCTCATATTCATCGTGTGTGTCGTCGGCGACATGGCATTGTAAGGGCTATCGATGAGGGGATGGAGGAGGCAGGGGAGACACGGCGGTTCGTTGCTACGCTACGGCCCCATGGCTGGGTTGTTTTATGTGTTTTGTGTTTTGTTGGCGTGTATGTGGGGAAGAAGGCTGCCAAAATATAAATTTATTTTACCCCCCGGGGTATTTCGAGCGATCCCACTGTAGTGGCTAACCCTTTGTAGAAGTCAGTGTTCGCATACCGAAACCAGCGGGAGCCAAAGATACGAATCGATTCTGCTCGATTGCATTCTTTTATATTCTTTCTCTTTCCAGCGTTAGAGGCATTTGCAAATCAGAGATAGTGGCTTGAAATGGGGGGCGTTTTTTAGAGATTAAAGGGAGTTGCCCCCTTTGTGAGCATCTCATGACCTTTTTTAGGGTATATTGAAAAGAATTTACCCTGTGAAGAGGACATAATGCCTAGCCTATCAATAATAAAGAGAGGGCTACCCCCGTGGTTCTCTAATTTTGAAATTGACATCCATAGCACTCGCTGTCATTTTTTACAGCCGTGCATTGTACCAAGTATTAAGGCTTGCAGCACAAAACAAACACACTGAATTCAAAGCTGCAGAATAAATACCTCTGAGGACAACTACTGTAGACCATGGTGGACCGTCGAGCCAACCGTCGACCAGTCGGCGAAAGCGTCACCTCCTTCGATCTCCCACCATCCAACAAAACGAAGGCCACAATCTCTCCCGAAGTCAATATCGATTCGACCATCCAACAACCACCTAACTCCACCGACAAAGCCGACATTGACAAGTATGCCGACGCCACACCCATCCCCTTCTTCGCCCTCTTCCGTCACGGCACAACTCAAGACAAACTCATCATCTTCATTGGCATCATTGTTCAAGCATTCGTCGGCCTCTCCTTTTCAGGGATGAATTTAGTATTCGGTGAAGTCCTCGATGATCTATCCTCACCCGCCGAGTCCATCCTCACCAGTACCATATCCACCATCAAAATCATGGCGATACTAGCAGCAGTATTCGGCGTAGCTGCCTTCATCGGCATGTCGGCCATTCCATATGGCGCGGCGCGGATTACTAATCGGGTGAGGAACGCCTATGTGACCGCGGTGTTGGCGCAGGATATGGAGTTTTTTGATGAGAGTAAGCCTGGGGAGATTGTGGCGGCGTTGGCGGAGTATACTATGGATTTTGAGGAGGGGTTGAGTATTAAGTTGGGGGAGGGGTTGCAGGCGACTTTTGGGGGGTTGGGTGGGTTGGTTGTTGCGTTGTACTTTTCGTGGCAGATTACTGTGAGTGATAGTCGAGATAGTCGTGTCATATATTCTTGGCTACGTTCTCTTGTGTGATTCTTACAATTTACTTTTCTAACTTTCACTTTCATCCTCCACATATACGCAGCTCATGTGTCTCGTTACAGTCCCCATCATGGCATTCTCCTTCTACATGATCCTTCAAAGTGGTGCCGGAAATGACGGCCTACTTGGAAAGGAAGCCTATGAGGCAGCTGCCAATATTGCCGATGAGACATTGTCATCCATGCCTACGATTGCATCTTTTGGTGGAGAGACCAAGGCTGCTAAGAGGTATGAGGGGCATTTGGGAGAGGCGGAGGATAGTGCTATTCGACAGGTTCGTGGGTGGAGCGTTCTTACTTTTTGAATTGGTTGTGCATGTACTGCTCTCTCACACCATAATACTTTGACTTATATCTTCCTCTCTTAGAGCAAGAAACTAGGGCTTGGAACGGGGTTCCTATGGGTACGTTTGATCTCTATGGAATTCGTAAATGCATCATTTGTAGACTTACACAGTCGTCTAACATTTTTCAACACTCTATCTATACAACAGGGATCCTTCTTTGGAATGATGGGAATTGGCTTTTGGTGGGGTGGACACCTTACCATCCAATCACGTGAACAAGCCATGATCAACAATCCCATACCTGCAGACTTTGAAACTAATGATATCTACGCCGTAAATCGAGCTATTGCCGATGAGTACTGTAAATATAGACCTCCAGGATCCTTCGGGCAAGGAGATCTGCTATCATACACTGGAGACGCCTACGATGCATGCGTGTGCTCCATCCCGTGGTCCACCATTTCAGAACCTGGAGTTGTGAACATCCAATGTGGCTGTACGGTGGGAGAATTGAGCATCGCTAGTGATTGTATCACGACTGGAAGAACCATTGCTGTGTTTTTCAGTGTCATGATTGCTGGATTCTTGCTCGGAATGATTCCTCCGGCCTTTCAGGCTATCAAAAAGGCACAGTTAGCTGCATACAAGCTGTACAAAATCATCGACCGCGTACCAAGCATAGACTCATCGAATGCATCCGGAGGCAAACATGTGAACAGTATGGAGGGTCAGATTTCAATCCAGGGCATGCACTTTCAGTATCCGACGAGTACAACAAAGACGTTTGAGGATATCAACCTCGAGATTGCGGCGGGAGAGACGGTGGCCCTCGTGGGGGAATCGGGTAGTGGAAAGTCTACAATTGCGAGACTTGTATGGTGAGTAGAGATGTCTCTTTTCTTGCAATGGAAGCTGAGCTTGTACTTCTAACAAATTTGATATTGTCTTCAGTCGTTTCTATGATCCTCAGGAGGGACGCGTTTGCATCGACGGGAACGATTTGAAAGACCTTGATGTGAAGAGCATGAGAGACCACATCGGTGTTGTATCACAAGAGCCTTTGTTATTCGATGACACTATTGCCATGAACATTGCACGAGGCAAGCCTGGTTCAGAGCCAGCTACAATGGAGGAAATCGAGGCAGCAGCGAAAGCTGCGAATGCCTATTCTTTTATCCAAGCGTTTCCAGACAAATTCAATACCAAGGTAGGGGCAAGAGGTTCGAAGCTAAGTGGTGGCCAGAAACAGAGGATCTCTATTGCGAGGGCATTGATCAGGAAACCGTCGGTTCTCATTCTTGACGAAGCCACGAGCGCATTAGACGCTGAGAGTGAGAAGATTGTCCAGTCAGCAATTGACAATTTGGTTGGAAAGAATGGTACTGGAGGGGGCATCACCACCCTTATCATTGCGCATCGACTTTCCACCGTAAAGAATGCCGATCGAATTGTCGTACTGGGCGCACGTGATGGAACGACTTCGACGGTTAATGGGTCAAGTATTGTGGAGATTGGGTCACACGATGAGCTGATGGCCAAGGAAGGAGGTCTTTATAAGGCTCTTGTTGGAGGGGCACACGATGATGATGATGCTCATACAGGCGAAGGTTTGACTTCTGTAGAAAACGGCAATTCGGGCACTTCCAACGCAACAAATGGACATTCAGTTGAAACAACATATGAAGAATTTGCCGGTAGCGTTGAGAAGGAGAAAGAGGAAGTTGACGATGACACTCACACTCAGAGCACTGACACTGGAGATTTGAACAAGGAGGACAAGCAAATCGAAGAAGACTTCAAAAAACATGTTGACAAAAAGCGTCTCAAAGCGTATTCCAGCCCCGAGCAATGTTATTTCTTTTGCGGTCTCATTGCGTGCTTTTGCACGGGCTTAGCTTGGCCCATATGTGGAGTTCTGTTTGCGCTCATGTTGAGTGCCATGTCCATTTTGGATTATGATGTTGCACGAACTTGGACGGGTAAGAGATGCATTTATTGTATTTATCTTGTACTTCTGCATTTTCATTTCCTTATCGTGTTCTCACAAACATGCCCTACATCTACATTTGTTCATTCTCCATCTCACAGAGTGGCTAGCAGCAGCATTTGGACTCTTGGCAGTAGCCGATATCGTCGCGCAGTACTTTCAAACATATTTGTTTGAGGTCATTGGAGAGCGAATGACGCGAAGAATTCGTACTGACTACTTCCGAAGCTTGCTAAGGCAGGATATGGGGTGGTTTGACGATCCAGCGAACGCCCTTGGAGTTCTGACATCCCGCCTAGCTGTTGACATTAAATTGATAAGGCTAACAGTAGGACAAGGCACAGGCTCAACTGTCAGCTCTATGACTGCACTGCTGGCAGGGTTCATCATCGCGCTGATTGCCGCGTGGCAGTTTGCATTAGCTTTCTTAGCCACGATGCCTTTGCTCGCAATGACGGAAGCTATTAATTGGGCTTTGATGAAAGGAGGTGATTCAGTATCAAAAAAGGTGAGTTGTGAAAGGATCTGTTTCTGAATTCAATTTCGAGTGCGATAGAGTAGCTCACAACTCTTGTTTTTGTTTCTCATCAGAAATTGGGTGAAATTAGTGGCGCATTTGGTGAATATGTCAATGGTATTAGAGAGGTCCAGTCATTCAGCCTCGAGGAGGTTGTTACATCTGATATTGCAGATCTTCTGCAGGAAAAGATCCTCGTGATTGCCAAAAAAGGTGAGTTGTCTAGAGGTCGCATTGTTTTCTAATTCACCATGAATGTGACAAAGTAGCTCACCACACTTGTCTTTTGAAGCGGCTGTGTTTCGTGGAATAAGCGCCGGGTCTGTTCAGTTCATCCAGCTTGGGGTGTACGCTCTAGCTTTCTACATTGGTGCCAGATTGATTGATGACGGACTGCTTGACTTTGAATCCTTCAATCTCGTATTGTGAGTATCTTGCGCGTCACTTTTCTGCACTCTTGGAAATAGCTAACACTTTAATTCTCTTCTTCAAGGTGGAGTATGGCTTTCGGAGCTTCAGGAATGGGTATGGCTGCTAACTGGGTTGCGGCAGCTGCAAAAGGCAAAGCAGCCGCTGTGAGAGTCTTTGAGTTGTTTGATCGCACGCCTCCTATCGATAGCAAGCCTTGGAACGAGGATGGCTCACCTCGTGACATGGTGGTGCCATCAGATGTCAATGGAAAAAAAGGCGAGATAGAATTTCGTAACGTGAAGTTTGCATACCCGTGAGTGTGATCAGATCAATTTACATGTGGTGAATTGCACAAATTTTGCTTCGTTCAACTAACTCGCTTTTTCCCCATTTCAGAACGCGAAAGACTGCTCGAGTATTTGATGGCTTGTCGTTGAAAATCCCATCAGGTCAGACAGCTGCTCTGATTGGCTCTTCAGGGAGTGGAAAGGTAATGTCAGCATAGTGTTATTATGTGCCTGCACCTAGCTTTCATGACCTTCTCTCTAATCTCATGCTATCATTACTTGTATAGTCAACTGTCATGGCACTTCTGGAGAGATTCTATGACCCAGTTGCTGCAGTTGTCGATCGTGGTGACAAAGGCGAGGATGAACGCATTGAAATCGTCATTGATGGGAAATTCAGTGACTCCAACGGTGTTGTAATGGTGGATGGAGTTGATATCAGGAAAATGGACGTCAAGTACTTGCGAAATGCGATCGCTCTAGTCGGGCAAGAGCCAGTCCTCTTTGATGCATCGGTCAGAGAAAATATAGCATTCGGCAAGGATGGTGCGAGCGAAGAAGAAATAATTTCTGCTGCCAAGACGGCCAATGCGCATGATTTCATCTCGAACTTCGACGGGGGATATGATTACAATGTAGGAAGTCGTGGTAAGAAAGTGAGTGGTGGGCAAAAGCAGAGGATCGCTATTGCGAGGGCGGTTCTCAAGGAGCATCGCATCCTATTGCTTGATGAAGCCACAAGTGCGCTTGACAACGAGAGCGAAAAGCTAGTCCAGGCATCACTTGACAATCTCATTGCTGAGAACAAGGCTCATGACCGCACAACTATCATCATTGCGCATCGCTTGTCAACCGTTCGAAACGCTGACTGCATTTATGTGTTTGAGAATGCTGGAGATGGTGCGGTTGTTGTTGAGTCTGGCACTCACAAAGAGCTCATCGCGTTGAATGGCAAGTACAAGGCACTGCTTGACGCAACTATGCAGTCCTCAGAGGACTAAACTTCGTCACTCATGTGTGTATGTATATTGAAGTGGCGTTATTGAAGTATTGTATCTATCCGTGTGAAGACCAAGCTATGTATTCTACCATACGCACAGCAACAAGAGTCTAGGCTCCGCATGTTGTTGTGAGTGTGATGCTATAGCATAGTGTATCTGTACAGAATAAGAAGTTCCAAGTTTCATCTAATTTTACCCCTATCACTGATCAGCGTGAGTGGAGAGGAAGGACGGCAAGAAAATGATTGCAATCATACCTTCCTCTATCACATTTCTCTGGAAATAGTTGATTAGCGCATAGAATGTATATATTATTGCTGCCATCGTCTAATATTGATTCTCCAAACCTAGCACGAACCTTCAAGAAGCAAACATCATCATCCATATTTTCATCTGGTTCAAGAACGACGACTTGTCGTTGCAACTCTGACGCAAGTGCCATAATTTCTGGACCTCCACCCCAAACACTCTCATCTCGAATACTTGTCAAGTATTCATCGGAGGATAAGCCATATTCCTCTGCAGCAAGTTGTACTAATGATGATGCAGTGATTGATTCTTCTTCTTCCTTACCTTGAATCATTGTAAATTGTCGCTTTGGATTGTCTTGCAAGGCATTCACTGCCTGCTGACGTAATTTTGACGAGTTTTCGATGATACTTGTCATTGGAGGATGATGCCTCTGTGGATGATGATTGTATTCTGTTGATTGGTGTAACCACTTGTCATGTAATAGTCTAGCTCCGATAGCATGAAACAAACAAGACCCATCACTAGGTACTTGTCGAATTCCTACCAAAGAAGAAACTGCAGTAACTTCAGTATTGTTGTATAGTGTGGTGTTGCTACTGAATAAATAATCATCACAAGAAGTATCGCCCTCTATTTTGACATGGTATTCACCCTTTAGAAACCAATCCTCATCAATGTTTGCATCGTTTACCAGAGGCGTAGATTGGTCCACTAGAGCAGTAATTTGAGAATGAAGCGTAAGTAATTTCACGCAAAGAGATGCTGCCACCCATCGAGTCAAGTTGATTGTTAGAAATTTGAATAGAGTTGGATAGTATGGTGTTGTTGCTGTCGTTGTTTTCAGAACTACTCGATGAAGCAGCAGGAGGAATGCTGTAACGATGCAAGATTCACGTACAAGTCTTGATATTAGGTTGGTGACATGTTGTTTTATATTGTTTCTGTTTGTAATGGTGGTTCGTGGAAGACTACTTCGTCGACGCTGGAAGATTGCTCGTTTTAGTTTTGTACCAACAGCTTTGCCTATGATGGAGGATCTAATAGTGGCGGCAGCACCATCATCTTGCCCACGTGCCAATAAGTAGTCATCAGTGATGATGTCGTGTTCACAATCACTTTCTGAAGAAGCAGCGAACAATAATATTGATGGTCGACAAGAAGTCGTCGGTTGTTGCTTGATTAAATCAAAACATCGACCGCAAGGATAATATCTTTGCTTCGTTGATTGATAATAATATGCTACCGTGAATGCTATGGCTCCTGTTGGTGCTCCTGTTGGTAACATCAGTTGCAAATAATAAGTAGCAGCCGCGCTTGAACAACCATAGAGCACTCTATCTCAGCCTCTGCCAGTCCAAGAGAGTCCAAGTCAATCAAGGCAAGGCTGCAATCAAAAGTCTTCAAAATGCAAGGCAGATGATAAGGCAGGAGGTGAATTTTGTCGCTGCGCTCGGGACTCGTTCGGACAATTCTGGTTCGTTTTGATTACGTCACCCCTGCCTACTTACGTCATTAGTCAGGCCCTGCCTACGTCATTATCCATTGTAGTCAGAGAAAAGAAGTTCCGAGCACTTCCAGTAAAATGAAAATGCTTCACGAATCGGCCGGGGCAAGCTCAAGCGCAACGCAGGCTGGATGCGAAGCAGCCGCACCACGAAGGACGCGAACGCAAAATAGCCACAAAGGAAAACACTGACCACGTCGTTTTGTTGGATGCACTGCAACGACCAACGCAGCGAAATTGCATGCGAGGCGGGTGGTTCGTTCGTCTGGTGCATAAAAGAGAACACCATTGAATCTCTGTGCAGAAAGTTAAAAACGGCGGCCACACCGTCCAGGCAACAAAAACAACCCTTGGTAAGACCAGAACCACTGCGAATTCATCGGCACGAGTAACCTCGACAATACGATTGACCAAAGCAGTGCACGACAAATTATTATTACGATCTACACTAGTGTAGCAATCCTATTATTCCTCCATCACAATCATGAAGTTTCACTTTGGGAATAACCATCACCACTATCACTCCGGCGGCGGAAATGACCGAGGAAGCTCCGACTACAGCGGCGGATTAGCGGTCATGATGGTACCCGCTCATCCATCGTCCGTTCTATTCATGGATGCTCATCCTGACAAGGTAGCCACAGCAGCAGCAGCAGAGGAGGAAGGCCAGAGTTCATTGTCAGAGGAATACCGCCAAGAACCCTCCTCCAGCACTACTACAGGAGGAGGACACGGCGGCACCCCCAATGATGATGAGCCTGCAGAAGAGAATGACCACACTTCTCTTGAAGTACCTCAGCGTTCTTCTTCCAAATCTAGACAATTCTTTCGAATAAAGGGACGGAGAAGTCGATCCTCCAGTCCGGTGACAACCGACTGTCCATCTTCTTGTTCGTCTCCGGGGCAACAACATCATCGTCAAGAAATGATCGAGCATCAACAACAACATCACTGTCAACAACAACATCATCGTCTCAACGTCATGGACCTGCTTCGACCAGCAAGATTGAGGCGTTCCACATCACTACCCCACACCATTGATACTGCTACTACCTCAACTAATACAGCCTCTACATCCACCACCACATCCAGCAATCATTCCTCCGCCACCACCTCCAACAAACCAAGACACAAACGATGTGTCACATTCACCAACATTCAAATACGTGAATACAACACCATATTAGGAGATCATCCATGTTGTCAATCTGGACCACCTCTGGCACTTGGCTGGGAATTCAATAAACAGGATGAAGTGGTGATTGATATTGATGATTATGAAAATAAATTTCTTGACAATAACAACAATCATTGTCCTTGTAATGATCATCATGAGAGTGGGAATGGTACTTCACCATCATCACAGCAGAAGGTGAGGAGGAGAAGTATGAATGAATTGCGATTGAATTGCGAAGATCGTAGAGAGATTTTGTGTGGGTTGATGAAACCTGTGGAGGAGGATTTGACTGCTACTACTACAACTATGGCAGCATCATCATCATCAACAATGATGATGATGGAGGAAGATGATGATGGTTCAAATGAAAATCAACCACAGTTACTACAATCACATCAAAATGACAGTCATCAGCAGATACTACAACCACCACACACATCAACAACTACTACAACTACAGTTTGTTCCACAACTCAATCATCATCACCATCACCAACCCCACTATTGCCACTGTACACCAAGGAAGAACTCCGAAAAGCCGAACGAAAACTAGAACGAGAACGTCGGTGCAACTCTGGGAATGCTGCGAGAACAAGAAGACGTTTGAAACGTGGATTTTTTATGCCGTTGACTCCAGAGGAGGAGGAATCGTACAAGTTGAACAGTGGTGGTGGTAGTCTGAGTGGGAATGATGAACATTTGGACTACAGCAGTAGTAGTGAGGATGAGAATGGGGTTGTTAGTATGGATATTTCACCGAAGAAGGAAGTTTCACAAAAGAATTCATTTATGTGAAGGAGAGACCATGAGTTTTGAATAGATCATGGGAGGAAGCATGCAAGTATGACCAAAAAATGTTGACAAGACAATACAGAAAGAGAGCCAATCGATGATCATACTAAATGCTTGAGAGAGAAAAAACAATAATAAAGAACACAGTTTTGCTATGCTAAAATCACTGTGCACTCTAGAGATATATTAGGTTGACATAAAGGCCGAACTCATGTAGCCTCTCGAACAGATACGGCAACCCCTTGTTGCCTCGAATCGTTTTTGTTCTGAGCCTGGGTCACGGCGCTGCACCGTTCGGAAGCACACATTCTGGATGATTCAAATTCATACTCTTAGCTCAATCGAAAGCTCTTCAATGCAGAATGCCATTCACCCTTTGAAATAGCTCCAGCGACCTTTCCTTTGCCATCACTTACTTCCACACATTGCCATTCCTTCAAAACTATCACCTACTCGTTTACATCTTGGCTTGTAGTGGTCGTAGGAAGGCAACAAGTGGTGTTTAAGAATCCTCTCAATGAGCCATGATAATAGGTCAATTGCCATTGAACAACTCAGCCCAATCATCAAATCTAACCTTGTACATTCTATCCCATCTCTTTCCAGTTATCAATACGTGATCTTCTCCAAGAGCTATCCCATTCAAAACGTTGTGGTAACCTCTTTCTTCTCTTGGATAGAGAGTCGAAAAGTCATATTCTCTTACACTTCTTCCTGTGATCTTATCCACACAGATGATTTCATCCGCATACCATATATTACAGCATATCAAACCACCCATAAGCTCTAATTCATTCAAGTCGTCTTGCTCCGTTCCATCAAAGCGAGTCACGACAATCCTGCGTTTTACTTGCAGTGTGTCACGGTCCATGAAAAAGAGTGTAGAAGTACCATCGCTCACGATGAATTCCCCCTCGAAAGAGTCAAAAGTAATACCCCACCCTTCATTCCATGGAGGTGTGGTTTCATAGCTCAATGTTTGTAGTTTGGTAAGTGTTATTGGATCATATATGAACGCAGTCTGTTCTTCATAAGTGATGAATATCAATCGACCATTCCCATCTGCGTCGCCAGTGAAGTAAGTCGATCCCTCGCCAAAGTAAATGTCATCAATGTCTGTTGACTTGATCACCTCGAATGTAGTTGTATCTATCTTGAACAATTTGGATTTACCACGTAGACCAGTGGTTTCGTAGAGGTATCCGTCGCCACCGTAGGATAGACCCTGGGTGAAGGATGTTGTATCGTGTGGTACTTGTTCGTATGCTGTAAAGGCAGTACTGATGATGTTCGTCGGAGACAATTGTGATGTTGTTGTTGTCGTTGTTGTTGTGGTTGTTGCGGCAGTCGCTATTGTCGTAGCAGTTGTCTGTTGCTGTGTCTCTTGTGCGACTTCTATCATCCCTTCTTCTACATTAATTGTTCCATTGCCTGCATTGTTGAAAATTTCCCCCTCTTCATTACTTATTGCATCATGTTCTCCAATATCTAATGCTAAATTGTCGCCAGCATGACCAGGAACACTACTGTCGCCTCCTATAAAGTGATATGCAACATATCCCAGCAGTACCAAAAGCGTCGTCGGAAGTATCACAATAGCAAGTATGAATGCAGTTTTTCCAACGGATGACATGTTATTTTTTGATACAATACAATAGAGTTTCTTGCTGCACGTAGTGGTGATGATAACGTCACTTGTGGAAAGAACAACTCTTCTCAGCTAAAGGAGTACGCAGTGACCACTGCACTTTTCTCACCCTCTATTATGCGTGCGTCCGACATGTGGTCTCCAAAATTTCACACTTTTGAGTTTTGAGGAGGTTTTGAGTTTTGAGGTAACCCCGTGTCCTATCACGATGCGACTTTCACACATAACACATCTGAAACTGAAAGAGCTTTTACCACAATACAAGTTACTACTTATAAAAAAATAGGTGTTGTGTTGTAACAATGTAATCTTTACGTCAATTATGTTATGTATAGTGAGCAGCTCCTGAGCCTCGATGATGGTACAGAATAGGAGCCAGCCTCCTCAGGCTTCGGCCCTTTATCTTTTTATTCTGATTCTGCCTCCTTCATAGCAATGAGCATATCCCCAAAAAAGCTACTCATGAACTCGTCATCGTCAGTGGGAACAGCAGGCTCCTTCAAGACTCTCATCATGCCTTCCTTCGAATCATCCTCCTTCAAAAAGCACTTCGCAAAGAACTGTTCCAACTTATCCATAACACCTGGAACGCGTTCGGCCAAACTGGCAATGCTATCACTTTCCTTCAAAAACTTTTCAATCATTTCCTGCACCTTGGGCCAGGTTGAGCCAAACACCGAAACAAGACCTGGAAATGCTGCCGATGCGGGTTCTTTGTGAAGTACAACCATTCCAGCTTCGTCACCCATGTAATTGAATGGCAGACATTTCTTTGCACGAGCTTCATCTACCTTCATCTTCTTCACAGCATACATTTCACTCTCCTTGTTCATATCCAAGGACAAAAATTCCTCTGCCAGCATGACTTCGATGGAGGGTGGAGATACACGGAGATCGATGTCAACGATGCAATCAAGAATATCATACCCTTTTGAAATTGCCTGGTACACAGCAGTAGCCGAGTTCTTCTTATAGATCTCATCACCTCTCATCTCGATATGCAAGATGGCGTTCTTCAGGCGAACATCTTCATCAGTGCCACCATCAGATTTGATTTGTCTGGCATTCTTCACAGCTGCACTACAGAATTCCTTGTGTGACCCGGACTTCCAGTGTTCAACTTGACACTCTCTCGAGCAGTATTTTGCTATCATGCAACGAGAGCATCGGCGGACGTCCTTTTTCTCGAGTTGCTTGAAGCATTGAGAACAAGTGTCAAGACGATCGACTGAAAGAATAGTTTTCACAATCTTCAAGATGCTTCTGTCTTTGCTCCCAGTCAGGATCCGCTCATGCGTTCGAAGAGCCTCTTCAATTAACCCACGATTGCTATCTACCACTCGGGTGGAGCGTTTCTTCCTCGTAGCCACAACTCTGTGGACAGAATCCAGCAGATTATACATGGTGTCTCTCAGCGCAGGGTACTGCCTCTGACCAACAAATCTTGGCAACATCTTGAGCAGAGATTCAACCATCCCAGCGTCGATTGCCACTGCAAATCGTCCATCATCTTCTGCCACAATAGGTTTATCTTTTTTGTCACCGATCCACTCTCCCGTTCTTTTGCAAAGCAAGTTGAAAAACAAGTCTACTACACGAACGGCAACATCACATCGTCTGACTGAGGCAAATAGGTCAATCACAGATGATATCACGTGCTTATCGATATATCCCGCATGAGAAGATCTCAATAGTATGTCATAGTAAAACTCTTGATCGATTTCTTCTTGCTTGTAAAAGCTGTCGGTTTTCATGAGTACCGCAATGTTTGATAGAAAGATCCCATCATTATTAGGGTCAAAAGCATTGGATACAACCGGTGTAGTGGCGATAGCCTTGAAGAACTTCTTCGACTGATCGTCGTAATTTCCATCTTTTCCATCCTCAAAACCTCTTTTAGTAGAGCACCAAGTGAAGCAATCAATGATGCATCGGGCACGTGCTTCAATTGCTTCTAAATCAGACAACGAGGAACGCAAATGCAGCTCTCGCATAATATCCGGTCGATGCGTTCTCCAGAACAAGCACTGAACAATCACATCTAAGAGGTCATCATATCCTAGAAGTACCTCCGCAGCGTCAGTTGAAGATGCAGCCAATCTTCGAATCAAATCAAAGAAAAGAATGAGCGACTCATGATAATAATCATTGCTCTTGAAAAACTTTCGAGTAATATCGTCACACATTTGGGCAATAAATGGACGGGCATCTTTTGCTATATCAACACAAAGTTTGTCACAGTTCCCCGTGTTGAGAGAAGATTCCTCTGCAATAGATTGGACCAGCGCATACAGCCAAATTTTTGGTGACACATGCTCAACTTTCCCCTTCCCCCCTTCTTCAATAGACAAATAAAAGCCGGACTGCACCTCTGCGCCGAGTTTGAACTCTTCGTCATGTGCACCCTTATTGAGGAACGACACAATGGAGTGTAACAAACCAGCCTCGAAAAGGCTTTGCCTCAACTTCAAATTATTCCATCCTTCAAGGCACTGAGATGGAGGTAGCATCGCACCATTCTTTACCTTTTCGACGATTATTTCCGGCGGCTGCGATTCCAACATAAATTCCTGGGCTGCCAATAGTTTGGCCATAGCTTTCTTTAACTCTGCTCCTAGCGATTTGAACGCAGCGTCGATATGTTTGTTTGCCATGGTATGGATATTATAAGATTTATTAGTATTGGCTGCTGGGAGACCTTTGCGTCTACTCTTAGTATTACCTCCGGTTTTGGTGTTGCTTCTAACCACATGGAATGAATGGACGACAGGATAGATACGGATTTGAGATCTTCCGGTGTATCAAAGGACATCAAGTCCCGTCCTAGCGAGTAAGTAATTAGCGATCAATTGGATCTAAGGATAAGAAATGAGAACCCGCCTTCGCGAAAAAATGTTGATTGATTTATGGCCCGTTGTTGCCTTCTCATAAAATAAGTACTACAAAACAACCATGTTGTGGACCCGTTGTATCCTCTTCCTATCCATCCTCTCCTTCTCGGCTGCCGCACGCTTTGGTAGCAGCGGCCGCCTTTTAACCGCGGGCACTCCTCGTCGAGCTCCTGTCACGGCCACTGCTCTTGCCAAGAGTGCCAAGAGCAGAAGCACCGATGATATCCTCAAACTTCGTGGTGGAGCGGGCCCTCTCGACCCATCCATTGTCGTCAAGACAGCGTCAGTTATCGCCGGTATTCAAGGCTTGGTGATGCAGTTTGCTCCTGTTGATTGTGCTATTTTTTATGGACTAGACGAGGAGGGTGAGTACAAGAGTACATACACATGACACATGTATTTCATGCCATGGCATACTGAAACTGAATTGTTTTCATTCTACATCATCAGTGTCTAGGAAACCGATGAATGCACTTGCTACGACCTACCATGGTACTGGAATCCTCACGTGGGCGGCGACTACTGGATATCTATGCTTTGTCGACAACGCAACAGCCAAAGGCGCGTTTACTGTGGCTGTGCATATTTGGATATATGAGAACCTTCGAAACATGCTTGGGAAGACCACGGAGAAGGCCGGTGGAAGCTCGATCGGAATGAAGATTAATTTACCAATTCAGCTGCTGGGTCTGTACGGAATGACTCAAACCTACGCAGACACTGTGTTGAAGATTCTGGGCGTGTTCTTCTCTTTGTCGGGCCTTCATTATATTTTAGATCCAGCTGGTGCCAGTAAGCTCTGGCTCAAGTATGAGGAATTTGATGACATTGGTAAATGTTGGATGCAAGGTATTGGACATGGCATCCTTGCCCAGTCGCTTGTTTTTGTGGCGATGTCATTTTTGGACTACGATGGCTTGAGAGCAGTAGGTCTTGGAAGCGTCTCTTGGTTCCTAATGCATGTTTACGGCATTTTAAGTGGTAGGGATGACAAACTTGGAATTCCTCGCAATCCAATGCTCTTCTGGTTGGCTTATAATGCTGTTGTCATTTACGCTACCTTGTTTTAAGTTGATTAACAGATTCATCACCATGCTTGTGCCTGGCTTGCTTTGCACATCCTCTACTGTAACTAGTGTATCGCTTGACCGCTGCTCCATGCCTAATTCACTCCTCCACTGACGCTGACGACGTGATTTGATCTTCTTCCTCCAGCGACATCGAAGACTCTCATTTTCTCCTTTTTTCGACACATCTCAACCTCGATTGAGGACTATGCATAGGTAGATTCTTCGCCCTGGCGTAAGATAGATGTTCATGCGCATTCCCAGTGTGCTTTGCACCACTGTAATACTCGTTTCTGTTGCTATCATTGTCACAGAATGATGTGACAGCAGATTTACATTACAAGATACCCAGCTTCTATCGCAGATTGGTATCTTTCATTATTGAAGACATAAGATCAGGGATCTTCTCTTCCACGCAAATTCATGATCCGACGCATGTGGACAACACGCTGGTTCACCGCGCTAGTAAATTGCGATTTTAGCATCGCTAGTTTTGAGCGATAAATTTGCTCCTACGTGTGGTTTCTGTACCTTAAGTAAGCTACTGTACGCTTACACAAGCTACCATCGGCCAAAAAACCATGATGACCATGGCATCCGACAGCGTAGTCGCCGACGCCTATATCTCAGTCAATTCCAAGTCCCTGATTGGATGTGATAGATTAAATCGCTTCTATAAATATATAATAATAAGATTATGTGACCAGAACATTAATTATAACATCGAGAGGCCTTGCGGATAGGGGGTCAAATGTTGTGATGATGCCGTCGGAATTCGACAGTATGTCGGTGTTTTGAGAGACGTTGCGGATGGTTGTGGCATTAATACTCGGCTGGTTTCATCTAATAAATATATTACATCGATCAGCCGAGTATTGTCGCTGTAGACGCCTTTGAATCCCCTCCAAATGACCAACATGCTGTGGAAATTCGTCGTCGTCGCCTGCTTGCTGAAAATGCTATCTAGCTCTCTCAATATTGCTTCTGACCATGACACTGCTGGCCTTAATCGTTTCATAAATATCATCAGAAGCGATTAAGGCCGGCAGTGTCATGGTCATATCCACTTCCTAAGGTACTAGGGTACGCCGAAGGAGCACCATGGAGGTGGTGTTTTGTGCTGTGGCTCTCGGTAAAAATCATCGGTTGCGTATGTAGGCAGGTAGATAAGTTCTACTACCATTCTGTTTTACCGTACCATCATTCCCACAATAAAATCGCGCTGTGAACCAGCGTGACAAGCCTCCATCATGCATCTCTCCTTTCAATGTAGCCATAATCTTTACTCAATGATCCTTTACTCTTGTCAAATCTATCACTACTACGTAGCAACACTCTCCAAGGGACACTGTATTAGACAATCATCGACCATTAAAATCATCACTTCATATTACTAGATATGGTTGTACCATACACGGGTCCTGTTTTGAGGTCAAGAAATTGTGCCTACATACCGACGATACTGTAAGTGTAGGTACGGAGGTGTATCGATACGGTACTTCAGAGCCCTTCATTTTCAAGAAGTTTTGCGTTTGCGTTTTGCTGACAAAGAACGAACACCTCCATGGCGGAAACATCACTACTACCACAGTACCTCCTACTCGTCCTTTCCTATTGATGCAATAAGTCAGAGACAACGCTTCAAGATCTCTGGCTTCTTATCTACGCAAAAGGTACAAGAACATAATTCTTGAGGGCTTTCTGCACGCAATAACATATCACATACCATCAAACCATCATGTCAAAATCAATTTCCCAATCAGACGAGGCACCACCACCCTCCAAAAAGACCAAAATGGCAAGCGACCTAACCCTCGGAGCAACCCACAGCCAAATCCTCGAACAGCGCAAATCACTCAAGAAACGAATCCACTCTCTCCCACGGGATCAAAAATCCAAGGTCCTATCTCACTTTCACGGTTCCGAACGTACCGACATGTCCAAACAACGATTACGAAATCTACGCGAGGATGACAAACATCAAGACACGTCCAACATGAGTGATATACAGCGTCATACCCTCGACAAACGTAAACGCCGTCAAAATCCAGCATTGCAGCGTCAAATGCACCGTCGGGAGACGAAACGATTGCAAAATGCCGTTGCGGCCGCAGATGCCGAGGAGATATTGCACACTCATACCACGGGATTAGTAGAGGTAGAGACGGATATGGAACGGACTTTGCAATTGACACAGCAGCAATTGAAGAATGAGCATTTGCAAGAGGGTGTGGCACGGAATATTTTTGATTTGGAATTGAAGGAGTATAGCCCGTATAAGTTGCGGTATGATCGGTCTGGTCGGTTTTCATTATTGGCTGGGGCAGCTGGTCATGTGAGTATCATAGATCAACATTCGTTAGCGTTGACAAGTGAGTTTTTTGTTAATGAGACTGTGCGAGATGCATGCTTTTTGCACAATGGGAGTATGATGGCTGTGGCGCAGGAGAAGAATGTGTTTGTGTATGATGACAAGGGTGTTGAGATTCATCGGATGGATGGACACAGAAGGGTGATGGGGATGGAATTTTTACCATATCATTGGTTGTTGGGTAAGTTTTAGATGTTGGTGATATGGTGCTTTTGATGTTGTACTTCACGGGTCTTATTTCGCTGTGATTCACTAACACAATCTTTTTAATCTACTCCGTAAAGCTACCATTGGACATAGTGGGCAACTGCAGTACCAAGATACATCTACCGGTGCACTTGTTTCTCAGCACCGCACAAAGATGGGACCATGCGGTGTCATTCGACAAAATCCATTCAACTCCGTTGTGCATTTGGGACACACGAACGGCACAGTAACATTGTGGTCTCCATCGAGTAGTGAATACCTTGTTAAATTGCTCTGTCATAAAGGCAGTCCAGTGACAAGTTTGGCGATGGATCGCAGTGGACGATACATGGTAACAGGAGGAGGTGATAGCAAAGTGAAAGTGTGGGATTTGAGAATGTACAAGGAAGTTCACTCCTACAATACATACGGTGGGGCTCCTACATGCGTTGACATTTCTCAAACGGGGATATTGGGTATTGGACATGGATGTCATACAACGTTTTGGAGACCAGAGGCACTACGTGTTAAAATGAAGGAACCGTACATGAAACATCAGCTGTCAGGGAAAGGAGTCGAGTCATTGAGATTCCGACCATTTGAGGATGTATGTGGAATTGGTCATACTATGGGCATCAGCTCAATTGTCATTCCAGGCAGTGGAGAACCTAATTTGGATTCCATGGAACACTTTACAAACCCATACATGGATAACAAGCAACGACGTGAGGCTGAGGTTCGATCACTTCTTGAGAAACTAAGTCCGGACATGATCGCATTGGATCCAGACGCCATTGGATCTGTCGAAGAAAGCAATTTAATCCAACGTCGTCAACGAATGAGAGACGTCGCTGAAGAGGCGGATGCAAGAAAGGCGGAAGAAATGGAGGCCCTCAAGAACAAGAAGGAAAAGAAGAGGATGAGGGGGAGGAGTAAGATTGCAAAGAAGTTGGCACGAAAACACAAGAATATCATTGACGACAACATGCTGAAGTTGAAAGAGTTACGAGAGAAGGAAAAGGCTGAGAGGGAGGCTGAGCGTACAGGAGTTGGCGGAGATGGGGATAGTGATGCTGATGATGAGACTCCTAGTGCATTGAAGAGATTCTTTTAGATAGCGTATGTTATGTGAATGATTTTAGCATGCAGTGATTACTCAACTATGATCTGTGAGGTTGATATGATAATTTTCTTTGGTGGAAATCATCTTTTGGTCGTCTTGAACATCATCAATAGATGACTTTCGTTTCTTTGCTTCGGGCTTATCATTGGATAGTAGTGAGTAATGTATATTGAGCAGCTCTGATGAGAGCGATACTTCTTCCTCAGTTAGTCCATCATTGCTTGATCGACAATCTACCAGATAAATATCATCATCTGGGTAATTGCAGTCATCTTCGAAAGAGCCATCCTCGTATTGAATTTGTAGCTTGAATGATGCGTCCGGTTGTTCTTCAATTTGAGTGATTGTTCCATCGTACATTTTATTGTAACCTTCCTCTTCAAATTTAACAAGAACTTTCATACCTACTGTCGGAGCTGGTGCAGTCAGCTTCCCTATAGATTGCGTTGCAGAAGGAGATTGGGATTTTCTCTTGGACGAGCAGCGCTGCAATTTATGAAAACGATTTTTGACGTCGATATCGGTTCTTCTATCCAAATTTGAAGCAATGGTGCTCCACTGGTTTCCAATCGTCTTTTGCAGTCGCTCTATCGTCTCGTCTTCTTCGGCTAACCAATTTCCTCTTCTGATACCGGGACGCAAGTGATTCGTCCACCGCTCTCTGCATTGGTTAGCGTTGCGTGCCACCATTTTTGTAGCCACATCTCGCCAGACAACCAAATCATTTTCTTCTGCGGCCGCTACCAAACGTCTCAGCTTGGTGTCTTCTTCCTCAGTCCATCGCCGCCTTGCCTTGCTGCTTTCAAACATCTTTTGGGAGGAATTGATGCGATATCAACGTCACCGGCTGCCTCCTCCCGCTTGCTACTTTTTTTTCTTTCTTTTTGAAGTGGTCCTACCTAAGGTAGGTATCTAGATACGTAAGAATATCCTACTCATAAGTAAATGGATACAGTCGAGATGAGAGGCGAGAGTCGAGGTCAAGGGAGATGGTTGGCAACGTCTTAGTTGTCAGGGAGAGGCGCCAAGTGCCATGTGCCAAATGTTACCTCTATTCGCAAGAAGACAATTCTACACATCCCTCCTTCGCTGTGGCTTTATTTGTGCATCCTTCGCTGCTGCATCGTCTCAGTCTCATTTTTGCTCCATGTCCATGCACATGCCTCACGCACACCCACTATTGATGACAATGTTCGTAAATTATTCGCTGCAGAGTGTGAGCTCTGCCCCATGCCTCATGCATGCACCTCCTTGCAGAACCATCTTTGTGCAATGCAGTGCACAAATTCTTGAAGCCTGATTTTTCCCCACTTCCTTTGATTTTCGCTTGCCCTTTCAAGAAACGTTGCTTTCAGGCTAGCCATCGATTGTGCAATACCAACACCAGCTGCTGCTATGGCTATTCTCTTTCGAGATGATGTTCGAAGATCCTTGTTTTTGGCAGCAGTCAAAGCTTCAGCGGCTGCTGCCTCCGCCTTCCTCAACTGACACACTCTCGATAAATGAGAGCTCCAAAATCTTCCTCATTCCCGTCTTCCGGCGTCGCCACCGCAGCAGTAGCAGCAGCAAATGCTGATTTCCTTCGTTTGGTTGCATGTTATGTGGCTACTTTTGTGCTGTTGCTGTTTGCTGCAGCGTCTTGTTTTTCTACAAGCCGTCTTTTTTTTCTCCAGGTGTTTGCTTTCTCGTGTCTTTCTCCTCGCGCTTCAGCGGGCATGCGCGCTGATAATTCAGTTACTACCATGTTTGCAGCATCACAGAGAAGGCCACCAATAGAGGGCATAGCCCCCCAAAATCAGTATCTTGCCCGAAAACCTTCCCGCAATCCTACGTTTTATTTGCTCTTGCTCACACAACATCATAATAGCGTTCCTCTCTCTAATAGAGTTGTTTTGCCATCAACATATCCTAACGGTGAGTGCTATTATTATTACAGTACTATCGTGGCGAATGTGGATTATTATGCATGAGCAGAGTTTATTATATTTCATGCGCATGTGATCTGTCCCGTGTTGTATGTGAGTTTTTATGTGATCAATATCTTTCGGTGCGTGTATATTAACGACGACAACTTCTTCTTCGGCCGTTCTTATCATAACACAGATAATCAACCAACGACCAGCAATTTGGTGTTGAAGAGAGAGATGAGCTTGAGGGTATTTCGAGAGGCAGACACGAATCGCTTCCGTCTCCGCATTGCACCACACGTACTGACACGGAACTAGCACAGCTCAAAGTATTTTAGGTCATTGTGAGATTGCGGAGCTTCAAAACTGACGATGAGTGTTAAGTGAAGAGACTCTAGCTATGGTTCTTGCCTTTCATCCTCATCAAAGTTTGACTGTACTCTGGCAAATCATCAATAATATCATCGACGTCCCATCCCAACTCATTAATCAGATCAAGAAACACATCATCACAGTTCCCCTGCGCAAAGTAATCTCTTTCTGCCTCTGGACCGTACTCAATTCCCAACTCTTCACCAACTGGTTCGTTGTTGATCACAACTCTTATTGTAGATTGCGGTACACTGTACACCAAAGAATTTGCTGGCCCAACAACAAGAGAGGTGCCAACCACCATCAATAAATCTGCTGCCGGCAAGTCTTGTGCACTGAGCTCGAAAAAATCTGCTGGTAATGATGAACCAAACAATACTGTTTTTGGCTTCACAGTAGCCTTGCCACAAGAAGAACAATGAATCGGCTGGGATTCTGTGGGGCCATTTTCAGGATTGTAAATATCTTTGATTTTTGTTTCAACTTCATTACAAAATGAATCAAAATCCATACCCTGTCCACAATTTTCACACGCTACCTTGCTGATAGTTCCGTGGACAGAGACAATTTTATCATCAGGTAAGCCCACTGCGTTGGTTAGACCATCGATATTTTGTGTATAAACTCGAGTTAATTTGCCAGTGTTATCATGTAATAGTCTAGCAAAATAGTGAGCTATCGTAGGCTTCCAAATCTTGTCTCTCACACCAAGGATGAAAGGCCGTCTCACTTCGAGGTATGGAAACGCAGTCTGGAAGAACATTTCGGTACTAACTACAGAGGTTGGGTTTATCTCCATAAGTCGACGCTGCTTTTCAGTGGCGGTAATAAGTTCGGGCCGAAGAGTTTCATACATTCCCCCTGGACTGCGGAAGTCGGGTCTGATTAATTGATCGATCGCATTATCATTAGTTGTTCTGATGGAAATGTTGATCGAAATCAGCACAATCTTTTGGTAACATACTTACATTCCAGATGCTACGCTGATTCCCGCACCAGTTAATATAACCACCGATTTGCATTCTGGAGATAAAATGAACCTACCGAGTGTTGCTAAATCATTGATCTTCATGCTTGTTTAGTAAGTAGTAACGTAGTAAGATCTTCTTCATGGTGTGGAAAGTGCAAATCTTGAGAGCTGAGAGCAAAGCCGCCAAGTAAGTAGAGTGCAGAGGGTGGTGTGATAAAAAAGGTGACACATCTGAGTGCTGTGAAAAAGGCAGAGGCAACAATTGGCAGAACAAACAAGGGTGGAAGAAAGAGGTTGCCAGTTTGATACTCATCGTATTCTATCATCTTATTCGCATGAATCTATGTAAACAAAAACAATGCAATGAACTCTCCATGGACAATAAACTTCTTCACCAACAATGTAAATGAATCTTCAATGCTTCAATGCTGATTCTTGATTCTTCGTCTCCCTTAGATCTACAGTTGACCTTCTATATCTGTATGCATCATTCAAGTTCTCCTGTGACAAACTCATTCGAATAGTGTTCACCCCGGGTGTCTCAAAGAACAGATCTTGAATGATCATCCACAAAAACCTAGGTGACCTGATGAGGCCCAATTTGGGACGGCTGCCATCGCTACTCTAGCACCATATCGTATCTCACGCTGTGAATATGGCAATCCACTGCTTCTAGTGACCCGTAATAGTTTGCCATGATAGTATAGAAGCATCTTTTTCACGGCTCAAGTATTTGTTGGTCGTATCGTTATCGCTACGACGTCGTAGGTGACCTGATGAGGCCCAATTTGGGACGGCCACCAGCTCCTCAATTGGCAGCCATATCGTATCTCACGCTGTGAATATGGCAATCCACTGCTTCTAGTGACCTGTGATAGTTTGCCATGATAGTATAGAAGCATCTTTTTCACGGCTCAAGTATTTGTTGGTCGTATCGTCGTCGCTACGGCATCGTAGGTGACCTGATGAGGCCCAATTTGGGACGAACACAAGCACTACTCTAGCACCATATCGTATCTCACGCTGTGAATATGGCAATCCACTGCTTCTAGTGACCCGTAACAGTTGGCCATGATAGTATAGAAGCATCTATTTCACGGCTCAAGTATTTGTTGGTCGTATCGGCGTCGCTACGACGTCGTAGGTGACCTGATGAGGCCCAATTTGGGACGAACACAAGCACTACTCTAGCACCATATCGTATCTCACGCTGTGAATATGGCAATCCACTGCTTCTAGTGACCCGTAATAGTTTGCCATGATAGTATAGAAGCGTCTTTTTCACGGCTCAAGTATTTGTTAATCGTATCGTCGTCGCTACGGCATCGTAGGTGACCTGATGAGGCCCAATTTGGGACGAACACAAGCACTACTCTAGCACCATATCGTATCTCACGCTGTGAATATGGCAATCCATTGCTTCTAGTGACCCGTAATAGTTTGCCATGATAGTAAAGAAGCGTCTTTTTCACGGCTCAAGTATTTGTTAATCGTATCGTCGTCGCTACGGCATCGTAGGTGACCTGATGAGGCCCAATTTGGGACGAACACAAGCACTACTCTAGCACCATATCGTATCTCACGCTGTGAATATGGCAATCCATTGCTTCTAGTGACCCGTAATAGTTTGCCATGATAGTAAAGAAGCGTCTATTTCACGGCTCAAGTATTTGTTAATCGTATCGTCGTCGCTACGGCATCGTAGGTGACCTGATGAGGCCCAATTTGGGACGAACACAAGCACTACTCTAGCACCATATCGTATCTCACGCTGTGAATATGGCAATCCACTGCTTCTAGTGACCCGTAACAGTTGGCCATGATAGTATAGAAGCATCTTTTTCACGGCTCAAGTATTTGTTGGTCGTATCGTCGTCGCTACGGCATCGTAGGTGACCTGATGAGGCCCAATTTGGGACGAACACAAGCACTACTCTAGCACCATATCGTATCTCACGCTGTGAATATGGCAATCCACTGCTTCTAGTGACCCGTAACAGTTGGCCATGATAGTATAGAAGCATCTTTTTCACGGCTCAAGTATTTGTTGGTCGTATCGGCGTCGCTACGACGTCGTAGGTGACCTGATGAGGCCCAATTTGGGACGAACACAAGCACTACTCTAGCACCATATCGTATCTCACGCTGTGAATATGGCAATCCACTGCTTCTAGTGACCCGTAATAGTTTGCCATGATAGTATAGAAGCGTCTTTTTCACGGCTCAAGTATTTGTTAATCGTATCGTCGTCGCTACGGCATCGTAGGTGACCTGATGAGGCCCAATTTGGGACGAACACAAGCACTACTCTAGCACCATATCGTATCTCACGCTGTGAATATGGCAATCCATTGCTTCTAGTGACCCGTAATAGTTTGCCATGATAGTAAAGAAGCGTCTTTTTCACGGCTCAAGTATTTGTTAATCGTATCGTCGTCGCTACGGCATCGTAGGTGACCTGATGAGGCCCAATTTGGGACGAACACAAGCACTACTCTAGCACCATATCGTATCTCACGCTGTGAATATGGCAATCCATTGCTTCTAGTGACCCGTAATAGTTTGCCATGATAGTAAAGAAGCGTCTATTTCACGGCTCAAGTATTTGTTAATCGTATCGTCGTCGCTACGGCATCGTAGGTGACCTGATGAGGCCCAATTTGGGACGAACACAAGCACTACTCTAGCACCATATCGTATCTCACGCTGTGAATATGGCAATCCACTGCTTCTAGTGACCCGTAACAGTTGGCCATGATAGTATAGAAGCATCTTTTTCACGGCTCAAGTATTTGTTGGTCGTATCGGCGTCGCTACGACGTCGTAGGTGACCTGATGAGGCCCAATTTGGGACGAACACAAGCACTACTCTAGCACCATATCGTATCTCACGCTGTGAATATGGCAATCCACTGCTTCTAGTAGTGACCCGTAATAGTTTGCCATGATAGTATAGAAGCGTCTTTTTCACGGCTCAAGTATTTGTTAATCGTATCGTCGTCGCTACGGCATCGTAGGTGACCTGATGAGGCCCAATTTGGGACGAACACAAGCACTACTCTAGCACCATATCGTATCTCACGCTGTGAATATGGCAATCCATTGCTTCTAGTGACCCGTAATAGTTTGCCATGATAGTATAGAAGCGTCTTTTTCACGGCTCAAGTATTTGTTGGTCGTATCGTCGTCGCTACGGCATCGTAGGTGACCTGATGAGGCCCAATTTGGGACGAACACAAGCACTACTCTAGCACCATATCGTATCTCACGCTGTGAATATGGCAATCCACTGCTTCTAGTGACCCGTAATAGTTTGACATGATAGTAAAGAAGCGTCTTTTTCACGGCTCAAGTATTTGTTAATCGTATCGTCGTCGCTACGGCATCGTAGGTGACCTGATGAGGCCCAATTTGGGACGAACACAAGCACTACTCTAGCACCATATCGTATCTTACGCTGTCATTATCGCAATCCACTGCTTCTAGTGACCCGTAATAGTTTGACATGATAGTAAAGAAGCGTCTTTTTCACGGCTCAAGTATTTGTTAATCGTATCGTCGTCGCTACGGCATCGTAGGTGACCTGATGAGGCCCAATTTGGGACGAACACAAGCACTACTCTAGCACCATATCGTATCTCACGCTGTGAATATGGCAATCCACTGCTTCTAGTGACCCGTAACAGTTGGCCATGATAGTATAGAAGCATCTTTTTCACGGCTCAAGTATTTGTTGGTCGTATCGGCGTCGCTACGACGTCGTAGGTGACCTGATGAGGCCCAATTTGGGACGAACACAAGCACTACTCTAGCACCATATCGTATCTCACGCTGTGAATATGGCAATCCACTGCTTCTAGTGACCCGTAATAGTTTGCCATGATAGTATAGAAGCGTCTTTTTCACGGCTCAAGTATTTGTTAATCGTATCGTCGTCGCTACGGCATCGTAGGTGACCTGATGAGGCCCAATTTGGGACGAACACAAGCACTACTCTAGCACCATATCGTATCTCACGCTGTGAATATGGCAATCCATTGCTTCTAGTGACCCGTAATAGTTTGCCATGATAGTATAGAAGCGTCTTTTTCACGGCTCAAGTATTTGTTGGTCGTATCGTCGTCGCTACGGCATCGTAGGTGACCTGATGAGGCCCAATTTGGGACGAACACAAGCACTACTCTAGCACCATATCGTATCTCACGCTGTGAATATGGCAATCCATTGCTTCTAGTGACCCGTAATAGTTTGACATGATAGTAAAGAAGCGTCTTTTTCACGGCTCAAGTATTTGTTAATCGTATCGTCGTCGCTACGGCATCGTAGGTGACCTGATGAGGCCCAATTTGGGACGAACACAAGCACTACTCTAGCACCATATCGTATCTCACGCTGTGAATATGGCAATCCACTGCTTCTAGTGACCCGTAACAGTTGGCCATGATAGTATAGAAGCATCTTTTTCACGGCTCAAGTATTTGTTGGTCGTATCGGCGTCGCTACGACGTCGTAGGTGACCTGATGAGGCCCAATTTGGGACGAACACAAGCACTACTCTAGCACCATATCGTATCTCACGCTGTGAATATGGCAATCCACTGCTTCTAGTGACCCGTAACAGTTGGCCATGATAGTATAGAAGCATCTTTTTCACGGCTCAAGTATTTGTTGGTCGTATCGGCGTCGCTACGGCATCGTAGGTGGATGAGGCCATCCAAGACAGCCTCTAGCTCCTCAGTTGGCAGCCATATCGTATCTTACGCTGTCATTATCGCAATCCATTGCTTCTAGTGACCCGTAACAGTTGGCCATGATAGTATAGAAGCATCTTTTTCACGGCTCAAGTATTTGTTGGTCGTATCGGCGTCGCTACGACGTCGTAGGTGACCTGATGAGGCCATCCGAGACGGCCTCTAGCTTCTCAGTTGGCAGCCATATCGTATCTTACGCTATCATTATCGCAATCCACTGCTTCTAGTGACCCGTAACAGTTGGCCATGATAGTATAGAAGCATCTTTTTCACGGCTCAAGTATTTGTTAATCGTATCGTCGTTGCTACGGCATCGTAGGTGACCTGATGAGGCCCAATTTGGGACGAACACAAGCACTACTCTAGCACCATATCGTATCTCACGCTGTGAATATGGCAATCCATTGCTTCTAGTGACCCGTAATAGTTTGCCATGATAGTATAGAAGCATCTTTTTCACGGCTCAAGTATTTGTTGGTCGTATCGGCGTCGCTACGGCATCGTAGGTGGATGAGGCCATCCGAGACGGCCTCTTGCTGTTCAGAAGACGGCCATATCGTATCTCACGCTGTGAATATGGCAATCCACTGCTTCTAGTGACCCGTAATAGTTTGCCATGATAGTATAGAAGCATCTATTTCACGGCTCAAGTATTTGTTGGTCGTATCGGCGTCGCTACGACGTCGTAGGTGACCTGATGAGGCCCAATTTGGGACGAACACATGCACTACTCTAGCACCATATCGTATCTCACGCTGTGAATATGGCAATCCACTGCTTCTAGTGACCCGTAACAGTGGGCCATGATAGTATAGAAGCATCTTTTTCACGGCTCAAGTATTTGTTGGTCGTATCGGCGTCGCTACGACGTCGTAGGTGACCTGACACAAGCACTACTCTAGCACCATATCGTATCTCACGCTGTGAATATGGCAATCCACTGCTTCTAGTGACCCGTAACAGTTGGCCATGATAGTATAGAAGCATCTTTTTCACGGCTCAAGTATTTGTTGGTCGTATCGGCGTCGCTACGGCATCGTAGGTGGATGAGGCCATCCAAGACAGCCTCTAGCTCCTCAGTTGGCAGCCATATCGTATCTTACGCTGTCATTATCGCAATCCATTGCTTCTAGTGACCCGTAACAGTTGGCCATGATAGTATAGAAGCATCTTTTTCACGGCTCAAGTATTTGTTGGTCGTATCGGCGTCGCTACGACGTCGTAGGTGACCTGATGAGGCCATCCGAGACGGCCTCTAGCTTCTCAGTTGGCAGCCATATCGTATCTTACGCTATCATTATCGCAATCCACTGCTTCTAGTGACCCGTAACAGATGGCCATGATAGTATAGAAGCATCTTTTTCACGGCTCAAGTATTTGTTGGTCGTATCGTCGTTGCTACGGCATCGTAGGTGACCTGATGAGGCCCAATTTGGGACGAACACAAGCACTACTCTAGCACCATATCGTATCTCACGCTGTGAATATGGCAATCCACTGCTTCTAGTGACCCGTAATAGTTTGCCATGATAGTATAGAAGCATCTTTTTCACGGCTCAAGTATTTGTTGGTCGTATCGGCGTCGCTACGGCATCGTAGGTGGATGAGGCCATCCAAGACGGCCTCTAGCTCCTCAGTTGGCAGCCATATCGTATCTCACGCTGTGAATATGGCAATCCACTGCTTCTAGTGACCCGTAATAGTTTGCCATGATAGTATAGAAGCATCTATTTCACGGCTCAAGTATTTGTTGGTCGTATCGGCGTCGCTACGACGTCGTAGGTGACCTGATGAGGCCCAATTTGGGACGAACACAAGCACTACTCTAGCACCATATCGTATCTCACGCTGTGAATATGGCAATCCACTGCTTTTAGTGACCCGTAATAGTTTGCCATGATAGTATAGAAGCATCTTTTTCACGGCTCAAGTATTTGTTGGTCGTATCGGCGTCGCTACGGCATCGTAGGTGACCTGATGAGGCCATCTAAGACGGCCTCTAGCTTCTCAGTTTGCAGCCATATCGTATCTTACGCTGTCATTATCGCAATCCACTGCTTCTAGTGACCCGTAACAGTTGGCCATGATAGTATAGAAGCATCTTTTTCACGGCTCAAGTATTTGTTGGTCGTATCGTCGTCGCTACGGCATCGTAGGTGACCTGATGAGGCCCAATTTGGGACGAACACAAGCACTACTCTAGCACCATATCGTATCTCACGCTGTGAATATGGCAATCCACTGCTTCTAGTGACCCGTAATAGTTGGCCATGATAGTAAAGAAGCGTCTTTTTCACGGCTCAAGTATTTGTTAATCGTATCGGCGTCGCTACGGCATCGTAGGTGACCTGATGAGGCCATCTAAGACGGCCTCTAGCTTCTCAGTTGGCAGCCATATCGTATCTTACGCTGTCATTATCGCAATCCACTGCTTCTAGTGACCCATAACAGTTGGCCATGATAGTATAGAAGCATCTTTTTCACGGCTCAAGTATTTGTTGGTCGTATCGTCGTCGCTACGGCATCGTAGGTGACCTGATGAGGCCCAATTTGGGACGAACACAAGCACTACTCTAGCACCATATCGTATCTCACGCTGTGAATATGGCAATCCACTGCTTCTAGTGACCCGTAATAGTTTGCCATGATAGTATAGAAGCATCTTTTTCACGGCTCAAGTATTTGTTGGTCGTATCGGCGTCGCTACGGCATCGTAGGTGACCTGATGAGGCCATCTAAGACGGCCTCTAGCTTCTCAGTTGGCAGCCATATCGTATCTTACGCTGTCATTATCGCAATCCACTGCTTCTAGTGACCCGTAACAGTTGGCCATGATAGTATAGAAGCATCTTTTTCACGGCTCAAGTATTTGTTGGTCGTATCGTCGTCGCTACGGCATCGTAGGTGACCTGATGAGGCCCAATTTGGGACGAACACAAGCACTACTCTAGCACCATATCGTATCTCACGCTGTGAATATGGCAATCCACTGCTTCTAGTGACCCGTAATAGTTTGCCATGATAGTATAGAAGCATCTTTTTCACGGCTCAAGTATTTGTTGGTCGTATCGGCGTCGCTACGGCATCGTAGGTGACCTGATGAGGCCATCCAAGATTGCCTCTAGCTCCTCAGTTGGCAGCCATATCGTATCTTACGCTGTCATTATCGCAATCCACTGCTTCTAGTGACCCGTAATAGTTTGCCATGATAGTATAGAAGCATCTTTTTCACGGCTCAAGTATTTGTTGGTCGTATCGGCGTCGCTACGACGTCGTAGGTGACCTGATGAGGCCCAATTTGGGACGAACACATGCACTACTCTAGCACCATATCGTATCTCACGCTGTGAATATGGCAATCCACTGCTTCTAGTGACCCGTAATAGTTTGCCATGATAGTATAGAAGCATCTTTTTCACGGCTCAAGTATTTGTTGGTCGTATCGGCGTCGCTACGGCATCGTAGGTGACCTGATGAGGCCATCCGAGACGGCCTCTAGCTTCTCAGTTGGCAGCCATATCGTATCTTACGCTGTCATTATCGCAATCCACTGCTTCTAGTGACCCGTAACAGTTGGCCATGATAGTATAGAAGCATCTTTTTCACGGCTCAAGTATTTGTTGGTCGTATCGGCGTCGCTACGGCATCGTAGGTGACCTGATGAGGCCCAATTTGGGACGAACACAAGCACTACTCTAGCACCATATCGTATCTCACGCTGTGAATATGGCAATCCACTGCTTCTAGTGACCCGTAATAGTTTGCCATGATAGTATAGAAGCATCTTTTTCACGGCTCAAGTATTTGTTGGTCGTATCGGCGTCGCTACGACGTCGTAGGTGACCTGATGAGGCCATCCGAGACGGCCTCTAGCTTCTCAGTTGGCAGCCATATCGTATCTTACGCTGTCATTATCGCAATCCACTGCTTCTAGTGACCCGTAACAGTTGGCCATGATAGTATAGAAGCATCTTTTTCACGGCTCAAGTATTTGTTGGTCGTATCGGCGTCGCTACGGCATCGTAGGTGACCTGATGAGGCCCAATTTGGGACGAACACAAGCACTACTCTAGCACCATATCGTATCTCACGCTGTGAATATGGCAATCCACTGCTTCTAGTGACCCGTAATAGTTTGCCATGATAGTATAGAAGCATCTTTTTCACGGCTCAAGTATTTGTTGGTCGTATCGGCGTCGCTACGACGTCGTAGGTGACCTGATGAGGCCATCCAAGATGGCCTCTAGCTCCTCAGTTGGCAGCCATATCGTATCTTACGCTGTCATTATCGCAATCCACTGCTTCTAGTGACCCGTAATAGTTTGCCATGATAGTATAGAAGCATCTTTTTCACGGCTCAAGTATTTGTTGGTCGTATCGGCGTCGCTACGACATCGTAGGTGACCTGATGAGGCCATCCAAGATGGCCTCTAGCTCCTCAGTTGGCAGCCATATCGTATCTTACGCTGTCATTATCGCAATCCACTGCTTCTAGTGAATCGTAACAGTTGGCCATGATAGTATAGAAGCATCTTTTTCACGGCTCAAGTATTTGTTGGTCGTATCGGCGTCGCTACGACGTCGTAGGTGACCTGATGAGGCCATCCGAGACGGCCTCTTGCTGTTCAGAAGACGGCCATATCGTATCTCACGCTGTCATTATCGCAATCCACTGCTTCTAGGGACCCGTAATAGTTTGCCATGATAGTATAGAAGCATCTTTTTCACGGCTCAAGTATTTGTTGGTCGTATCGGCGTCGCTACGGCATCGTAGGTGACCTGGTGAGGCCCAATTTGGGACGAACACATGCACTACTCTAGCACCATATCGTATCTCACGCTGTGAATATGGCAATCCACTGCTTCTAGTGACCCGTAATAGTTTGCCATGATAGTATAGGAGCATCTTTTTCACGGCTCAAGTATTTGTTGGTCGTATCGGCATCGCTACGGCATCGTAGGTGACCTGATGAGGCCCAATTTGGGACGAACACAAGCACTACTCTAGCACCATATCGTATCTCACGCTGTGAATATGGCAATCCACTGCTTTTAGTGACCCGTAATAGTTTGCCATGATAGTATAGAAGCATCTTTTTCACGGCTCAAGTATTTGTTGGTCGTATCGGCGTCGTTACGACGTCGTAGGTGTCCTGATGAGGCCATCCGAGACGGCCTCTTGCTGTTCAGTTGACGGCCATATGTATCTCACGCTGTGAATATGGCAATCCACTGCTTCTAGTGACCCGTAATAGTTTGCCATGATAGTATAGAAGCATCTTTTTCACGGCTCAAGTATTTGTTGGTCGTATCGGCGTCGCTACGACGTCGTAGGTGACCTGATGAGGCCCAATTTGGGACGAACACAAGCACTACTCTAGCACCATATCGTATCTTACGCTGTCATTATCGCAATTTACTGCTTCTAGTGACCCGTAATAGTTTGCCATGATAGTATAGAAGCATTTTTTTCACGGCTCAAGTATTTGTTGGTCGTATCGGCGTCGCTACGACGTCGTAGGTGACCTGATGAGGCTCAATTTGGGACGAACACAAGCACTACTCTAGCACCATATCGTATCTCACGCTGTGAATATGGCAATCCACTGCTTCTAGTGACCCGTGATAGTTTGCCATGATAGTATAGAAGCATCTTTTTCACGGCTCAAGTATTTGTTGGTCGTAGGTGACCTGACGAGGACATATGAGATGGCCGCCAGCTACTCAGTTGACGGCCATATCGTATCTTACGCTGTGGATATAGCAATCCACTGCTTCTAGTGACTTATGATAGTTGGCCATGATAGTATAGAAGCATCGTTTTCACGGCTCAAGCATTTTTTGGACGTATCGGCATCGCTATTGGTCTTGGTGACCTGATGAGGCCGACCTTCCATCCAAAAATATGACCCCTGCCTTCGCGCAAAAAAATCATGGCGCGAAATATGATCCACCGGGGGATACAAAATTTTTGGCTAGACTGAGATTCGTGCTGAACAGGGGGTTACAAATCATAAATGTCAGCTTTCTTTGTGCTAGTAATACTAGTAATTGAGACAGGGGGGTACAAAAGTTTGACTCTAGGCTGTCTCTGGAGGGGGGGATACAGAGCAAATTAGGGGGATACAGTTCGAGGATTATTTTGTTGTAGTGCTTTTGAGCAGAACTCTATTTTCATAGCATCATACCAGGCCAGCGGTTCACATCATACCAACATATCATAGATATCTAATGGCAATACAAGGAACGCTCGCGAGCATATCAGAGGGTTCATCGGCAGGGACGATGCCTCATCAATTATTACATCCAGCTGCCGCTGCCGCTGCTCCAGAGGCGGCTGCTCCAGAGGAAGAATTTGATGCACAACAAAATAACTATTTCAATCCAGACGAAGACGAGAAATTATTCCTCGCCACAGGCTACCGCTACTCCTTTGCACATGAACGAGGCTTTCCATATCCATGGTGTGCCAAGAAACACGGTAGAAAAGGTTGGGTTGTTCGAGATCGCCCACCTGCTGCCTATGTGGTGGGTATCGACGCTATTGCTTCGGGATATTCTCATCATCATAATTCGACCAATAAGAGTGTAGAATTTAAGGGATGGAAGGAGGCGGAGAAAATATTGCACTCGAGACAGATATTGCTGAAACGCTTTGGTCTACAGGAGAATACATTGTCAGGGAATCAAGGCGCTACTGAAAGCAATGAGACTGCAGCACAGAGAGCAATTGATCACTGGTTTCAACAGACCCCGATTGTCATGAAGAATCAACGCACGGCAAACCAGGAGGCAATGGAATTAGCTGTAGAAAAGAAGAGGAAGAGAGAAGAAGTGGACCTACGAAGGAAGCAACGGGAAGAATTGCGTGAGATGAAAACGAAGGAAAAATTGGAAAGGAAGAGACAGAAGAGTCTTGAAAAGCAATCACATTGTCGTCAAGACATGCTAGTTGAAGGTGCAAATGATATTAAAGGGACACCTAATGTTGTCACTGGCACACCTGAATCCCCACCGATACGAAAGCCCAGTGAACAAATCACAGTTTCTTCTCCATCTAGAACGAAGCGTAAAGGTACACATCCAAAGCGAGATAACAAGTATCGCGACATCGAACGCAGTTTCATTGAGAACCAGTCCTTGTTACTGTCACCATTGAAACCTAATCATGATTCAAACTGTCTGCTTTCCCCTTCCACCCCTACCCCTATGAGGAGGGCAAAAGCTAACGATACTACAAATCCACTACCTTACTCCCCATCAAAGACAAAGTACAAACGAACGCAACCAAGAAAGAATCAGCAGAGCATCTCTCAATCTACTTCAATAATTCTTGGCGAAGATCCGTTGATGGATCAGATGATTGAAGATATTGTAAAGGAGTTTACCACAGAAGGTCCATCGACGCAAGGTCACATATTTGATGGAGGTGCCGTGTCGGCATTACGAGAGGCTGCAATGGACATGGTTGTGCACAGCCGCGAAGAGAAGAATAGACTTGCTTCTGCTGAGAAGAGTTTTGCAGAGCACAGTCCTCATCCACAACTGGACCTTGACCTTGACGATACACCACTCATGGAAAGGATGGTTGAGCAACTCATTGGAGAAGTGGCTCACGATTCTGGATGTAATTTTGAAGGCGATGCCGTGGAAGCACTGAAGATGGCAGCGCGAGAAATTGTGACGAATGGTGATGATGGTGCACCTATGCCGGCACAAGATGAATCTACCAATCAAAGAGCTGCTCTAGACATTGGAGAAGGAAAGACAGAAGAGACAGAAGGAACTTCTCCCACAAATCCAAGTCATAATGACATTCAACCGCTTCAATTAGACAACGAAGACAGCAACATGTCTGAAATAGGTGGTATGATAGCACAACTTGTTGATGATTTGGGAAAGGATTCCGATATTCAGTTTGATTCAAGTGCCGTGGAAGCCTTGAAGAAAGCTTCGAGACTAGTATGACATGATTGTGTTGAGTATGGTCAAGGTCAGATCAGAAAAGGGTTGTATCACGCATCACGCATTATTACCGAACAATGTAACATAAATACCCAAAAAAGGTTGCTACGTTACGTAAGAGAAACACGTAATACCTATTATGGAGAAATCCACTGCTCTTACAGAATCTAATGTTGCAGCGGTGCTACCACCTTGGGCCAACATATCATTGCAAAGAGCGAGGAGTAGTCGAGTGTGGATCTCATGACCAAATAATGAAGGCAGGCAGGTATGTAGGTGGGAGGAGTACTTTAGTCGTGCGAAGTCACACCTTACCAATCACACGCACATCACCATGCAATCAAAATTATTTGGTAACAATACTTCTGATCCATTATCCTTCCATTATCTATGGTAAGCAGGTGATCAGATAAAGCGTCACCGTAATATTAGTACTTGATATACGTTCCCCCAACCACCGTCAACTGGGAACCATGAACAACAACCAAGAAAGTAGTGACGACGAAGAAGACGCCGAAGAGAGATATTTTTTTCATAACGAATGGGACGGCGATGATGGGAATAGCTCAGATGAAGAGGATGACTTTGAGGACGAGGAAGACGATGATGATGGGTACATAATTAACCTGCTAGAAGATGATGACCAAGACGACGCGGAAAATCTACCGTCGGCACAAGAGCTGGATGGGGAGATGGTGAATTGGTACGCTCGATCTCATGAGAGATACATAAAAAACATAATTAATGATGAGCCAGTGGAAGATTATGGATTAGCAATCCCACCAGTTGCAGCAGCTGTTATTGAAGCCAACAATAATGACAACGATGATAATGCAGGCGAGACGCAAAGGGCAGATAATAATTTGAGAAGCAGCCTGGGCACTGGGCCAATATTTGGAGACTCGCCCCGTGGTGAGGGAGTTTCCTGCGAACTTAAATCAGATGTGGTAATGCCACATAATCGATCACTCATGCCACAGTGGCTCAACTACACGGATGCCCTGAAGGATTGTCGCATACTGAGACTATTTGAAGAGTTTTCAATCTACAAAATTCATCTGCACAATAGTGTAACTTCATTGATATTTTCAGCACTACAGGGAAAGCACCTAAAGAATTTGACTTTATCCGAGACGAACATGTGTAGTGCAGGGTTTGCATCACTGACGGAATATCTAGGGAGCAATACAACATTGCAACGGCTTACACTGGACAAGAATCATATTGATGACACGGTAGATACAGAACGATTTGGGAAAGCTCTGAGGAAGCATTCTCAACTCGAGCACCTCAGTCTTTGCGATTGCCACATAGGGAACAACGTCAATGCTCTATCGGATATTTTGCATTCCGGCGTAAAATATCTCTATCTAGGGAGCAACGCAATTGGATCTCGAGGGGGATTCATCATTGCAAGTTATCTAACTAGCAACCCACCAATGGAGAGTATCAATCTTGAACGGAATCAATTGAATGATAATGACGTCACCTATTTTGCAAACAGTCTCAAAACAAACACCCGACTTCGGCAACTGACATTGAGTGCAAACAAATTCTCTCTTGTCGGGGTCAAATGTTTATTCAAAGAAATTTTCAATCCAACAACATTGAACGATGTTGCTGATTGCAATCACACTTGCACGTTGCATCTCTTCACCAAGTTTTTCAATCCAATCCAAAGAGTTAATGTTTCGACTATTGATCTAGATCAGCCTCAGTCCCCTATTGCAGAGGAAAATAAACGCAACAAGATCTTACTCGCCTTAAGGATAGCTGATTCGCAACTTCATTATTTTGGAGGCTTGCCTTTGGAACTAATGCCTTTTGTTCTGAAGCTAATTCAACAGGAGGAAGTGTCTACGAACAAGTTGACGCGAATATTTCAATGTATGAGATCCTGGATTGTTCCTCACATGGGTCTTTCTTCAAACCAGAAGAAGCCTGCTAGGTCGAAGCGAAAACGAGGCAGTGTGTAGATATATGCTAACTATTGTAGCTTACTTCGCATTATTACCATTGTCTCTTGCCAGAGCAGCAAATGCATAAGCTACGCCACCTGCAAGCGATAGCAAATATCCGGTAGCTGCAGGTCCAAACAAACCACCACCAGAAGATGATACTCCACCTCTCCCAGCAACACCTTGGAAAAGTAGCGAGCTAACCGCCACGGTAGATATACTGCGAACATTCCCGAGAAGGCTTGTTGCCACAGGTGATGTGCAATTGACCAATACAAACGTCAAGACCGCCAGGGTTAGCGAAAGAATTGAACCAACCAACAGGTAGAATATAGCTTGTGGTGGATCCTCCATAAAATATACTAGGAAGGCTGCAAACTCGCTCAATTGCTCTGGACTCTTTGGTTGTTCCGTATCAGTACCGTCAAATGCGTCGAGAGCAAGGTAAAAGCTTAGCATCATAACTTGCTCACAGCTAAGATAGAAAAGCAGTGATAAAGGATTCAGCTCCGTCTCTACTTTTGACGCGTCCTTGAGGTCTACTTCTTCCTCGTCCTCATCATCTATATGTTCATTGTCCTTGTGCATAAGTACACTACTCAATACCAAGGCAATACCTGAAAATGCGGAAGCACCAAGTGCATATCCAGCTCCTTGCAATATTTGTCGTGGATTGTCTGCCTTTTCAGCCTCTGCATAAACTGCTCGACCAGCACCGAATCCTATCAGTAGTAAGGCAAACAGTCGTCCTCGTGAGTAGATTTGTCCCTCCATGATTGTTGTTATGAATGCAACGAAGATTGGTCCGCACATCAAGACAACTTTGAACAATGGTAGAGGAATCTCTTGCAATGCTTCATTGGCAAATGCAGAAGAAAATGTCTGCACAAGCGCCACTGCTGTTAATGTGATGCATGATGTCGAAATGTCTTTAAGGATGGCATTTCAGCCAGTCCACCCTGATGCTCATCTATCGGCCTATTTCTACGGTCATCCATTTCCCACTTCCTTGATATATAAATCAATACCAGCGAAGCAATTGCATTCGTCATCTTTTGCACCAGAGCATATGTCAAAGGAAAATGAAATCCGGGTACGTTTCGTAGTAAGTTACTATCATAAAGACTCAATGAAACTCCAAGCACGAGATCCAACACCATCATGGCTGGAACTACAACCAATGGTGATTTACACCAACGCCAACAACGTCGAAGTTTACTCCATGTATCAATCCCATGTTCATCTGTATCAGCTTCTTCAATCAAAAAGGATTTCATTTCCACATCATTATCATTGTAATCATCCTCTTCTAAAATGTCACTCATGACATCTATATCCAGAAATCTTGCATAGCTACTATGTCGTCGATAGCTCTTTCTTCTTCCGTATAAATCTGCAGCGTATAGCCATGACGATGAAGAGGATGACCGCTGTTGATGGTGCAATAAGTCATCGGAACTACCACTGCTACTGTCGAGAGTAACATTGCCCCAACTTTCACTGCTCTTTAAACTCTTGTAACTTCGACTTGCATTGAAAAGTGATGAGGTGTCTGTTTCTGGCGACGATAGATATAATTGTCCCAAGTCAGAGCCACTGCATGTTATGCTAAGTCTGTTAGAGGAGTCCAATCGTCGAAGAGACTTGCGTAGGCTGGTGCTCCGTAGAAGAATGGATGTTGATCGCTGTAGTGTGGGCCGTGTAGATGATGATTGCGGCAATGAAGACAGCTTGTCGCTTTCAATGGTTTCTACAATGTTCCATATTCTTTTGCTGTATTCATTGACGTTGTTGTTACCATTCTGGGCAGCTGCCTGTCGAGATGAGAATGGAGAAGATGGTTGATCGTCTGAGGTCATTTCTGAGATATGCTTGTCGAGCTTAGAATGGAGAAGACTGTCGATCGTCTGAGGTCATTTCTGAGATATGAAGTTTTGAAGGCAAGTGGATTTCTGCTTCGACCTACTATCGCTTCGCTACTTCTGCACTCCTCCGAGTCCACAAACGATGTTTCAGCAATTGATTGGAGCGTGAGGTGGTAGCACTGATCGGCCCTAGCCATGCATGAACCACGGACAGGATGGGTGTCGCAACTCGTCTCCCGCCAAAATATGATACCGGTGGGTTGAAAACCTCTTTTGCGTCTGCGAGGTGTCACACAGCGTGTCAGTCGAATGAACAGCGTGTCATGTCGAATGAAAAGCGCGGCACATACGCGAGTGACACCTCGCCGACACGAAAATAGGTTTTCAACCCACCGGTATCATATTTTGGCGGGAGGCGAGTTGCGACACCCATCCTGTCCGTGCATGAACGTTATGTATGACTTCGTTGCGTTATGACCAAATTTTATTCACTTGGCGGGAGCAACAATATTTTGCGAAGGGGGGCAGAGCCAACCACCAATAAATTTTCTGGATTTGTTCTTCACAGTTGATAACGCAACATCCAGGCCGACAACGCCTACAATAGGCAGTATAACCTATCCGATACGACGTCTTACTATTCATCCCTTCAGCAAGTTTGACAACAATAATGGTCTTCTACACGAAAAAAGCCAAGGCAGAAATGCGTCGTCGGCGCAAGAAGATGGCCAAGTCACATGGTGATGGCGACGATGGAGCCGCCGACAACGATGATAACATCACCGAAGCTGGTCACAAGCGTAGAGCAGATCAAATGATTAACGATGCTGCTCAAACAATATCTACAACATCAACAAAGAAGGTGAAAACAACAACTGGCAATAATGATCAACCAACTACCATCACTATTCCTGCAAATCTTACCACCCAAGAAGCCAGAAAGTTTCGAAAGGATGCACGCAGAAAAGCACGTGCACAGGGCCAATCAGAAGACAAACTAAAGTTCATCATCGAAGGTCAAGAAGCAATAGAAGCCGAAAAAGAAGCCGCTGCAAAAGAGGACAAGAAAAAATCCAAACAAAAGAAGGAATTTCCACGAATCAACGACATTCTATCCACACATGCCACTCAAAAGAAACTACAAGAAAAAATAGACAAACAAACTGCCATCAATAGTGCCATTCCACTTGCTGAGAAACAAAAGTATGTTGCCATAGATTGTGAGATGGTGGGTATAGGCACCGACGGTGTCAAGTCTGCCTTAGCAAGAGCATCGGTGACGAACTGGGATGGGGAAGTGCTACTCGATACGTTTGTACGTGTGCCAGAGCGTGTTACCGATTTTCGTACACACGTTTCCGGAGTTCGGTCGAAAGATATTCATGCTAAGAATGAGGATGCCATGGATCATGAGGAATGTCGTCTCAAAGTTGGTGAGTTACTCATGGGCAAGATATTAGTGGGACATGCACTGAAGAATGATTTAAGTGCATTGATGATATCCCATCCTCGAAGCGAAATTCGTGATACTGCACGGTATAAGCCTTTCATGAGAGCTACTGGAAGGAGTGGGGGGAAGTTACGGCCCAGGAAACTGAGGGACTTGGTCTATGAGAATTTGGGAATGAGGATTCAAGTGGAGGGGGAAGCACATTGTTCGATTGATGATGCTAGAGCGAGTATGGAGCTGTTCAAGTATGCAAGGAGTAGGTGGGAGAAAGAGTTGGAGAAGGGAAATAAAGGAATCAAGAGAGGAAAGAAATAAGTTTAGTGTTGCATCGTAATGACGATTAAAATTTAAGTAAATCTCCTACTCGTCTTCCCTCGTAGTTGATGTTACGTGGTGGAAGATATGCTTACTCATAGTCCCTCCCTTTGCTCATCTACATCTCCAGTTCCAGGTACTCTACAGAATTCTACGACAAACTTCAAATCATCCGTCAATCCCTTTGTCTGATGCAGCATGGTAGGCTCAATGATACCAATACTGTCACTCTCTGCATCTAATATGTGAACACTTTGTTCAGGCTCAAGGATTGTATATTCCAATTTACCCTGATGAACACGGATGACTCCCCATGTGCCTTCCTTTGTGGAATGTTCCTTGAGTAGGCCAGTTGGAATTGTGTCAATTGTAAAGAATTTGTCTTTCGGCACAGTGCTATATTTCACTACATTGGATGGTAAAATGGCCATTCCATTTGCTTGTCTTCTGTTGGCATCACTGCTGCTATCATCAGATGAAGCAAGGAACAAAGAAGGCACAGCTCGTGTTCTGTATTGTAATGTGTTGGAAGATAAGAGTTGTGTAGTTCGATCAGGCTTTCTGATAATGTTCTTGGATTGGATAAATGCATGAGCTGTGCCGCCTAGCATGGCAAAAGTGTATGCCAAGGGTATTAGTGTTGATTGAAATTTCATTGTTGTGTATTGATGTATTGTGTTTCTGTTTGTTCTTTGGTAGACTAAAATGAACACTTCACTCAGCTTGGCGCAGCAAAACAAGAGCAAAGCCTCTTGCTTGCTGCTTGCTTTCCTGCTTGAAACTTGCATTCTTTTCAGTTCGAAACTGTTCTTTTGAGGAAGAGGAGGGAAAGTGTATGAGTTCCGCCGTTAAATTCACAGATGGGATCCGTTCCAAACACGCTTCATGATTCGGCCCGAGCGTCTTCTTGTGCTCGCATTGCTCTGTCTTTTCTTGCTGCCTCGCAATCCTATCGGCTACGCACAACAAGTATCATTTAGGTAGAGAGATCTAATCTCTAATCTGTTTAAGTTAGTATGTATCATATATTATAGGAAATCTTTGGTGTTCATTTTGATCTACCACAGATGCAAAACGTCCACTTTCGACTCCTCCAAAGTATCTTCCAAGCAATTCCTGCCACTTCTGAAGACATGCATGCTCCAACAAATCTAAGACTTGCTTCCAGTTCCAAGAAAGTATTTCCTTTTGCCCTCGCTCATCAACATTTCATACGCAGTGTTTGCATCGACACGATTCTTTTCCATCTTCTCCATCATTTCCCTCATTCCTACCCTCGACCGGACATTGACTCCAACTAAGCCAGGGTGGCTCCAGAACCGCTCGTAATAATTGGATTTTTTGCGCTGGATTACTTCACAAGTCCAGCCAGGAAATTCATCGGCTTCACCATTATGTAAAGTTCTGAGCCCCTTGTTATTCTTTTTGGGGACAGATGGGGTTGATTTCCTCAGCTTGGATGATTTTTTGTCATTTCCTTCATGTTTGACTGCTGCTGCTTTCTTCTTTGATGCGCCCCTAGTATTGGTCGAAGAAATCACCGCTGTTGTCTTCATAGTTGCAGCCCTTGTACTGGTTGCAACGATTCCACTGTTGGATTCCTTCTTCTTCTTCTTCTTAGTGACAGCCTCTCCGCGCATGTCTGGAAGTGGACGTTTATTACTACCTTCAGTTTTGACCACTGAAGCTGTCTTCTTTGTTGTGGCCGTACTACTATCGGTAAAAGAGACCGCTGCTGCTTTCTTCATTGTCGAAGCAGTATCGGAGGGCACACTATGAAGTTCCTTCGTCATAGATCCCATAATGGGTTTCTTTCCGTCTTGGAGTGGACCACACATAAAGAGAGGTTTGGCACCACCTGTCTCATTGAAATCATGTTTACTCCAATTTCCCGCCCCCTTCTCGTACCAACTACTATGCACGTCTCCTAAAAGCTCATGCGGTCGGTCTAGGAGAGTTGGGTCCTCAAAAGCCCACTTTAAAGCGTTCTGAAACCTTCGACTTCTTCCACGATCCTTCAGTGCGGCATGTTTAATGTGTTGAAGCTCAGGTGTCTCCTGCCAAATTTTCTTCCAGGATGATTTGCCATATTTGAGGATGCCTCGGATAAGATTGACGTCGTCATCACGAGTGAATTTCCTCGTACCAGCGTTTGCATTGTTGTCGTGGGAGATGACATACCTGTCAACCCTTTTCTTAGTCTCATTGTTGAGGCTCGGTGCTGGCGGCGGCGCATTACATGTCATTTCTTCACTATCGCTGCTGATAGGTGCACTAATTAAAGACGCCAATGTCGCAGCCGCTTCGTATTCAGCGGCATCACGTATCATGTCACCACCTATTGCGGTCGCTTCACGCATATTATCATCGCCCATTATGTCCGTTATGTTTAAAGAGATATTTATGGTGGCTGCATTGCTCTTTTTTTGTTGGGCGATTTGAGATCGAGATTTTTGATCTGGTGCATGGTGCATGACACAAACTTTGTGGCCTTTAGGTTTGTTTCCGTGTAGGTACCCGCAAATATTGTACGTAGCTTTCTGGAGTCCTCGCGCAAAAATGCTGCGAAAAGCCGAACCCGAAGCTCACATCAAACAAGATAAAGAACCTGCATGCAATGAACGACCAGGAGATAGGAACGTTTTTAATCTGCCCAGATTGCTCTGGCACAGGGAGAGACACTATTAACATTGAAGTATCGGGCGGACTAATCTACGAAATTGTAAACGCCGGCAACATACTGTCCAACTTAAAATCCGGGACCAAGGTCATTCTTCCGCCGGGCACTGAAATAACTGCCAACTCCAAGATTGATCTGAAAGGAGGAGAGCTTCAATTATATATTAGAGGATAGCAGCAGCAGCAGCAGTAGAGGTAGAAGTAGTACTGTACTATTGTAAATTAGATGTGCATTCTACTCTACATATCTCTATAATATGTGGAAGACCGCAGCGCTCGAAAGATTGATGCTGGACGAAAATTTTGCATCGTCATTTAGTAACGTGTACGAGCATAACCTTGCCAATATCATATGGGAGATGTTGTTTGTGCTTTGATCGTTGCGCTACTGAATGACTAAAAGACACCAAAGTATTTACGAGCTTCCTCCGCCTCTTCCTCATCAAGTAGGTCAATATCAATCTCACCACTGCTAAGGCTTATGTCACCATGTGTGATCGCTCTGATTACCATCTTGCGCAGACGGGATGCATCTATGTACTCATCATCAGCTTCTTTTGAGTGGTCATAAATTGTCATTTCTTCGTTTAGTTCAATCTTCATAGTGCCACTTAGCTCTCTGTTGGGTATCAGAGTAACTTTATCCACAACGACTGGTGCACTTGCAGCAGTCTTTTCGTCATCATTATCTAGTTGATATTGTTTCCACCAGGTGTTTCTCTCATACGAGCAACTCAAGAGCTCGTTAGCATAGAAATTCGCCCTGTACAAGCCATTGTCTGGAGAGGAGACTGCTCCCGTAGAGTATTCAATGGAAACCTTATCTTGATTGTAGAATATATCAGGTATAGCCAACTCACTGCTCTCTTGTAATTTTTGTTTCGGGTCATCCTGCTGCTGTTCTTTGCATTCTACACAATCAGCTTCTTTTGAAGACGAACCATCATCACCCTTTTGCTTGTCACTATGTCCAAGATCCTTGCCAGGATCCACAAGATCACGTATCAATTGTTTCACTTCTTTCGATTCTGGAAATCGCCCTTCAATCTTTCGATCCCATAGTAAGGTATTCTTCCCTGAATCAGCACCTTGACTATTATTGCGTTTGGCAGTGATGCGAAAGATACCCCCCTCTGATAGTGGTGGACCCTTGGGAATCAGAGATAATGACGATAAGGATGCATCACTTGCAAAGGTTGTTAATATTTCCGAAGCCATCCAAGTGCTACGCAGCATCCATTGGCATCCGCTGCAATATTCAATAGATATGTGAACTTCAGACTCGTCGGATGATGACATGTACAGTTTTGACAAAGATGTAGTCACTACTGCTCTCGGCGCAACGAACGAAGTCGCCAGTTTGACGTGGCTGATAGCAGCCAGTATCATCATGGTGCATGCAACCAAGGGATTTGATGCAACGTAGTATCGTTTACCGAACATCATCTTCTGTAGTGGTAGATAAGAAGTTGTGGCAAAAAGAAAAAGCAATGAAATCTTGGATTTTTGCGGGAGCTTATTGCCAGCAGCCGCGCCATTTCCAGCCATCACTTTTCTTCACGTCACGCACCACCATCCATCCAATCAATCAAAGCAACAACGCTCATATCTACAAACATACTTGCTAGCACATAATAGCATTGCTTTTGGTGGCTTGTGATGTGCACAGGCATGGATCGCTTTTTGCGTCCAAGTGCCTCAAACTTCCAGCGATGAGGTGATGATGTTGTCCCGCTTAACTGCTCCCGTCGGGTAACTCCTCTTCCTCCAGAGCCCGTCGAGTTTGGATCTACAGACATGCATCAAACGATACGGTAAGTCCAACCTAATGCACTCAAACATCCTAATGACGACTTTCACAGCTTTGTTTCAAAAATTATCATTCATGCGTGTCATATGAGAACTTGGACAAGATCCAAGTGTGATATCAACAAAGCATCTGATGGGGATGAAATACTAGATTCTTTTACGCCTCTGGTGATGTTTACCGATGCACTTTCTGCTCAACTCACCTTCACCCTATCTATCTGTATCTCTTTTCAGCAAGGGTTCATATAAATATGATGCAACTGTATTAATGAATTTTTGTCATCAAGAGGTAAGAGTTCCAATCGGCTATTGAAACCATCTCAACAGCAGCACCATATTATAGCATCAAGGAATAGGCCGATGATGATAAACTATCCATAATCACAGATCTGTTCTGATTGTGACATTTGCAAGGTGCCCCGAAAGGGGTAACTTGTCCGTCTATACCCTGACGACTCGAGGATATGCACCACCAACTTAGGTCTTTGATGCGAAAATTGCTCGCTTGTTTGTTATGAATCTTTCTCTTGGTGACTGCCTAACCTTTTCCTCACCATTTTAACGATCAGGTTCATCCATTGGAAGCGGCATCGCTGCAATCTGTCCTCTCTGAAGTTACCAGACGGCGTGGAATTTTTCGCATCTGTTGTTTACGTTCATGAAATTCATATCAAAGGTAAGAGCAATACCAGCAGTGTTTTCCACATCCCAATATCATTCAGCCATTGATGATTGTAACTTTAAGTTACAGACCTGTTAAGAATCTTAGGCAATATCTTCACCCCGAAAGAGGTGAATTACGCCGCAACATGTTTACTACTTTATGCACCACCACTCTGAGGCTTGATCTTGATATTTCTTGAAGTGCGTCTATTGCTAGATGAAAACTTGCTCACTAAAGTTGCCTTCTTGTCTCCAAATTTCGTTTATGGTACAGGCCAAAGAAAACGCATGACGATGAAGGATGTAGCTGATTGGGTGCCCAAGCTTGCACTGCCTGCCAGTCATAGGGTGCTAGTGTCGGATCAAGGAGATAATCATAAGCATAGTAGTGAATTGATTCAAAGATCAACTTTATTGTGTTTCTCACTGAAATTGATTATAATATCTCGCCTATGTATACTTCAAAGTAGGCTCACTCATTTCGATGTAAGCCTCGCGTGGATATGACATTACGTGCGTTCTCACGCTCCTCGTAAGCACGAACAAAAAATACAAAACATTTGTACAACCTTCTTCCTAATAACTTAAGTTAATCCGAAAACATAATTAAACCCCAACGCAGTTGCTCTTTACATGACACATATATTACCACAGAAAAACAATTAGGAAATCTGGAGTCCAGCATCCTTTACGTATCCATCCCCACCAGCATTCGCCTTCTTGGCCTTTCGCCTCAAGAATACAAATTGGGCAAACAAACCAACATTGGCACCAATAAGAAGGAGCCAAGTCAGTTTCTTCCACACCATGAACATACCAAGGAGAGTCAAGAAAACAACTGCAAGAGCAATGGGGAAGACGTGACGCTTCTTGATGCCAACTCCATTCATGGCAGCTTCTTCGACGATGGCATCTTCGCGTGACATCATACGACGTTGCTTGAGCACAACCCACACCAATCCAATACCGGCAAAGCTCCAAAAGAAGAGGAAGAACTTCTCCAAGGCATTCCACCCGTGGGTGGAATCGTAGGAAGCCTGGGAGCCCTTCTTTACTGCTCTCTTGCAGCCCCATCCACAACTTTCGGATGTGTCACTGTTGGAGTGAACGGTTGCGCAAAGCTTGGCATCATAGTTTGCAAAGTCATCAGTGTATCCAGCTTCGGCGAATGCAGCCATGGTGACATCGTCGTCAGCGGAGGGGTTGGAGGTACACGAGAGACATGTTCCGAAGGTCATCTATGAATTTAAACGAGATGAAGATAATGCAGATTAGAAAATGAAACAGTGCAAAAATAGAAGTAGTGATTCAGTGATTTTACAACACACACACACACGTACCTTGACATCATTGTAAATTCCAAGGTTGTTCGTAATCTCCGCAGTACAACTACTATCCGAATAAGTGTGAAGCTTAAGCCCCCCAGCATCAGAACATCCCAACTTCACATAAGTAAAACTTCCATCATCATTCGCCTCCTCAAATGCCGTACACATAGCGTAATCCAATGACTCGGGATTTCCATACTTGTTCTCCCCATAAGTGTACAAGGAATCATATTGGTTTTGCAACGCATAAGCCTCGGCGAAGGGACCGACGTCGGAGAGGAAAATTCCGTGGCTGTGCTTGGAGCAACCGTTGTTATTGTGTTTGAACATTTCATAGGCGATCTTGTATTCTCCCTTGCTGTGAGTTTTGCAGTATTGAATAATTATAAATAGATGTGTGTGAGAGAAGCGTTGAGAATAAAAATAAACTAACAACACAATCCAACCACAAGATACTTACTACATCATACACTTCTTGGGCATAATATTGTACCCACTCCAATCAATACTCTTGTCCTTGTTCGTATACCACGAATACCTCGCAGTTCTCACCCCAGCCGAGGCATCATCGTCCATATCTGCCATATCGACGGCATAATCACCGGATCCGCTGAGCTGACGCTCGACGTCGTAATTGGATTTGACTTTGAGGGGAGCACCGGCGTTGTTGCGCATGGTGGCGGAGACACTGCCAAAGAGGAGGGATAGGGCGGTAATTTTCATGGTGATTGTTTTGGTTGTTGGTTGGTTCTTCTATCGGCTAAGTGCGACGGCTAGTTGACCACAGTATTGTGCGATCGGATTGTTGAACTCTTGTTGGGAGGCATTGGGTGAGCATCGGCGTTGGGTTGCAATGCGTTAGATTGTCAGAATTTGTGATGTTCTTCGGTTTGTGTCTGGCATAGAAATTAATGTAGAGTCACATTTTTTGTAATAAACTACAGACAGACTAAAACATAACTTTTCACTGTTGATCATATTCATGCGTTGGGAGTGTTGTTGGGCGATTTGCCCCTACAAGATAGTCGCTGCGATGCGAACTAGGTATTTAGGCAGGTACCTTCCGAATGGGCCAATATTCCAATGTACGTGGGCATCTTCTCGTAGAATCTCCGTTCGCATGCGAGAAATCTCATCTCCAACCTGTAAAAATCCCAAAACCCTGATACGTCTGCTACGTAGGAACTAAACCTACCAAATTCCTACATTAAAATGAAGACGCGATCAGACAAAAATTGATGAAACATGTCTCGTTTAAATGCGCCGTGAAGTTTTCGTGTAACTCCAAGACCGAAGAGATCGTTGGCGGTGTAATAACGACAACAACCATGAAGAGAACCATCGCTACCCTTGCCTCGCTGGCGGTGCTTGCCACTGTCGGCCCTATCGGCAGTGCCTCAGCCGCCAGTGTTGTCGGCCAGTCATCAAAATTTTCCGATCGTTTCTTGACCTCCCTTGAAGAGGTGGATGCTGACTCCGTCGCCGTTGTTGAAACTAACGTTGACGAGGAGGAAACTACAAATGCCTTGATGGGAGACGGAGATGATCGTCGTAGGCGATTGAGCTGGTGGAGTGTTGCACTCATGTTGTGTAAGTGTCTGTGGGAGATGATTTATATGTTGCTATTTACTCTGCATATGTGAGGATAGTTATTAACCGCATTTTTCATTTCTTCTTCACTTTAGTGCATCCTTGTGATCCCAATAAGGAGCATAATCATTGCCCCCCCCCTCCTCACCCGTCTGGAGGAGACGGAGGCAACGGAGGCAACGGCAATACCGGTGCCAATGGCTACAGCGGAAATAGTGGCTACAGCGAAGGTGACAAATATGACAATCAAAAATCAAAGATCACACCCGGCACCGCCCCCTTTGCCCTCATCATCGCCGCCGCAGCAGCCGCCGTCGCTGCCATGGCAGCACTAGCCGTAGCTGCGAAGCGTAGAAGAAAGCCCGAATACCATCAATTGCGTGGATCTGTGAAACACCGAATGAAGTTGTTTGATGGGTTTGCCAATTCATGCTTTGAGGATAGGGCTGTGTCGGGTGTGCAGAATGCTGCCAGTGAGGATGGGCTGCAGGTTGTGTAATTAGTTCTTGCGTTCGCTTTTTTTGTTTGATACGTATCCTAGCCCCTTGGAATATGTGATATGATGTTGTAAGCCGTGATGAATGGGTGTCCTCCCCGAGGATATCCGAAGCGGTGCACGGTCACTTTTTTTCATGGACAGGGGATTATAGGACGTAATAAATTTATTAGGTTCATAATGTGTTGTTAAATTACTTCCTAGATACAATGGCTTAGGAACAGAGCTGCCACCTAAATTGCATTACGAATAGGGCGGTTTTGTACCACTGGATGCAGCCGAAGAGGACCATTTGAAGCGACCTACACAACATTTTGTACTTATCATTTTGGAACAAAAAATGCCAATGTTTCTACAGCATCACTGCCTGGAAAAAGGACGTGCCCTTCCGCAAACTCAACCCTCCACCGTCCACTTGCCAACAGGGCATCACAGTCACGTTGGAATGCCTGGAAGCCACAGCTAACGTAAACAAGCAACTTGATGGAAGAACAGTGACCCTTGCACAAGTAATCCACCACCTCATCTTCCAGTCCCTTGCGGGGAGGATCGAGAACTAGCAACTCGCATTTTTGGAATAAGTCTGATTCAGAAGTCACCATGTCAGCCGCATTCTTTTGTTTGTAGTCAAGAAGAGGTTGTATCTCCGGTGGCAATTGCTTCACCGAATCTTGAAAGCATTTCAAGTTGTTTGGATTCTCATCCGAAGAAACAATGTGTGATACGGCATCCGATAAGTTCAAGGCGATAGTACCAACTCCTCCGTATAGCTCAACACAGAACGGTTTCTCATCCATCTGCAAGACTCGTTCACGAATTCGACCAACAATATTGGTAAATGAGTCAAGATTGGCCTGCCGAAAGACAGTGGGAGGAAAGTGCAATGGTATAGGATAACTGGGTGGAGTAGGATTGGCAACTCCCTTTTGTCCCTCGCTTTTGGTAGTAGGAAAGGGAAGATATTCCGTGATGCTGGTAGGACCTACGACATGTCTCCAGCAGGATTCGTCGTATTCAAATATTCTGTTGGAGTGTTTCCATGAGGAATTGTAGTTGATCCATAATGAATGAAGTCTGACCTTGTTGTTGCTGTCGTTGTTGCTGCTGCTGCTGTTGACGGGCTTCTTAACGTTGTCTTTGCTCTGTGACTCCTCCTTGTTATCACCCCTTCTTCCTCGCCTACGTTGCCTCTTCATGGGCGGTTCCTCCCCTGCCTCTGCCTCTGCCTTACATACCACCATCTTGTTCAAGATTGCACCTACAAGCTTTTCAAGCTGTTCATCTTCCTCCCCACTCTTCCCATTCCACACCAGCGTCACCTGTGCCCCTCCCGAACTACGATCCACATTGACTCCAATATACCTCAACTGTCCCATTTCTTCTTCACTCTTACTCTCATTATCTGCAGTATTGGACTCGTATGGAATCACATTCAATTCATGACAAGCGTTCGTGACAACTTCCACGACTTTATTGATGGAAGGGTGATGAGCCTTGCACTTTGGTACGGGTAGTAAGGAGTGAGAATTTTCGGCAAATAATCCAATGGCAACCTTGTTTTTGTCAGTGGCATCTGGTCTTACTGCTAGTTTGGAGACTGTTCTCCAGTGGTAGAGTGGTCCAATGTACACGTGAAAGGTGTTGCTGTTGCTGTTGGAAGATTGCAATAAAGCTTCAATATATTTTGTCGCTGTTCGCACAATGGGTGTTTTCGTAGGGTAAGTAATGTACTTCATTGATGGATCTTTCAGTTCTTCATCTTCATTGCTCTTATTGCTGTTGTTGTTGTTAGCTGCAGTATTTGCGGATGATTCTTGCTGTTGTGGCGGCTGTTGCTTTCCCTTCTTCTTGGCATTACGTTTGCGACGATTTCGAAGTTGGGTGGGTGATAGATAATCTGGATCTCCTTTTTGGGGTATCTTTTTCTTGAAGATGTGCTTTTTCTTCTTTTTGGTGGACTTGGTAGAGGCTGCCGCTGTTTTGGTGGCAGGTGATGCTGTTGTTGTCTTGGTGTCCTTCATTGTTGGATGTAGTGCGGGCATAATATTACTATGGAGGCATCACATCATGCGAGCGGAGGCTGTCGTGTCGGTGTGATATTGGTGGTCGGTGGCGGCGCCACAGAAGTTTTGATGGGGGGCTCTTGGCTCTTTCTGGATCGATCACGAAAGAAGACTCGTGAACAAAATACCCAGTCAAAAAATCGAAAGAGATCATTTTTTCAACAGATTGCATTGAACTCTTGGAACAGCCCCTTGCGATTGATCAACACTCTCTAGCTAGCCACCTTATCTTTGGAATTCATCATTATCATCATCATCATCGTCTTGTCCATCTTCTTCGAGGACTTGGATTAACTTATCTTTTTAACCAATCAATAAAAAACACACATATAAAATGACCGCCGGAAGGAGAAAAAAGTACACCACCAAGAACACAATAAACTCTCAACGCCGCCTCACCTGCGGCATCGGATGCTGTACCGCACTCACCCTCCTCCTAACCAGCACCACACCCACCAGCACCACAGCCCTCAAATTCTTCGGAGCATCCACAGCAGAATCCGACACAGTCGAATCCAACACACCCGAAGTCCTCGCCTTTGACCCACAACACAACCAAGACTTTAACGCCTTTGGCGAACCCACCTACGGGGTCGATGTCTCCTTCCCCATCCATCGCAACTCCATCTCGGACAATTACGCCTGGCTCCCTCACAACGTCGACCCTGAGAACCACCCCACACCCAAAGAATACGAAGGAAAGCCCATTCAGTACCTAGGAAACAAACAAGCGGAATACGACGCATTTATGGCCGGATGCAATGAAAAATACAACCCGAAGGGATCCTCCTACTCGGCCTGTCAGTCCACCGAAGAAGATCGTGTCGAAATGAGTCTAAGACAACCCACCAGTATGCAAAACTATACCGATATCGGCTTCAAGAAAATCAAGGCACCACCAGCAGTATGGGATCAAGTCAAAGTATTCTGGGAGGCCAATAAAGATCGAAAAAACTGGCAGGATGAAAATTGGCCAAAAGGGAACACCTACACCAATCATTGGGTGGCACCGACGTACATGGTCAGTGTCGAAGATGGACGGTTACGTGGAGCGGGATCCAAATTGAAAAATCGGATATGGAATGCGGCACAAAGTACGATTGAGGAGTGGACGGGGCAAGAGTTGACCAAGTGTTCGTTGTATGGGATTCGTGTGTATACGGAGGGATCGATTTTGGCGACTCATGTGGATCGAATGCCGTTGGTGAGTTCGGCGATTATCAATGTGGATCAGGATGTGGATGAGCCTTGGCCGATTGAGGTTTATGGGCATGATGGCAAAGCTTATAATGTTACCATGGAGCCGGGGGATATGATTTTGTATGAGAGTCATTCGGTGTTGCATGGGAGGCCTTTTCCGTTGAAGGGGCGGTATTATGCGAATATCTTTGTGCATTTTGAACCTGTGGGGCATTCGTTGAGGCATAATGCCAAGGAGGCGGCAGAGCGTGCTGCGGCGGGACATCAGGACAATCATTCGACTGGGGGGCATGAACAGGAAAGTTCGGATGGGTTACCGCCTTACATTGTTCGAGGTAGTCCGGAGGAGCAGCGTTGGCGTGCCTCTCATCGTAATGCTAGTGGTGGTAGAAAGAAAAAGACATCGTTTACTACGGGGAGTACTCCGGCTCATAAGGCAGCCCAATCTGGTGACGCCGATGAACTCAAGACTGTGATTGACAAGTTGGGACATTTGATTGATGCCAAGGATGCGAATGGGTGGACTCCGTTACATGAAGGTGCGCGTGGAGGTCATATTGAAGTGGTGCAGTTGTTGGTGGAAAAGGGAGCCAATATCAATGAACGGACTCAGGGTGGAATTGGTGGGACTCCATTGTACTGGAGTATTGAACAGAATGGAGAAGATCATCCTGTAAGTGAGCTCTTAGCAAGTCTTGGTGGAATTAGCATTGGTCCGGACTTGTAAGGTGGGAAACATGCAATCAATCAATCAATGGTTTGACGGAAGGGGCATTTTCAAGCCCTAACTAGTATTCTTTTTCATCTACACATACAATTTCTTTTCCCAATGCCATCGCTGCTGTCTGCTCATTCTAATGACGGAGAAAGTGCCCAATCGTTGCAAAAGGATCATCATCATCACTCTGATCAACAGGAGGATGACTGTCATTCATTTCATCGTCCTCGACCATTTTTGTAGGTGTAAGGAGTTCTTCTTCTTCTTCTTCCTCCTCGTCATTTTGATAAAGACAACGTTTGACCGGGGAGAGAGGAGACGTGACGGCATCGTTAGAGGCTTCACTTCCCTCCTCCATCTTTCTATCTCGTGTCGTCGGAGGCACAGCGTGGTTTTGTGCCTTCTTCCTTTTGCTCGATTTTATCGCCCGACGGTCAAGTTGCATGTCATAGACGTTTCCAAGATGTTGCATCTCCATCACATGATGCGTCGAACTGTTTGTTTTGTCGTCGAAATGACGTTTCGTGCCTCTTCGCCTTGACGATTTAGGCACCGAAAATGACCGACGTAATGACGCGGCAAGATGCTTCCTGCATTTATTGTCCTCAGTCACCCCAGCAGCAGTCAATTGAGATGGAGGGGAATTCTTCTTCCATGATGCTTCCGAAGAAAAGATATCATCGTCGTCTATCACAGTTTGCGTCATTCCTTCCAAGCCGATAAATTTACTAGCAGGATCGGGAAAAGGCATCGTTTTGGGTGTGGCAACCTCTGCCGTGTCCTGGCCACCACTTTGCGCCGTGGTATGATGCTGAGACGTATATTTCCCTCCGTCGTCAATTATTGGCACGGATGCATTGTCCCCAAAGGCGGCAGCGGAGGAATCGCAACGATATGACGACGATGCGAAAGGGAACCGGCGGTTCGATTCTGTCGCCGCCGATGGATCGTGTTCAAGAAGGATGGAGGACATTTTCTCACGAATTCGATGACGCTGCAGTGCCGCAACCCCGACAGAGTGAAGTGAGTTCATTATGTCGGAGAGAGCTTTAATAGAGAGAGGCGGTGTCGAAGAGTTCAAAGGAGAAATGATAGAGAGGAGCAATGAAGAGCATGAAAGTGCGATGCGATCGCTGCAGTAACCTACTTACGTAGGTACAAGAAATATCGTATCATCATCGCGAAGCCATCAGAAAGTTGTCCCAACAAAGTTTGTGGGTGAAGCCAGAGATCCCGTGTTTGTTATATGAACGATTCTTTTGTATGTATGAATTGAGCGCAACTGTTCTCCTTTTCGTCAAAGCTAGTAGAGAAACTGATCGTATTAGCTTCAACCTCAATCAACCTCTTGACGCCTTTAACTTTCATTGCTCTCATCTTTCACAGTTTGCGGATAACTGGCATCTAAGTACAATAGTTATCTTGCAATAAGTTATCTGTGCCAAGTTCAACAAGTTCAATGAATGTTTCATATTAAAGTTTACTGTGAACATATCTTTCCATCGCATGCACAGAAGGTTGTTTGATATAAGATGCTGTAGCCTTACGTCCTAATCCACCTGTTGACATCTTTCTGCAGTATCGAATTCCTCCTCTTCTCCAGCTTGTGCCTTTGCTTGTTTTATAGACACCTCCCCCAACTTGATGCCCATTTTTTCCATTTTCACACGAAAGGAGTTCAAACCTGCCTCGGTTGTAACAAAGATAGTTTCGTCTACAGCAGCTTGCATTCCGCACCTTTCATACATACCAAACAAAGAATATGCGGACATGGAAATAGACTCAATCTCATCACCATCCTTCACCTCGGGGAATCCTTTCAAGAGAGCATTTGTTGCTGCATGATACACGATCCCATGCTTGAGAACACCGGGATACGAAATACCCAGTTCTTCTTCTTGAATTAAATTCTTCTCAAAACAGCTCTTGCAACACAAACGTGGTAAGCCCCGATGGATACGCTGTAACGAAGTACCCATTTTGACAAACTGCATGATATTTTGAAGAATCATGATGTAAGTCGACTCTTTGACACTTGCCTCGTCTACCTTACCCTTGCCATTGAAATTTGGGAGAGCCATCTTGCAACAGAACGGACACTGAAGAATTGCAAACGAATCAGGCCAGTTGTAGCTTGAATTTCCCTTTGCAAAACGTTGTGCAAAGTGCAAAACGTCTTCCTTATCAAGATAGCATTCTCCCATGAAGATGGTGCTTTCACTCCCCCTACACAAGTGAGGCAGATCAACATGGTAAACAGGTTGCTTGGGATCCCAACTTTTTGCAAAACCCATTTCTACTTCATCATATCCTGCGCCTCTCATCATGTTGACAGGCACACCATGAAATCTCTTGCTCATTAAAAACGGCGCTGTTTTACCCACAGTGAGCATACAGGGCATCTTTGGGTAATTGAGCATCCCTTCTGTCTCATATGTCACGGGCATCAATGCAAGATCTGTAGATCCAGTTTCATTGACTGACGTGCCATTCAAGGCGTCGAGCTGGGCGAATATTTCCTTTCGTTTTTCTGATATTGTAGATTCGTACACCAAGGCTTCATTCAGTTCACGAACGATCGATTTCTTGACGACGTAATTTTTCCACGAGTTGCCAATGATCTCCTCGTTCGATCTGGGAACGGTAGGGGTGGATGTTGCAGACGACGCAGTGGCTGAGGCAGCGGCTTTCTTCTTGCCACCGCCCTTCTTCTTCGATGAGCTCTTCTTCTTTGATGGGGGCATAATTTTATAATGCAATTGAATTGAATTGCAATCGAAAGAATTGCAACGCTCAAGTACTAGCAGTACTGGACTTATGTTCCTACGGACTCGATCGGGCAGTACCTACTACTAACTAAAGAGCTAACAACCCAACGTCCTGAGGCTTGCTACCATCGACATCATGAATGAGGAATATGAGAGGGATAATAATATTAGATCGCGTCCTCTCGATCGTCCGTCTGTCACACATTTTTTTACGACTCTCATTTCAAGTCTGGAGTTGGAGTTGGAGGTCGATACAAACTGAAACTGCATGGTATTGGAAGGGTGTTAATACGATACAACGGATACAAATAGAAAGGAGTTGAGTAATGTTGCAAAAGAGCACGGCATTACAATTAGAGCCATGGAAAGATAGTGAGGTGAGGAGGTGAGGTGAGGTGAGGTGAGGAGAGAAAGGCCAGAAGAAATTGTCTATATACTAATCACAAACCCCACCTTGGAGGATATTATCTTTAGCAGAAATCTTTGGCAGCACAGAGTACTACGCGTCTTTGACACTACTTCTTTGCAGAACATAATCTTCGCAATTAGATCCTCACATAAATTCTGGGCTTCAAATATATCCCTTCTTCGACCTGTTGCAATCATGCCTTCAACTCTTCAATCTCATCCTTCTGCAAGAACCGTTCTAGTTCTTCCTTCACTTCCTTCACCCTAACTGCCAACTCTTGTTTCTCGTTTCTAACTTGCTCCAACATCGCCCGCAACTCGTCAATAGCCTTCTTCATCGCCGTTTCATCACCAGTCTCTGCCTCTGCTTTCTCTTCTACGGAAGGTGCAGCATACAGTGCAATATTGACCAAGAAAACCACTACTAGAGAAAAGACCACTACACGCCAATCATAGTAAAGAGAAGTCATGGTCAGGAGATCATTCATTTCCATTTCACTGGTGAATAAGAATAGTGTTGAAAGCAGCATGTGTTGTGCAGGTTGCTGTGTGGAGGTGAGATTTGACCGACAGGATTGATTATAGTTGACAGTTGCTGTGTTGAGGTGAGGTTTGACCGACATGATTGATTATATTTGACTGCATTTTACCCATACAAACATGATTGATTGATATTGAATTGCTTGAATGGTTCTGTTTCTTCTCATGCCCATTCAGACCAAAGAGAAGCACATGCTTATAACTCCTCTCTCTTTCTCTTTCCTAATAACACGTTCTAAGACTTGTGAAAATGGACATGCACAAGTCTACCATCCCTATTCTCCCAAACTCGAGTCTCACTACTTAGTCTCGTAACTGGACCTCCTGAAGACTCGACACTTTGATCCATTCGAACATAACTAATCACCGCTGCCGATCCATCCCCACATCCGTCAGAGCAGCACCCTCCTCCAAGCCATCTCACGTGTGGATTCGACATTGTAATGTTGATTTTGGTTGCAGACTGTGCTGCTTTGTTGTCGGCGGTTGTTGCTACTGCATCCTGGCCACCATTATCGCTATTGTCACCACCTCCATACAAGTCGAAGTAAAACTTGTGAAAACTTTTTCCACTAATCAACATCCCATTGGACTCAGGTTCAAATGCCGTTAGATCATCTGCACAGAGTTCATTGTAGGTGTGATAATCGCACTGTGAAATGGCATTGAGTAGTGTTTGATTGACAGATATGACATCGGCGGTAGTGAATTTGCCGGATGATGCTAGTGTGGAGGCTGTTGTTGTTGGGTCGCCGTCGATTAGTAGTAGGGCTCCGTCAGTGTGAGTTTGTTCTTCAACGCCGTCTTGTGAGTGGGCTGCATAGCGACTACGCCATTTTCCGGACATCGTTTCGCTTACTGGCAGATTAGATTTGTTCATAGTTCATAGTCTACAGCTTTTGATGCTTGTTGTACTCCAGTATGTCAGCTCAGCGTCCGCATGGCATAATGGAGCTGTGGGTATGGGGAGCAAAAGCTACGTACATTGGAATCAGTAGTAAAAAATCCGCCTCACATCATATCTCCGACAGCCGCCCTTCAAGATTTGCAGGCAATGACGGCTCTGTGTGGCTACCAATAGATGCAGATAGGGCGTGTCTCGGTGGCTGCAGTATAATATATGCCTCAATGATAGTGCAATGAGCTCTATTCTCCCTATCATTGCTCTCGCTCTATTACTTTTGACATTATCAGTGGCAAGAGCGGCGGCTGCTTTCCTCTCTCCCATCAGTAGCAGCAACATTAGCATTATGTCACGGTCGGCTTTCGCTCAACGAGCGCTACTATCAATTCATCATCATCCAGTCAGACGAAGACGACCACACCACTCATCCATTCAATCTACAGTATCTAGATCTCTCTCGCTTTCCAGTCGTCTATTATCAGCAAGCAATTATAATAACAATAATCCAAATCCAAATGAGGAGTTACAAATCCATCTACGCCAATTAACAGTACTCAATGATGGCAAGTCAATCAATCCACGTAGTCCTCGTCAGGTGTCCAGTTTACTCTACAAGGATCTTGAGAAGGGACCTACAGATAAGTCGACGCTAATGAAAATCATCATGAATGACAATGATGACTTGTTGGAGGAAGAGAGTGAACGACAAAAGAAGATTGCAACATTGGTATTGAAATGTAGAGAATTGTTAACTCGGACGGATAATGGACAAGTGCCAATGTCCTCTTCTGCAAACGGTGGCTCATTTTTGGCAAGGGTGAATGGTGGGGTGAAACGGAATATGAAGATTGCAACTTATTCGTCTATTTCGTTTGATGGAAATGATAATATCAATGGTGGAAGTAGCAGCAGCAAGAGCAGTAGTAAAGAGGACATGTCATTGAAAGAACTTCCCGTCCAATCTACGTCGTCATATGCAATGTCTCCCTATGATCAAATGGTGATGGATTTATTTCCAAACATCAATGACAATACTCAACCTGCAGATAATAACTACAACAACAACAACAACGGCGATGGCGACGCATCACTAGATCCCTACTGGGTAGAACCACTGCTCTCTCTCACTAAATCATCCTCACGCTCCCTCGTACGGCAATTGCAACACCAATATTGTCCCATGGGATATGATCCATCTGCCTCTCCATTCTCGACACTTTTATCCAGCAGCAATAGTACCACCTCCACTGACGAAAACAGTAAGAAACGGACCACCTCTCTCTTATCCTTCATACGACACCAAAAACAAACACATTTCAATGATGCAATCATGCTCGTTCGCGTGGGTGACTTTTACGAAACATACGGTATTGATGCCATCATGTTAGTGGAACACTGCGGTCTAAATCCCATGGCAGGGAAGGCACGTGCCGGCTGTCCATGGCGCAATGTTCAAGCTACATTGGATGGGTTGACCAATGCTGGATTTCGAGTGGCTGTGTATGAGGAGTGGAAAGGAGATGATGACGAGTTTAGGGCAATGGTTGGGACGGATGCTATGGAACAGTCTGGTGGTAAGAGTCTCAAGAGGAGGTATCTTGCTCAGGTTGTGTCATCTGCCAATCCGACTTATATGCATGGTCTTGTGTTGAAAGATGATAGTAGTGTTTGTGATGACTCTCCTGCGTCTCAGGATGGTTTATCATCATCAACGAATTCTCCCGGAAGATCCTACGTTGGTGTAATTGAAACTCAAGCCGGTTACACAATTGTGGAAGTCTCTGTGGAAGAGCGCATAGCGGTAGTTTCCGAAAGATTGACTGCCGAGGCAGTATCGTGTCGACTGATTGCGTATCCACCTGCAGATCCATTGATTTATGTTCCGCCATATTCAGATGGTGGGAGTCAGAGTAAAACACGATCAGATCGATTGCCGTTTTTGCCTTGGAGGCAAACATCCAATTCGATGATGAAGCCAAGTGTAGGAGTGAAAGGAAAAGTTCGAGTCAAAACGTTGCCACCGTCGTTGGTGGTAGGACCTGCTCCAGGGAAAAGTGATATTGAACGAGCCAAACAAACTATTGTTTCTGCCTTTCTACGCCTCGAAGATGATTCGCTGGACGGAGATACATCGACTGATGATGAAACTTCTTCACTTCCAATGAAACGAGAGAGAGGCAAGGTGTCGCATGATGACTTCGTTGTTATTACTCCTTCTTCAACCAATGGGTCACTGTCCGATGTGCACTCACCACAAGTTACATCGTCGCTTCCACTTCATCTAGAAACAGCAACGCAATTAGGATTAATGTCTGATCCAGCAATACCCACTTTGACCCAGTCATTGCTGCCTGACTCGGCTCCATCATCATCGAGGCGATTCTTGCGACGATGGCTCCTTATTCCTCCTCCTCCTGACATTGCTGATGCCATGTCCCAGCTTGTCGGTACACTAAAAGACGATGATAATAGAGCATTACCATCTTTGAATGCGCCTCCTATTACAGGAAAAGTATCCTCTTTGATTCGAGCAGGACAAGCAAGTGCACCAGTTTTTCGCGAGTTACTATCATCATTGAATGCTGGGATCCAAATCCTCTTGCTTGATGGAGAGGATTGCCAAAGACCTAACGGAATGATAGTTGCCCCGCTGTTGAAAATTCTCCAGCACGACACCGGTATCGAGGCCAGGGACTCACTGACTCTTCGCAATAGATTTATTGAGACCAAGAGAATCATTGAAAGTGTCGTCAATACAAACAATGTGGATGATACTGAGAAAGAGCGAATAAGTCACTTTGGCGATGTCATTCCTCCAGCTTTTCTGGAACGTAACGAAGTGATCTGGAGGGGGCGTGTGAAGCAAGTTGCATTGGAATGCTCTCATGATGTGCCACTTGCCGCACAACGCCTTGCCGAAGCAGTTGCACTTGATTTTTGGGGTGTTGAAAGCATTCATTTCAATGAAAATGGCGAAATTGATCTAAACGATGCGAAAGAGACGAAGAGTCCCATTGTTCAAGATATCTTTAACAACCTCATTGCTGTCAAGAGCAAGCCATCGTGGGATTCGTCAATACCACGCCAGACGGAAGACAACACAGAAGGAGATAGAAAATCTCGATACTTTCATCCTCGTGACCGTAATGGTAAAGTTCTTCGTACTCGCTACACAACAGATCGAGTGCAAGAAGCGCTCTCAGATTATGTTGAGACGTGTGAAAATGCTCGAAAGGAGGTGGAAAAGGTTCTCACTAGACTTAGTTGGAGGCTTGTCGATAACGGACACCTTCCTTCAATCATGCAAGCTTCACATTTGAATCTCATTCTTGCCACCGCTGCACATCATGCTGCGAGTTCTAATATGAAAGGTTGGAGTAATGCAGTAATTGATGACGAATCAACTTCGGCGGGCCACTTCGAAGGTGTTTGGCCGTATTGGATGGATAAATCAGAATCGATTCCCAACTCATTTGACCTTGACGGGTTGTTTTTACTAACAGCTCCGAACATGAGCGGAAAATCTACCTTGATGCGCACAACGGCGGCAGCGGCCCTGCTGATCAACTCGGGGCTCTGTGCCCCGCTTAAGGATGGGTCTAGTATACGAAGATTTGACTCTATATTTGTCAGGGGAGCAAGTGCCGACGTCCCCACTGAAGATAAATCCGCGTTTGGTGCTGAAATGGGAGATGTCGCGGCACTGCTTCGTTCTTGTGGAGCCCGATCTCTTGTGTTTGTTGATGAAATAGGACGCGGGACGTCACCAAAAGATGGAACATGCTTGGCTGCTGCCATTCTAGAAAAGATGGCAGTGTCCGGAATGAGTGGCATGTTCGCCACGCACCTTCATGGTATTCTCAACATACCGTATGTCCCTTTAGCCGAATCAAGACTTAGGAAGAAACGTATGGCGATTCAGGATGACGGCCAAGGCCATTTGAGCTGGACGTACAAACTAGAAGATGGGGTATGCACCAACAGTTTGGCACTGTTGACTGCAGCCAAGTTTGGTCTTGATCCATCAATACTTCAACGGGCGGAAGAGCTTTCGGAATATTGGAATACAGACACAATCGAGAGTAAAATGCATTTTGACGAAAACTCATCTGATATAAACATGAACACCGCCATTGAAATCTTACAAAGTGTGGTTGGAAGAGGAGTTTGTGTTCCTGTTCCTCCATCCTACATGCCGCCGCCATCACTTGAAGGATCTTCTTGTGTATACATACTGCAAATCGGCAAGAAGTACTATGTTGGGGAGACAGATTCTCTTTCACAGCGCTTGTCACAGCATCGATCTAAGGGTAGAGACTGGTCATCGTTGAGTGCGGTAGCAATTCAAATTGAGGAAGGGAAATCCCACGCACGAAACGTCGAGAGTCTTGTGATAAGAAGAATGTCGAAGGATGGATTTGATATGATCAGCGTGGCAGACGGCACGTCTATCCGTGCATCTAGTAGGCGTGGTACCTAGTCATGTACAACAAAGAAATAACTAATAGAAACAAAGATTATGATGCATTTTTGGCAACGCTAACGACTAATGGCTCTTTCCAAAGAAGATGGTTCCCCCTGCTTTTGAGCGAAACGGACAGCTTCAGCCGCCGCTTCCACGTAATGCCCCAAAAACTCCCGATGAGATGACTTCATATCATCCATTTCCTCCTTCAATGCTTTCACTTCCTTCTTGTGTGCTTCTTTCAACTCTTCAACGTGCAGTTTGTGATCATTCCTCATATCAGCAATATCACTCTCATAGATTTCTTCAATTTGTTTTGTCATTTTTGCATTATCCTCCTTCTGTTTTTTCAATGCACGTTCCAACTGTTGAACCTTTATTGCTGTCGATTCATCGGATGGCACGGAATTATTACTCCTATTATAGCCTCCTGCCTGAAGTATTTTCTGATGATTCTTCTTCATTTCATAAAAGGCAACTTGCACTGCCGCCTTCATGCTACTTCTCCGCACGTAAAAGAAGTTCTTTGCCACACTTCTGAGGTTTTCGGAAGAAATGTGGGCATATCCTTGCCAATTTAAGTAGTTAGATTGAGCAATGTGATCATCAATTCCGAGTAGAGGCATGATGACATCAGTGACGAACGTTTTCATCGTTGCATCGTTTTCATCATTGCTCAATTTAAATATTTCCTCGTCGCTCATGTTGATAATACCCCTTGCGAGGGGACCAAGTAGTCTGTCAGTATTGCCATCCTCCTTCATTCTACTTGCCATTATGGAAGTTATGAAGGATGGGTCCCTTTGGAACGCTTCAAACCCTGGTGGGTCTCTAGGTGTCGATTTGGCAGGCGTGCTTTTGTGTTTCGTTGTTCCAGAGTTCTTTCGTTCTTGTTGGGCAGTTAAATCTATCAATAACGACTGCGTTGTTGTCGATGATGGGCGTTGTTTCTTCGTTAATCGTTGCACAATCGTGTCATCCGCAGTTTTTCTCTTATTGACACTGTTGATTGGAGAGGGAAGAGGGAGGCTACTACCAGCAGTAGCAAGTCTACTTCCAGCAGTAGAGACTTGTGGTGCCGAGGGTGCAGCAGCAGCAGTACTTTTAAAAGCTGATGGTGCAGGAGGAATTGAAGCTGGGTTAGGTTGCAAAACAAAGGGTGTTGGCATCCCCGGATGAAAATAATTCATTCCCGCTCCCGGATACGGAAATTCTCCTCCCATCATGCCTCCCATCATGTGATTAAAACCAAACATTCCGGGTGGCTGCTGCTGTTGGTGGTGATGATGAACCGGTCGTCGTTGCATCGCAGCAGCTGCTGCAGCAGCGTTGGTAACTTCAGTTGCCCTAGCTTTCTCCGCCTGTCGTTTGAGTCGGTCGGAATTATCTTTCACTGCTGCTGCCGCCTTGGCCGAAGTTAGTAGTGGGTTCGGAACTGGTGCCGCGTCGTCTTTGTTACTTCTGTCGTTCATGGTCTTTTAATTTTGTCTTGATGATTGTGACTGAAGAGTGAGAGTGAGCTGTGATGGTGATGGGCATTTTAGGGGACATGTTTGGTTGCCCCCTTTTGGATGTGGAACCCAAATCGGGTATATCTCATTGTACCTCGGGTATCTACCTGCCTTACTGTATGTACGTACGTACAATGCGATGCACCAATACCTTTTAGTCCCAGAGCTCTCTATCTCTCAGTCTCTCTCCTAATAGTGTAGGGAAACGCCACCACTGCAATGACCTCATGTCGAAGTTAAGTATGGTAGGTTTTCTATAGAGAGTAGATGAGTAGACTGATAGATAGTGCCTACTGGATACATACTGGCCAGATTAGCACACTCCTTTTCAGCGACTTCTGATTCCTCAAATGAATATGCAGATGCTGAGTGGATCAGTCTGCTCATGATGAAGATGAACAATACTACACACACTTGCCAAGAAATAGCTTGTCGACTGGAGGACGTCATGACATGATGTAACGTTACATTGATGTTTACAATAAGTACTTACTCATATCATGTGACGATTCATATTCAGCAAAGAGTAAGTGGTGGTGGTATGTCATACGGTACTGGACTTAACGTAGGAATACATAGTTACATTATTTGCTAAATTTGCTTGCAATGAGATTTTTAACTTCATTCAGCATGCAACGAGCAACGTAATAAGTATGTCGGCGATGAGCGGTAGAAGTGTAGATGATGCCCCTGGCCGGCGAATAGGTTCTCCCACCGCAGCTACAATGTCAACGACCCCATCAGAGCGGCGGCGATCACTGAGCCTTCGATCTCTCCTCATTTGTGTAAATGTCTTTCTAGCCGCAATATTCATCACCACACTTTTCTCAGGCATTCGCCTTACCAATAATTATGAAGGAGCGTCCAAAGATAATAATGCAGGAGTCTTTCGCAATATTTTGGATGAGAGCATCTCAGCTGGTACAAGAGGAGGGAGCAGCAGCAGTGGTGGTCATGGTGGTGTGCAGGGAAATAAAATCATTACTACACTGGAGAATGATTTGAAACAGGAAAAAGAAAAGACCAAGAAGCTAGAAGAAACTATTGCCACGTTAATGCAACAACAAGGAGCTGCTCAAAACAGTGCAGCAGAAACAGATTCTTCATCATCAAATTCATTTCAACAGCAGTTACTTGAGAGTTACAAGAAACAAATCAATCAAAATCACAACTCAAAAAACAAACAAGATCTATGCTCCATCCTACTCCCAAAACCAACACCCACCACACTCTCCTTATGGTCCCATCACATGCCCAACATACTCAACGCCACCAAACACTGGTCTGACCGTGAAAGTTTTCAATTTCACGACTTCACAGCCCTATTACTCCATTTCGTCTCGCCCGATCGATTGCAAAGGAGCGTCAAAACTTTACCATTGGATTGGACTCCAGTCGAACGTAGTTTAAATGTGATTCAACGACGGTTGCACTTTCTTCAATCTGAAATGGAGCGTTACCGACAGATGAACCAGTTGCAACCGAAGGATGAGATACCTCTCGAGGCAATGAAGAAAATCAATGAGGATCCAAAGGCTCCACGGAAATTGAATCTATTGATCATGGGAGGATCGGTAACAATGGGAGTTGTGTGTCATATCAATCCTGTCAATGCAAAGGGACCCAATCGACGAGATGGGGCATGGCCAGCGCGCCTGAATCATTTTCTGATAAATCTGTTTCATGGGATGGAGTTGATCAATCTTCAAACTATGGCGTTGGGTGGCACGAACACGGAAACTGCTATTACGATGTGGGATTATTCTTTGTTGGCGGGGGATATTCCCTACCCTGACATATTGATCAATGCCTATGCCACTAATGATATGCACTGGAATTCGATGCAGGATGCCATTGCTAGGAATCAGACGTTGGAACAGAGTTTGTACAAGTTGAGCCAGGAGTTTATTCGGATGGTCATGACACCGAAGAAATCGTGTCGGCATGCTCCGCCGATGCTACTGTATCTTGACGATTATCTCGGTAATGAACAGAACGAGGTTTTGACGACACTGGCCTCAAGTCAGACAATCAATTTAATGTCTAGTTACTATGGAATTGGATCAATATCCTACGCGGATGCTGTTCGAGACGTTGTGTATGGAGACACAAAAGAGTGGTGGCTCTCTGCGCAGTGGTATGAGGGTGGCAAGTATATTCGAGGCGTTCATCCCCATATGGGCACGCATATTGCAATGGCCTGGGTGGTGGCATTCAACTTGTTTAATTTGGTAACAACCTATTGCAGTTTGCCAGAAATTGAAACACAATCAGCAACAGATACAATACGCAGGCTTCACGCAGGAACTGAACGCAACAACAAGGGTGAATGGGATTACGGCTATCAATCTATCAACGGTCTTCCACCTCTTCGAGCAGCAAAGAAGTTAGGAGGTGGTCCGCGAGAAAAGCCACGTGGAATCCCTCCACCTCTCACTCGTGACTTATCATTGGAGCATATCAGTGATGAGTGGCGAGAAGACAGCGTGGAAAATGCTCCTCTGTGGAAAACTATTCCAGAATGTTTGGCAGAGGGACACTTTGATGACGCCATCGATCATGATTCCTTACCAAAGCCATGTCTATTCTCTTGGGTTGTCAACATGGAACGATTTCTTGACAAGCCTAAAGGTCTAAATAACAAACTCAAGCCGTATCTGACGTCCAATAGTGGATGGAGTGCCGAAGCTGATAACAATAAGTTGGGTTGGGTGCCATCTTCCGGCCTCGGATCAAAGTTTACGTTGGAATTCAAGAAAGTTGCCCAACCCGTTCACATGATGACTTGGATGATAATGAGGAGCTACGGTGAAAAATGGGATGGTAGCAAGCTAAAAGTCGAAGCTTGGTCTGGTGAAAAATTATTGGCACGTGATGAAATTGTTGGGTTTCACGACAAAAAGACGAGTGAAACGTACAATATCAAAATGAAGTTGTTTGATCAAGAATCTGATTCTATAGGAATCCCTCCTGGCAGTGACTTGAAAGTAACCTTTGAGCTAGTTGGTGGGACGACATTCAAGATTAGCGGTATGGCAATATGCGATCATTAGCATGGATTTAACTACTAAAGATTCTATTCATCTCCTCATGGCGCTTATCTCCTTCAGCAAGCCTAAAGCACTCATCTTTCTCCTTGACTTTAGGGTCATCAGGTGCTTTGTGGATGCGAGGAATATCTTCGAATTCTTTGATCAGCTTTGTTACGTCCATACCTTCCCAGCCATCAGACTCGGACCGAAGAAGATAGTAGAAGAAAGCCCTACTGCGATAGTTGCAACCAGAACCATGCACTCCAATAAACTCGCCATCTTCTGCGGCTGTTTTCCAAACTGATCCGGCGATTGTCGTATCAATGGGGTGATGTAAGCCAACAATTGTCCTAAAGATTTGATTCATAACATCATTGTCTGGCAACTCAACACCTCTACCGTAGGAACTGAAACTATTGTTATCCGCATTCTCCACGTAATCGTAAAAAAGAAATTGCAAATGTTGCTCTTCGTTCGATGGTCAAGCTACGCCATGGACAATTGGCATCCCAGACTTTTCCACAGATGTCTTTCAGACTTTTCAACATCTTACTCGAATAACTTGCACTCCCAGCCCCATCGAGAATCTCTTTCATGCCATGACTTTGCGGTTTTGGCGTACTTAGAACGTAGATGCACGAGTCGGCTAACGTTTAGCAGAAGCGTATTAGAAATGTATTCTCCCCCAAAACTACACTCCACAGGGTAGCGAGCGGGAGGAATAAGTAAGTAAGTAGAGTACTGTACATTTGAGTTCAACCAACAACTAGACAGGTGTCTTAATTTTTCTCGCAGGAGTTATGGGTGGAGTAAGGTATCGATGAGATCCTATTGATTACGTGATGAACATTGATGTATTGGTTGGTGCGTGAAACAACGTAGTTATTGTGTTATGGTGTGTGTGTAGGGAGCGGATTTTCGCCATGGTCATGACCTGTTGAGAGGCCCCTGAGAATTTGTAAAAGTAGGAATTAGTACATACTCACGTGGAGTCCCAGTCTGCGAGCGGAACTTTTTTGATTAACCTCAATAACCTCTTTACCTACTTCAAGTTAGGGCACTTTCTTAGTTCGAGAACACTTTACTACATCTAAATGCATTTAATAATAAAATCTGGCCAGACCAAACAATGGGCAAGAAACTGACGTATTGCAACAACAAAAAAACGGGGTCAAAATTCCGTCGGGAACACACTCAAAGTGTTCTCGAATAAACCCACTTGTCAACTGATCTCAAACGTACAGTACTCACTAGAGTGTCCACGCATTTCAAATTCCGACCCCAAATTTTGTACCTTTGGGGTCAGATTTTGAGGTCAAATTTTGGGGTCGGAATTTGATGCGTGGACACATAAAGCAAATTTTGACCCCAAATTTTGACCTTCGGGAACTCTCTATTGGGGCTCTTCCCCCTCTTCACCTAAAAACCTCCAAAATTTGGCCCAAAGGTTCGGAATTTAAATTTTGGACCTTACCTCGGAATTTGAAAAAGGTCCAAAATTTGACCTTCGGAATTTGGCCCAAAGGTTCGGAATTTGACCCAAAAGGTACAGAATTTGGGGTCAGAATTTGATGCGTGGACACTCTACTGCCAGCTGCCAGCTAGAAAAGGGCGAAGGGAAGAGAAGGGAAAGCTTTTTTGAAGAAACCAGAATGGTGAAGTTCGAATTGGCTACTTATCCGCTCCCGCCCGCACGCATCTTCTCTTTGTCATTCAGCAGTCAGCGACAGCAGACAGCAGACAATATTACTTAGCACGAATAGTAGAAGCACGAATAGCACCTACAGCACCCTCCCGCCCATCCCGATGAAAGTAAAACAACAACATCTCCCTCTGGCAGTGTTGTCGGCCCTGTTATGGGCGGCTGCCAATGCTCATGCGTTCAAGATGAGCAGCTTGTTCAATGGTATTATTGTCAACGAAATTATGACTTCAAGGCATCTCGAAGTTTCCGCCACAAAAGCCGCAGAACTTCGTACTCCTCACGTTAGCGCTGTAATCATCACTATTACTGCGTGGCTGGTTTTCGTAGTCGTGAGTCTCCTTCATTATATTGATGATCTCTTTGATGGCAAGTCAGCTCTTCTAACAAGTTTTATTATTTCTCACTCACAGACACTTGAAGTGAACGATTTCCGCCATCGTCTCATGGCCACCTACGACGTCTCTGCATCAGACGAGAAGACATCCCGCCGATACACTGCTGCTCTGTTGGCCATTCAGTATGGAATGTATGATGCATTCATCGACTGGGGTCTCACATATACCATCTGCTATGCCATCGTGGGCGGCATCACATGGTATGACGCGGATCCTAACCTGGTGGCTGTAATTTGGGGCTTTAGTTTAATGTGCAGTGCTCTTATTTTCGCTGTTGCAGGGTTGAAGATTCCCGCGTGGCTTGGATACTACCGGTAAGTCACTCATTTTATATTGCTTATGTATTAATGCTTCACTCACATACTCACAATACTCTTCGCTTCAGTAAATCCCAACTCAAAACAATCCGAGATACTTCTGGGTTTGCAGCGAACGCAGTCCAAGGCTGGATTAGTGAAGATTCTCGCATTACCGCGTTTCGTTACCGAGTCCGCTTAGGTGTTGGAAAACACTTTACTCAATTTGTTTGGTTCCTCCTCCCATTCTACGTTGCACTTAAGTTCTGGTGGTGTGTCCTCTCGGTCTTTATTGGGGCAGTGTGTGGGCATTTGTTTCTGTATGTTGTGTACAAGTGCCGTAAAAGATACAGTCATAATAGAGGTCGTGTTGTGATGGGAGCGAGTGCTTTTGTTGCAATTTGTAGTTCCATTTGTTTCATGTTGGGGGTGTGGATTGTCGATGATGTATGGGGCATTACAATAGGAAGCAAGAATGTAATTCTTCCGGTTGCTTTCTTCTGTTGGCTAGCTATTTGTGGGCTATTCCAAGGCGTTAAATACTACGAGCATCGCAAACACTCCACAGAAGAGGTTGAAAATTTGTTATTTGATGAGACTGCTCATGAAAAGCCTCAGGATGCTGGCGCCGATGCCGAGGAACCCGAGAGTACAAACGCGGTAGGTGACGAGGCTGTGGAAGTAATGCCGAATGAAACGATTAATTCAACCGATCGTCGTGAAGTGATGCACAAGGATAGCATGAATGCCACTGGACATGGATACTTTTATCACACTGGTAAGAAGATCGTGATAAATTGCTACTTGTGTTTGTTTCTTGTCTGGCTCACAATCTCTCTCATAACACAATACAGCTTACTTTGACTGGGTAAAGAAACCGAGTTTTGCAGATCCATCTGCCGACAATAACGATACAAGTGAAGCTAACCTTCGGGACGTGTACAAATCTATTGCAGAAGCAGAAGATCTAGATGCAGGGGTCAAGTGGTACAATCGTTTTTGGCGTTTCCTTCCCTTCATGTCGTATTGGGGCCTTCTATTGATTGGCTCTCGTGATATGTATTGCTGCAACCGCAAAAAGGAAGACGAAAACCGTCAAACAACTTCGGGTTTCCAGTCCATGTCGAAGTGTAATAAGAGTTGGTTTGTTGTTGCCAAGATCATAAAGCTTGCTGTGAATGCTGCTGCTATTTTTGTTGCAGTGTTCGCCACGGGAGCTTCTGTTCAAGCCACAGTGTCGAAGGATAAGGCTCCATTTGTGCATGCGAAGTATCGGGCGCTGAATACTGGAAAAGTATGTGCTTATGACACTAAGTGTGGCGATATTCAAACATTCGATAGCAAGGAGGCAGCTGATGCGGCCAACTACACAATTGTCCACTGTGGTGTATGCGCTGGCTGCTCAAGCTGGCAGGACCTCTCGGTCCAGTGGAATACTAGAATGGATGCCGCAAAACTAGCTCAAAGGTGTGGTCTTCAAAACATGTTCAGCCGGGATAATATGGCAGCTTGCATGAGGGAAAAAATGGGGTGGACTACTGAGTGCTCCTATGCCTGGGTTCACTCCGTTGAGTGTGCCAAGCAGAATTGTATGTTCATCGCCGTCACAGCTATGATCACCAACAAACTTGGTAACTTTGCGGTTGGGCCTAGTCTAGTGACACCTGCCATGTGCAACGAAGCGCAATGCGAGCAAGGAAACCCAGGGGAATTCGCCAAGCTTTCTGGGGCAAGCAGGAGGAAGATGAACATCCAGTCAGGTATAGCACGACCGAAAGACCAGCAGTGCAGCATCGTTAATGCCGTGCCAAAGAATGACAAGGGATATAACGACTGGACTGGCTTCTTTGAGCCCCTGTGTCCTAGGGATGCATCTCCACCTTGATGAAAGCTTTCTGCTGAATTGAAGAATACACGAGACAATATCGAAAACGTGCAAGCCGTACAGGGAGTCGCTCGATCTACCCCCGGGGGTATAAGAATTTTAGGCTCTAGACTGAGATTGAGGGGGTCACGAAGTAATTTAGGGAGAGGATAAGAACTTGGACCCCAGCCTGTGATTTGGAGGGTGGGTAGTAGATCATTTTAGTAGGTACTTTCTCTAGACCCGACCGAGGATTACTACAATAACGCATATGTACCAATAGAGATCCGAGCAAACTCAACTTTTCTACGTATTGTACTTATGCAAAGTTCTGTTCTTGCATGGCATGTGGCATGCATTGAAGCTATTATCTTTATATGGTGTGGTCTCTACAGGTTGTCCTTGCACACTATTTAGGATCGCATGTGTAGGCAGATAAGCTTCGTGAGGCAAGGCACGTACATAAAGCCTAACTGGAAGTACACTAGTCATCTGAGAAGTAATCATTGTAGTCAGAGCTAAATAAGCGTATGTCAGTGAAACTATGCATGATCCCATTCCTAACTAATTATTCTTCACTACTTTACTACTACTTTACTACGATTGCCCTTGATGAAAAAACTCGTTGCTTCGGCGTTTACAACAGGTCTATTGCTCTCCAGAACGGCCGAGAAGAAGATCTCACGCCGATCGATCCTATCAAGATACACTCTTACAACTGCTTCCGATCCTTCTCTGAAAGGAGCACGTAAGTTTATCTTCAAATGGCAGTGACAACTACTTATATTTTCTTTGTCTTCTACTTTGAAAAAGGTACAATACGGCGGATTTCCGATTTTCTTCGGCTTTTCGCACCCGCCAACACAACAAAACTAGCAAACGCACATACTTAATTCGTCACCATCGCTATCAATAACAATGACATCTACTTCTCACTGGACCATTAAATCGGCATGGTCAAAGGCAGGCGTTGGCACAAACATCGTATTGGAATTGAAGTGTGCACCTGATAATGCAAAGACGAAGACAAAAAAGAGGCCAGCATGCGTGGCCTTTGATATGGGAGCAACTCCATGTTTTGATGACGCCATACTTGCAAAATATGTGTTTCTAAGTCATGGGCATATTGATCATGTGGGCGCTTTGTTCAGCCATGCTCGTGCTCATGCAGTCAGTTGCGGTGGGTGAGTTTTGTTCGTTTGTTGCGTTGATAATTTCATTGTAATTACGTTCACAGCAACTCAAACAGTCTTTTCTCTCTCGGATACTATCAGAGAAGCTCCAACATACTTTGTTCCAGCGCAGTTGTTACCACAAATTGAGCAATGTCGAAATGCAATGTCTATGATAGATTCATTTACAACAACAACATCTGGTGATGAAAACAAAACTACAGGCAGAGAAAATCTACTAAAGATGACATTAGTTCCAGTTAAGCCAGGGGATGAGTTCCCTCTCAAGGGTATTGCATATGGTTCCAAAACAAACTTTTTCGTGCGTGCTTTTGAGGTAGATCATGCTGGACATGCTGCACTGGGATATACGATTGGATCTCGAACAAAGACTGCTGGACTAAAGCGGGAGTATCAGAATTTGGATGGCGATGCGATACGTGAGCTAGTTCAATCGGGTGTTCGTGTGAAAGCTGGCACGGTGGAAAAGATTGAAGTTGCTTATTCGGGAGATACTTGTAGACATGGACTGATGAAAGACTGCCTTCATTCTCCTGAAAGCATGAATGAAAAATTGAGCAAATCAGCAACTTTTCTTCAACAAGCATTCCAAGCGGAGTTGCTTATATGCGAACTTACATTCTTGGACTCGGCTGAAGATGAGACCCAAAGGCAAAGGAGTGTAGAAAGAGGTCATTTGCACATCAATGACTTAGAAGACATCTTTGCAAGTCATGGGCGATTGATCAGCAACGACGAGAACGAGACAAAAAGTATTTTGTTTTATCATCTAAGTGGAAGGTATGGTCCAGCCTCGCGTGCGTTGGATTACATTGCTGCTGGGCTTCCGTCTCAGATACGAAATTCGTGTCAAGTTGCAATCAAGTCGCTTCTGTCTGAGAAAGAAAAGGCTGCCGGGCATGGAATTCAACAGTTACTACAACCGAATGGATGCGTTTCAGTGGAGGATTACTTGCGCTGTAAGAAGGGGAAGAATAATGCAAAAGCTTGAAATAATTGAATTACTTTAGCTTTGATTGGTCTATTCCAAAGCAACAACAACATGATAAAAATAGAATGATCGCAAACACAAACCAATGTCTGACTATCCACTGGTCTTTGTCGTGCCATGTGCTTCCGGGCAAGTGTCGAAAGTACCGAGTTCCCCTTTCTGTGTAGAGTCTTGGAGGGATAATTGCATTCTGTCTCCGTTCCAGAGGCTTCTGGTAGTACAAAAGACATAAGAATGAGGACCCTGTAGAATACAACACAGTCAAGTAATGGATTCCAGACCACCTATTCTTTGTAGGTAATGCATCAATCGCTTCCTTGAAGAATGTACTGTTTTTGCTAGCGAGTATGACAACAATCCGACCGGATCCGTCTAAGGTAATGCTACGAGTCCTGAGACTGCCGCCAGCACTTCTCTCAAGCACCATATCGTATCGTATCTCAAGCAATGTATTAAATGACTCCTTCATCTCGCAGTTGTCCTGAGTACAAGGCAGCAGTAGAATCTAATGCCGGTTGTTGTTGTTGATCACCTTCTTCTAACCAAAATACCGTTTTATTGACGTCGTCCCAAACTCCATTCTTTGTGACTTGCACAATACACACATCATGATCTCCTCCATCTGTAACTCGTTTCAACTTGATTTGAATGTACGATGCACAGTGCGGCAACACCTCAAATTGTTCTTCCTCCTCATCACTTCCAACTGCAACCCACTCATGACCAATTTTGGCACACTCTTCCTTCTTCATCAACGCTCCTCCATCCCAACCCGGCATCTTTCCCAGAATTGGTACCAACTTGGATTGCTTTGGTGATAATAGTTGCAAAATACCGACTCCCTGTGTACTACCCAAGGGCTTACTGCCCGGCCTGCGATATTCTCCCGTCACTCTCCATCCGACTGCACCATCCACTCCACCGGGCAATAATCCTGCTTCTCCCATGGAATCTCTCCTTCGAACACTGTAGGCACTCCCTGATGTAGTTGTCACCGATGATGCTGTTGAGGGAATATCATTGTACTCCTCTCCTTTTTTTGTCACACCGAGGAAACTACATCTTGTCAGTGACGTTTTGTAGAGAGATACTGCCCATAATTTGGGGGAAGAGACAGATACCGGCGTGACAAATGTCAGAATGGACATGGAGGAAGATGAATCTTGAGTCGGAAAGGGAATGGGGCAAGAGAGCGACCATACCGGCTTGGAGATTGGTGGCGGACATGATGGGATAGTGGCCTTGTTTGGATGGTGAGACTGCGGGCGGGAGAATGCACTGACGCCGCCGCCGCTAATAGTCAATAAGAGCGGCAGAAGTATGGCTGCATAAGCAGTGATGAGAGCGAGGGACGAGGGTCGGTGGGTTGCCATGGTCGGTTTGTAAGGAGGAAAGAGGGAGAATGGGGGGTGAGCCTTTTTTTAACGAAGGAATTGGTACTCTGAAATGTGTCCATCCACATTGATGATGAGCAGCTTCGTCCCTGTCCTGCTTCATAATCATTATTATTTCACTCCTATTGTTTTATTGCACCGCTTCAAAAATGTGGCTTAGATTGGCTAATCAAACAGCCATCGTCACCGGTGCTGGATCAGGAATCGGCCGTGCCATCGCGCTGGCACTAGCAGAACAAAACTGCAACCTATTCTTGACTGATGTTCATTCCGAAAATCTAGAACATGTTGCTGCCGAATGCACAAAAGTGGTGCCGGACAATAATATATCAGTAGAATCAAGTGTGTGTGATGTAAGAGATAAGCTGCAAGTTGAACAGGCAATCCGAAAAGCAGACGTATTAGCTTCATCTTCATCGTCATCTGCAGCTGCTGCTTCATTTTCCGTGGCATCGATTCTTGTCAATTGTGCTGGAATCACACGAGACGGAAGAGTGACAAATCTATCCGACAGTGATTGGGACGATGTTCTTGATATCAATCTCAAGGGAACATTTCTCATGTGCAAACACTTTTGTGAACCAGGTAGGGCAGCATCCCTTTTAACAGGGCCTGATACTACCCATCACAACGGCACGGGGGGCGGGGGATCAATCATCAATATTGGATCAATAATATCAGAGTATGGGAACATGGGTCAAGTGAATTATGCAGCAAGCAAAGGCGGAGTGGTTGGATTGACAAGATCGCTTGCGAAAGAAATGGCACTTTTTTCACACAAAATAATACCAAAAGAAGGAGTTGCAGAAATAATACCTCCAGCCATCAGAGTGAATTGTATACAACCAGGTGAGTTCAAGTCGAATATGATTTGTCATCAATTTCTCTTGACAAGGGAGTTGTTTCCTTCGCACGCCATGTGAACAAAGAGCAATCTTCTCTTCTCATACAGACATTCGACAACATATCTTGTGCATGTTACACAGGCTTCATTCACACAACAATGGCACACACTGTACCCGACAAGATTATGTCCCAGATGAAACAACGCATTGCACTCCGTAGACTTGGTCAGGCTGAAGATGTAGCGAACCTGGCATTGTTCTTGGCTAGTAACGCTCGATCTGGATACATCACTGGTGAGGTGATTGAGTGTTCTGGTATGCTTCGTTTGTGATCCCATTTAAGGAGAGACAATTCATATATGCCTGCCTATTACTGAGAATGTTGAAGAAGCTGCGTAGAGAGGTGGGCAGGGTGTTGCAGGGCTCTGGTGGGGGAAACTCCATCCGTCCGTGCAAGCACAAGGCTTGATTGAAGAATGAAATCTGAAAAATTCCGCGAGCTGAAGATACCGTTATCGCCGTTATTTTGTGTCACTTTGAATTGGCGAACCGGACACAACACATCCACGATCACACATTGCGTTGCTCTCATTTATTGCTCATGTCGTTGCTGCTCGCTTGCTTGGAATTTGCCCACTGATCTGATCCAGGCTGACTTGAGCAGTGGATAGTGCCGGAGAACATATTAACATCACTCACTCTGAGAGGTTTTACTAATGAACAACGATCAGAATTCGACAATTATCATGCCACCTTACAGCAGTACTAGCAATAACTCTGATTGGGCCTCTTCTTCCTCCTCGTCCAGAGGAAGTCAACCCAAAGCAGCACTCCATTTATCATCGTCAAGCAAGACCAATGAGTTATTACAATTGGTCGCACAGGAATTAGAAACGATGAAACGACCACCCAAACAACAGTCCACAAAACCAGCTGCAGCAGAACAATCCTTCCCCCCCGCCTGCCTCCGTCTAATGTCCTCACTTCCCGGAAACCTCACCTGCGTCGACTGCCATTCTCGAACGGACATATCCTGGGCATCCGTATCATTCGGTTGTTTGATGTGTCTCCAATGCAGTGGCAAGCATAGATCACTCGGAGTGCAAACGAGTTTCGTCAAGAGTGTATCGATGGATGGGTGGAAGGTTCATGAGGTATTGAGTATGTTGGAGGGGGGGAATGAACAGCTGGACCAATTCTTTGAACGGCATGAGATGGGCAAGTCTGTCACTGCCAGTGCTGATGGTAATAATCGCATTAATCCGACTAGTCCAACGGCTAGTGGGACGATATTAGATCGGTACAAAACCAAGGCGGCATCGTTCTATCGTCAACATTTGATTAACCACGCCAAGGAATTGGGGGAGGGGGGGGTATATAAAGGGAGGGAGGCTAGTCGATCCAAGAATAAGAAGAAATCTTCTCCTTCGGCATCATCGTCGAGAAAACATCAACGCAATCAACAACAGCAACAACCCTCAAAACCAAAATTATTGCCGACTGTGACAGAAAGTAGTGCATCGTTGGCAGAGTCGGAAACAGCTACTTCACCGCCTCTATCGCCTTCTTCACAGCAGCAACCATTGAAAAGACAGCGTTCCGAGGGTAAAGCAGATGTTAGCATGGAAATGAGTGATCTAGACTTGGATAGAATGGAATAATACATTGATGGATGATGTAAAAAATTAAAGCCGTTGTACTCTTCATTATTTACAAAAGGGAGTCTCATTCTCAACCATCTTTATTATTTAAGGTTTATAATCATCTCGAGACACGAACTACACATGACATATAAATATTTAGCAAAAACTACCCAACGCAAGATGTGCACAATTTTTAACAAGGGTGGGAGTGCAGTAGCAGAGGGTAGCAAATAGGATCTTTCCACAAACAGCCCACACCACATGGCTACTTAGCTACGGATCCTTTTTAGACTTCTTCTTTTTCTTTACAATGGAGGAAGCAATCTTCTTTCCCTTATGGAAGAATCCCGCAATCTGTTTTCGTCTTTGCATTGAATCCTTGGGGAATAGGACACTGTTGACCTTATTATTTTTGGAGACCTTTTTACCACCTTTAGTGTTAGATGTGGGGGCAGTGGTCGAGGTCGAGGTAGATGATGCCGTAGCCACAGTGGATGATGATGATGATGATTTATTCACTGCAATTTCATTTTGAGCATACCTGCTCTCAGATCCAATAATTGCCTCAATACCCGTGATTCGTTTTATCTCGGGTTTCTTCACGGGAGGATTTGCTGCCACGGAGTCATCACTGAGAGCGGCATCATCGTTATTTCGCAGTGCATCTAGAGGACTAGCTGCTGTTTGTGAGGAACGATCATCGTGGAATAGTGGTGACTGCTCACTGCCGGTGTTTGTGTTGTTATTAAGGAACAGACACTGATGCGACAGCGTTGATGATGCTTCTTGCAAGTCGTCGTGATGATCTATTTGCACGTGAGGAGGCATCTTCTTTTCGACTCAAGAAAACTGTTTCTGCTAACACTAAGTAAGTATGATGCTGGCTTGTGTGAGATAAGTATCGTCCAAAGTTACGCCATCGTGTGCGTGTTATTATTTCATTGGTTTTCCATTGAGTTCATCAATATTTCCTGCACTTTCTTTTGTTCTTTGTGTCGCAGACGAAACACGTCTTGCGTTGGTTGATGCGTGTCAGAACCAGGGTTGTGTACCCATTTCTTACCTACCCAAATTTTACCCAAAAATGGGTAGGTATTACCCATGGGTATACCCAATTCTTTACCTACCCAACGAATTTATGCGATGGGTATTTACCCATACCCATTTACCCAGTGATGGGTAGTCTTCGGGTAAAATGTTGAGTCAATTTTTGCCCAATTATTGTGTAGAATGGCCCGAATTTTGCCATATTTTTACCCATTACCCGACAAATACCCAACAATTTGGGTAGTGGGTAACCCATTTGTTAATTACCCAAAAGTATCCGGAATTGGGTATTTATCTGGTGTTACTTACCCATTCAAAACTGAGTTTGGGTATTACCCAATACCTACCTACCCAACGGATATTCACGTGGGTACACAACCCTGGTCAGAACGCGTGTTCAAATCGAGAGGCACATCCGCATCAATGGGGTATGTTTTGATGCGTTTCGCGATAACACGATGCAACAACTTACCTCATTCACTTCGTTGCAACTTGAGCTTATGGATGGAAGAAGAGGCAGGGATTTCTTCCTTCTCAGATGAGTTACTACTAGTTAGCTAAAAGATATGAACCATACATAGTAGTTTCTATTTTTTTAGTATCTCTCATAATCTTTCAAGCAATCATCAAAAACAAACAAAGAATGAAATCAACCTTATCAAGGTCAAGGCGGAGAATCGCTTCTGGGGCACAGCTCCTTGAAGAATGGACCCCAATCATTATACCTTCCCTCCGCATCTCTGGGGATATTATCTACAATTTGACACTGCTGATCTGGTTCCCTCTCAATAGATGAATGGATGTTCATCTTCCTCCTGCTTGCACCGGAAAGCTTTGCAAACTCACCCGGATTCCCTTGTTCACATTGTGCTTCGTTGCATGTAGCAGGCGTTACATCGTTCTGTTGCATTTGAAAGTTTCCTAGTCGGTTCGTGATTATAGTTCGGATTGCAATATAGCCGCAATTCTCTCTTGCACATACAACGGAGTGAACCCAAGCTTCAGAACACACTTCAGTCCACCCAAAGGCTCTTGCCAAGCATTTTGCCATACCAGCCTGATCAAACAGATATCTGATTCCACAACTCTGAGCCAGAGTCGCTGCATTTTTTCTTGTTGTCCACTGGACACTCAAGTCTTGCCATGTTGAACAGCCAGAGCATACACCACAGTGGGCAACGGAGTAGTTGACAGCATGAGCTGCTTCCAAACTATCAAAGGACTTGAGATCGCCACATTTCACGTCGTATGCGCATACTGGCCCATCATTCAACTTGCTGTAAATGTTGTGAACAAATGGCAACTTGGTCTTTGTTACTCCAGTTTGATGAGAATCACCACACGCAACCAAAGCGAAGAAGAAGCAAATTAAATTGATCAATACCTTCACGAACTTTCTGAATACGAACCACGTCTTTTTGCCACAAGACATTTCCTGGAATTCACTCTTAGTTTCTGCTCCTTTTCTGGCACAGCAACGGCAAGTATCACGAGTCCCGACGAGGACAAGACCCCAAACGGCCGTGAGAGGAAGGAAGCGCCAAACACGATGGTACCATTTTACTCCAGCTTCAGAATCCTCCGAGTCAGCAACTGATTTGTACAGTTGTTGGGGAGTGACCTTTTCATTCGTTTCGTCGTCATCTGATCCACTACTCAATGATGTCATGTTTGGTTGTTTGAGCTTGATGCGGTCGAAGTAGGCTGTCTGATAAAAATATCCTTGTCCAGTTGCATCAAGGCTTTCTTTTTTCATCAAATCTCTTCGACTGGTAGGAGCATCTAGCAAAGGTTCTGACAATGCATCTTCCATCGACTCGTCGCCTTCCGCTAGTGTTTCAAGGGTACTGCTTTTGGCATTACCATCGTCGTGGTCATGGTCATGGACCGTCGACGCAAATAAAAGAGGCTCATCCTGGTCAGTTTCGAAGTTGCGGTGCTCAAAGAATTTCCATCCATGGAACAAGCCGATAGCCACCAACCAGGCAAAGAAGCAAACTGGAAGAATAACATGCGAATTTCCGATGCCACGGTTCCACCCGATATTAACAATTTCGACACCTCTCGTGAACGCAGCAGCACTACCGATGGCTATAACTGCACTTGCTCCCATGACAACATATCCACGACGTTCTGTAAACCTTTCCCTGCACTTGAACACAATGAAAAGAAACAATTGTCCAAACAAAAGCCCAATAACGGCCGAGAGCAGATAAAACCAAAACTTGAGGTTCGTGTAGAATGGAAGCAAGAGCCAGAAGAACTGAGCAAAGTGCTTGCCAACACCCAGACGAGCTTGGAAACGAAATGCTGCAATGGTGGAGCCTTCCGCTGACAAGTCTTCTACTGCCTTGGCTGCAAAGCCAGACGTATCTTTGATGGTCTTGAGTTGAGACATGCTGGAAGGAGGGTATTGTGAGTATGTGAGCGAAGCGATGACAGGAGTAGTATAATGAGTGACTTACCGGTAGAATCCAAGCCACTCGGGCATTTTTAGTCCTGCAACTGCCAAAATGAGTGCGCAAAACATCAAACTAAAGCCCCAAATCACAGTTAGAAAGTTTGTATCATTATTGTACCAGGTAAGGCCGCCGATGATTGCATAGGCAACAGTGTAGACAATACTCCAATCGATGACAGCGTCATACATCCCATACTGAATGGCCATAAGTGATGCAATGTAACGCTGTGAAGCCTCATGGGAAGAAGGTTCATCATCATATTTTGCCATGAGATTATGGCGGAAATCATTCACTTCGAGAGTCTGAAATGAGAATGCGATAAGGACGTGTGAGACGAACATTCTCTTAAATGATCCAGTGTTGACATATCTAATAAGAAAGGCATAGACGCACAATAACAACAACCACCCATGCTACTACCGTAATCACGACGGCATCGACGATGTGGGTAAATTGTGACTCCACAAATTCTGTTGATGTTGGATCTGCGCCGCCTGCTTCCGTCTTCATGTCCAATGAGGCGGTTACTTCATCAATGATGAGCGAGTCAAACAGGCCCATAGCGCGGGTACTTGCTATTGACAACATTAGCAGCAGCGCCAGCCGCATCGAGGAGCCGTAGCACTGATTTATTTTCATGGTTTCGAGTTGGTTGACTTCTTATTGTACGACAAGAATTGTAGTGCCCATCAGGCAAGTAGCTGAAAGCTGCACAGAAAAAAACTCAAAATAGGACGCGTGTCCACTCTTCACTTTCCCGCCAAACTATGTCCTTTCCCGCCAAACTCGTCAACAAAATAGCTAGATACTTTTATTGTGAGAAGAAGAAGTAATCTGCTGACGCGACGAATTACTTCATTACTTCCTACAACCACATCGGAGGAGGCAAACTGAATCTATCACTCAACCATGGCGAAGACGAGAGGGTCATCGAAGGCGAAAGCCACGAAAGCGGAAGCAACCAAGGCGAAGAAATCTCCAGCCGCAAAGAAACCGGCTGCGGCATCCAAAAAAGCCGCATCTGCTGCTGCTGTTGCTAATGCTTCGGGAAGCAAAGTACTCTCCATCGAAGCATGCAAACAATGATCCGTATTCAAAACCCGTGCGGGCAAGATACAGAAATATCTTGTGCAGCACGGAGCGGCTGTAGACGTCGTAATTAATAAGGAGAAACCTGGCAAAGGGAATTTCGTCGTGAGATTGGAGGGGAAAGAAGAGCCCATTCTGGAATTGTTAGGTATGAAGCGTCCGTTTGCTGCGTTGAAGGCTTTGGATATGGATGACATTGGAAAAGAAGTCATGGATGCGCTTTAAAGTCGTGGATGCGGCTTTACAGGTATTGTGATGGATTTCATGTCAAGCTTTAATTATCTGCGATGATGTTCTGTATGTTGCAAACATGTGTTGGATCATCAACTTTCGTTGCAGACAATGATACTGATACAGGAAGAGGAAGGAATTCTTGAATGACGTTTGCTGCAGACTTAGCGATACTGCTGCAGATTGAAAAGAGAATTGCTACCGTCTATCATTGTTCTTTATGAGTAGTTCGGCGGAAACAAGCAACTCATCTATGACACTAACAAACTTATGTAACAAATAGGAGAATGAATAGTTTAGGATCTTCTGATGAGTGGATGTTATTATCTCCTATCAGATAAAGACAAAGTATGTATCCTCGTAATGATACCACTACTTTTTGATTACAGAGCAAGAAGCTCACTACACAATTTGCCCGCTTCTTGATCACAGACAGGTTTGGAGTGGTGCAGCGTAACAAGCATCCACAAGTAGTGGGTTGAGTGGGGGGAGGTTGTTGGGGTTGGGTGTAGGGGGAGGGAAAGGGGGCCCGTTCAAAATGCATGCTCGGGGGTCGGACTGAATGAAGGTCTAACCCAGCTCGTCGCCACGGCGGTCGAAGAGAAACTCATCAACCTGCCGTTCATCTCGCGTTTATCCAAGCATGGTTTTGCTCGTCATCACGGGTGTGCGTGGTTTCTAAATTGAGAAGATCTCATTTAGGAAGTGTACTGTATAGAGATTCTATAAAAGTACAGTCATGAGTGAGTGTACAACGCACGAGCATGATGCACACTGCTGCACAGGGACTAAAAATGCATTTCAAGCCAGTTGGGGCTGTTTGTTATCAGTGGTCAAGAGCAGCAATTGCATGCTTTTGATGGATTTTCATTCTGGCACAAATTGGTGGTTGATAGTGGGTTCTGTCCTATGGTTAACAAAAACTAATGAGAATATGTTTTGTTGAGAATATTCCCAATTTTAGGTTTTGGACGAAAATTGTCACATCACATGTCACATCTCAACCAGTTTCAGTTACTTAGCACAAGTTCAGAAAGTGGAGGATTTCACCCAGCTACTACCAGCTACTCCTTGATTTCATTCACTTGCTCACTTCCAGTCCACGGGCTTCGATTTTCTTCGAGCATTTCTTAAAGCTCCCCGAGCTAGCTTCCTACTGGAACCATCCACTGCAGCAAACAAGCCTTGACCAGGTGTTGGCATTCTAACAGCATATACCAATCTTCGTAACCAACTCGCCGCAGGACCACTTAATTCTATCCCACCCAGTGTTGAGATTGTAGCATCATTCGTACCTAGTGTCATCATTTCGCCTAGGTTGAGATAACTGAAAGGTAAAAGTTTCAACGAATCTTGTTCTCTACTACTGTACTTCTTCGACAGTGTTGCATAGATATTCCATGATGCCACAGTTGCCATTTGCATCGCTACCTGTGCTGTGCCTGGGTATGGAACTTTCTTCGGGCGGCTGCAGTCCCCAATCGCAAACACGTTCGGGTAGTTTGCGACATTCAATGTCGGCGAAGTGAGTATCCGTCCCATTGCATCACGAGGCAATACTGAATTCCGTATCCCTGCGTTTCTAATAGATGTTGGTGTTGATCCAGCTGTCCAAAGAAGGAGAGTTGTTGCTAATTGTGTTGTTTCTGGCTCGCCCTCATCTTCGATTGATTCGTTCGTTGCTGTTAGCTTGACTGTGCACAGTTGTTTTCGGAGAGTTTCACTCATATTGTCACTGTGTGCACCATCATCCCACGACGAGACCTCAGCCACGCTTGTTGATGTCATCACGTTGACTCCTGCTGACTTCAATCTCTCCATACCGGCATTGCGATTGTGCTCTGTTGCATATTCTAATACCTGTTTGCCGCGATGAACAAGAGTCACTTGCACATCATTACTACCAAGTCTATCAACCAAATTCAGAGCTAATTCGACTCCAGAGTAACCTCCACCTACAACTACTACATTTGTAGATTGCCCAAGCTCACTACTCGCTCGCACCTCTTCCAAATAATTGTCAATGAGTGACAAGCGTCTCTTGAGTTCAAAACATTGCTCCACCGTATAAAATGGTAAAGCAAATTGCGATGCCCCTGGGACTGTATCGCATGATACTTCCGCACCAGTCGCTATGATTAATGCATCATAATTCAGAGTTTCGATCCCAGAGGAACGGTTTATCACAACTTGATTGTTATTGGCATCAATCCCTTCCACTTGTGCTTGTAAAAATGATACCTCGCAGTTCCCCTCCTTTGTTTCGTCATCATCATTAGATTCCCCAGATAACAGTTGAAGCGCATCGGATAAATCAGGTAGGCCAGATAATGTAGATAACTTATTCGTCCCAACACCACTCAATAATGATTTAAATGTAGGTGCCACCTCATCAATGCTAGCATCATCTACACACAACTCATATAGTAGAGGAAGGAAGACAAACCGTTCTGATTTATCAATGAGTGTGATCCTTGGTTTGACGGAAGTTGTGCCGCTGCCTTGTGCGACATCAGACCAGGGCAGAGTTGGAAGTGTTAACGCTGAGTTGATCCCACCAAATCCTCCACCGAGAATGACGATGTGCGGTTGAATTACGCCATCGTCGCCGCTGCCGCTTGTTGCGTACAGTGTTGATATTCTTTTGGGTGCAGCGTGAAAGCCCACAAATGCAAGTGCAGTGGGTAATTGTGATGCAGCGCATAGAATCAAGCCGCATGCCATAACCAGCGGCAAAGAGATCAGAGAACACATCGTTGGAAAAGGTAGTTAATTGAAGGACCGTGATACACCAAGTTCTTTTATGATTGAGACGCTGCTTTTTTATGATCGAGGCAAACTGCGCTTTCAGAGTAGTTAGTAGTGTACAATCAGTAATCAGTGCACTCCTCAAAGAGAATGAAAAACAAAACGCCAGCGCATCAACACTTCATCATCCTGCATGCATCCTGCATCCTGCATCCTGTGTTCGGCGTCCTCTAGATTCGATGTCTACGCTCATCCTTTTTCACTTTCTCTTGCTTTGTTGCTGAGTCACTGGTCACTGCCTAGGAAGAAACCAACGAGTATACCTTCCACTACACCAATCTACAGCAACGTGGCAAATTAAAGTATTGTTTCAACAAAGCAAGAACAGAACACACACCCTGAAATAAAAACAAACATAACCAAGATTTCAAACACCAAAAAGAAAGTTGTAAACACTATCAGAATGAAGCAGAAATATTTAATTGGCACTAGCCATCCCAAATTGGGCCTCATCAGGTCTCCTACGAAGCTGTGTAGCATGGCCGACACGACTACAAAGTAAATGAGTAGTGGGATATATCCTGCTATACTATCGTAGCCGACTATATGGGCCACTAGAAGCTGTCGATTGTCAAATTCACAGCGTGAGATATGATTTGGTTGGTAAATGTGTCGTAGCGGCCATCCTAAGTGGACCTCATCAGGTCACCTACGAGGCTGTGGCATGGCCGATACGAGTACAAAGTGCATGAGAAGTGGAAAAGATGCTTCTATACTACCATGGCCAACTATCATGGGTCACTAGAAGCAGTGGATTGCCATATTCACAGCGTGATATAAGATATGGCTGCAAACTGAGGAGCTGGCGGCCGTCTCAGATGGCCTCTTCAGGTCACCTACGACGTCGTAGCGACGATGATACGACCATCAAATACTTGAGCCGTGAAAAAGATGCTTCTATACTACCATGGCCAACTATCATGGGTCACTAGAAGCAGTGGATTGCCATATTCACAGCGTGAGATACGATATGGCCGCAAACTGAGGAGCTGGCGGCCGTCTCAGATGGCCTCATCAGGTCACCTACGACGTCGTAGCGACTCTGATACGACCATCAAATACTTGAGCCGTGAAAAAGATGCTTCTATACTATCATGGCCAACTATCATGGGTCACTAGAAGCAGTGGATTGCCATGTTCACAGCGTGACATAAGATATGGCTGCAAACTGAGGAGCTGGCAGCCGTCTCAAATGGCCTCATCAGGTCACCTACGACGTCGTAGAGACGAAGATACGACCATCAAATACTTGAGCCGTGAAAAAGATGCTTCTATACTATCATGGCCAACTATCATGGGTCACTAGAAGCAGTGGATTGCCATATTCACAGCGTGATATACGATATGGTGCTAGAGTAGTGCTTGTGTTCGTCCCAAATTGGGCCTCATCAGGTCACCTACGACGTCGTAGAGACGATGATACGACCAACAAATACTTGAGCCGTGAAAAAGATGCTTCTATACTATCATGGCCAACTATCACGGGTCACTAGAAGCAGTGGATTGCCATATTCACAGCGTGAGATACGAAATGTTGGTAGAGTAGTGCTTGTGTTCGTCCCAAATTGGGCCTCATCAGGTCACCTACGACGTCGTAGAGACGATGATACGACCATCAAATACTTGAGCCGTGAAAAAGATGCTTCTATACTATCATGGCCAACTATCACGGGTCACTAGAAGCAGTGGATTGCCATATTCACAGCGTGAGATACGATATGGTGCTAGAGTAGTGCTTGTGTTCGTCCCAAATTGGGCCTCATCAGGTCACCTACAACGTCGTAGAGACGACGATACGACCATCAAATACTTGAGCCGTGAAAAAGATGCTTCTATACTACCATGGCAAACTATCATGGGTCACTAGAAGCAGTGGATTGCCATATTCACAGCGTGAGATACGATATGGCCGTCAACTGAGGAGCTGGCGGCCGTCTCAGATGGCACCTACGACGTCGTAGCGACGATGATACGACCAACAAATACTTGAGCCGTGAAAAAGATGCTTCTATACTACCATGGCAAACTATCACGGGTCACTAGAAGCAGTGGATTTCGATATTCACAGCGTGAGATACGATATGGTGCTAGTTTAGAATTGGCAGCCGTCCCAAATTGGGCCTCATCAGGTCACCTACGACTTCGTAGCGACTCTGATACGACCAACAAATACTTGAGCCGAGAAAAAGATGCTTCTATACTATCATGGCCAACTATCATGGGTCACTAGAAGCAGTGGATTGCCATATTCACAGCGTGAGATACGATATGGTGCTTGAGAGAAGTGTCGGCGGCCGACTCAGATAGCCTCACCAGGTCACCTATGTTGTTGTAGCGACGATGATCGACCACAAAGAGCTTGAGCCGTGAAAAAGATGATTCTGTACTATCATGGCAAACTATAATGGGCCACTAGAAGCAGTGGATTGCGATATTCACAGCGTGAGATACGATATGGGGTATAATGTTCTTTTGTAACAGTATGCAGTGATTAAATTTGACCATTTTTTTCTGTTTTTTTGAAGTTGCGTTATGAAGTGCATTCTCAATTGCCAGTATCTGCGTTTTCATCGTGATAAGTGCATTACATAGCTGCACATTGCGAAAACTGACGCTCTGTCAAATAATGGTTGATCAAATTTCCGTCGCATGAACATTGATTGCATCCACGTGAGATTCAGAAGTTTCAATATCATATGAACGTATTTCTTCCGCAATCCCCTCTGCTTGACATAAAGGGCAAGAGTTCTTTTCCAATGTGCGAACAAATAATGTATAACATGATGTTATTGAGTACATCGAACGATAATAGTAACCCTCAATGAAATAACAAATGTCACGATCATCTACTCACCTTCTTTTTAATCCATTCAGATAGACAATCAGCATGGAAATAATGGTTGCAATCCAAATCTGCTATCCTCTCACCATCCTCTAATTCAAGAATACAAATTGAACAAGACTGCTCTCCTTCATCATTGTCCACCTGTTCCAAATCACCCATGTCTTCTCTGGCTTTGGGATGGTAAATCTTTGTCTTGAGTTTCAATCCAAAAATATGCCCCTCTTCACCAACCCTTTCACGCCATCGAAAGAAGTGTTGGCGTTGTGATTCAATCTCTGCTGTCAGTCTTTGTTCGACATGTCTTCTGTTGATTTGTGGAATACAACGTGAAAGTGCGTGTCTTGTAACTTGCTACAAATATACAACGAGATGAAGTATTATACAGTGAGAGGGTGAGATATAATATTCAAGGAAGCGCACATTATTGCGATTCAGGTTGTACAACAAATAATAATGCATAATACGTATGAACACTCACACGCCCAGTATCTGTAAAGACCAACACAACAATCAAAGCAGCCAAGATGATGGTACAATACTTCCACACATATCTTGCAAAGCCCTTGAGCTGTGTATCTCGAAAACACGTCACTGATGGATCATGGCCCTCTATACGCGATGCAATATAGCTATATTGGTAATTGTAGGCCACTGAAATAGAGCAATACGTTGAATCGGCTGGACAGTAGGATGTGCTGTTAAGAAACCCACCGTAGCACGCACATGCCTTTGCAGCGTAGGTTGTTTGCGGAGGGGTAGTTGTAGTATCGGTTTCGTTAACTTCATATACTTTTCCAATCGTTTCATTCATCGCGACTTGCGTTATCGGAGTATTTTGTAGGCTACAGTAGAATTCTCTGTGTACACCTGCTCCGTGCAGTCGTCTTCGGATAAGTTGCGAATCCTCTTGTCCACTGCTTGGTCGTAACAGCAGCAGCGGCGGTAGAAGAAAAAGTAGAAGCAAGCGCGAGGAGGTTGTCGATGCCATCATCTTTACAGTGTCAATTATTGTTATTGCCTAGTAGTACTAATTACATCGTGTGTGAGCAAGTTGGTCGGTGTACGAGCTCGCTCTGGCTTTGCAGGCGCGGCGCCTGGCTAGGCAGAGGTTAAACAGAGGGAAAGAAAGCAGATGCCAGTGACGCAATGCGGTAAATTGAATACTAATTCCTACAGTCAGGGATATTTTCAATTGAATTCCTACGTACCTAAGAACCTCCCGCCCAATCGTTTTTGTGCTAGCAAATTCAAATGTAATGGCGGCGCGTATGTATGGACAAAACCTGGACAAAACACACCACACACCCAAAGGCCTGTTGCATCACGGCGAAAGAAATGCATCGGCTAATACTCTTCCACTTCCACGTATTCTTCTACAGCATTAGTGACGCCATGATGATAGCATCACGTGCTGCCGGAGGAAGTCGTCGCCACGGAAATAATATCTGCACTAAATTGCTGCCTGATGCTCATGATTACTCATCCTATTTGGCCCCGTCTCTTACCCAAGTACAAAACGAAATTCAGCAAAAGAGGCAATTACATCAATTTACGTCCTCTTCAAAGTCAGCACAACTCATTGATGATGGTCTTGCAGCAAGTAGAATAGGACTCAATCCTCATCAAAACACTCGGCATGCACCGACGGTATATCACGAGCATTACTCATGTCCGAATTGGCCACAAAAACATACATTCCCAATGAACAAATTTGAGCAGACGGCGTACTCTTTATTGTCTGATACAGATGATTTACTACAGCAACGCAATTCAGATGATGATAGACCGCTTATTCATTCGATGGATGACTTTTATCGACCACTGGAGGTTGCCAATTTCCCGCTACCCTTCATGACACCACCAATACATTTCGATTACCTACATAAATTTCTCTCAGGTTCGCTCACCAAAGAAGAATGCCGTCAGATTGGATTCCGTGAACAAACATCACGGCCAGAACTGATAGAAAGAACGGTATTGGAAGTTGCTGGGACTGTACTAACTGCGCAGTTGGCGTTAAGATATGGTTTATCATGCAATGTTGCTGGGGGGACACATCATGCGGAAGCGAACAAAGGCAAGGGATTCACAATATTAAACGATTTGGCCGTTGCATCTCGATTGATGACGTGGAGTAAAGATGAATATGATGATTTGGACACTGATGGCGATAAAAACAGCAGCAACAAATTATTGAATAAGCTTTATCGAGGCAATAAACGGGTGGAACGTGTGCTGGTAGTTGATTGCGATGTCCATCAGGGAGATGGAACCGCAACGTTTCACTACCAAGGCAACCTTCTCCATGACAAATTGTTTACATTAGATTTACACGCAGAGAATAACTGGCCGTTCGAAAAAGAGACGCCGACCTACGATGTCCCTCTGCCCGATGGATGTACAGACGAGGAATATTTATCGGTACTGTCAACCTCTCTCGAGAAGGCATTGAACGAAGTACAGCCTCAGCTGGTGCTATATAATGCAGGCGTGGATCCATTTCATGCAGATAAACTTGGTAGATTGTCATTGTCGTGGCAAGGACTGCAAGATCGCGATTTGCACGTGATACATACATGTGTGGAAAGAGGATTGGCTGTGGCTTGTGTCGTGGGCGGCGGGTATTCTAAAGACGTTCTAGAGGTAGCACAAAGACATGCTTTGGTTCATCGTGTCTGTGCCAAGGTTTGGAGAGACAAGGAAATGTGGAAAAGAAGGTGCTAGTACTGTTATGCTACAGTGCAGTACAAACCTGAAGGTTTTGCGAAGAGATTTTTCGGGAAGATGTCTCAACATTTTTCCAGATTTGATTTTTGCGGGCTGACTGATTTCTCCCAAAACGCTGCTCTGATTTGAATTTTCCGGTATGATGCAACGGCTTCCTCCATGCTCTCAACTCTCTAAGAGGAAAGTTGAATGGAATGCAAATGGAATGGATCTCTCTCATCTAGCTGACGATGTCTTGCGCCACATCAATAATAGGGAGGCATTAATCCAAAGACTTGAAACTCTTCACCGAGAAGCGAGTCATTCCCGTGGCAATCGCGTGCAGAGGCTCCTCTACGGAATTCACAATGCATCATTGGCAGTCGTTGAAGCTATCGAAGCTTGGAATGCTTCGAAACAGGAGGATTGGTATCGTCGAAGAAACTTAGCACGTCATATTGAATCACACGCCCATGAATCGTCCAACGGCGACACGTGCCCATACAATGCGTTCATTTGGAATGAAGAGAGCTATCTCAAAAAGATGATTTACGATTTGGATTTTGTACGTGACATCCCCGAGGCTATTACTCTGTTTGGATCGGAAAGTATCTTTCATCGAAATCCATTTCTTCTTCCGTATTGTATCGATGAGTTTGTCGGAGAGGCCGATCATTCATCAACGACGCCTTGGAAAGATGTCAATCTGCTTCGGATATGCAATGCATCATTTCTGATTTTACTGGACGAATTTCATTACAAAAAGAGCACCACTGGCATAGCGCCAATGACAGCGGCTAAATTCCTTCCACCAAACATCAATGCTCAAGAGCTCTCTGTTCTCCATGGCATGTCTTATCCTCCCGCCGCGACAGTAGTTGCATTGTGTTGCGCACACTTGATTTTGAATACTGTGGAGGCAGACGTGATGAACAAACTCGTGTTCCTCTCAAAGGCAATCATGATGAGGATCTTTCGCCATCCTCTGGTTGATCTGGTTGAAAATGCACAGTCGTTCAATCCATTGCGGAGGGTTGATAGGAGCTTGATCAAAATCGTCGCTCCATTTGTAATGCATGACATGTTGAAGCCAGAGGTGCAAAATAATGTGCCAGAAGCGATCATTCATTTGCTCACATGGTTGCGAGTTATCGTATCGAGGTCAATCGACCAGTACGATATTGGCAATGCTTCTAAAGCTGCCAACAAAGTCATTATTGAGCTAGAGTCTGACAACCAAAGACATGGCAGTCAGTACAAGGGAAGCGTCTTTTCGACAAAAGAGACATGTACTCCAAATGATGATGAGAACAAAGAAAATGCCCGCGTAAATGTTTCGGTTCAAACAGATGTGTTTCCTGATGAAAATGATACACATGCAGCTGATTCTTCTGCCGTCTTTGAAGCATCAGCAATGAGCGCTGTGGTGAATTTACTTGATGGTAGAAGATCGCCAATAGTGCAACAAGTTCCTTTGCCTATCGAAGTGACTGTGAACATCACCGAGGGCAGTCGTATAGTCGTTGTTAATGGTGTAGAAAAATGTGCCGCCAAGCTTCAAAGAGGAGACACAATACGGATTTACGATGCTCACGAGTCTTCAGATTGGAAGCTCTCAAACGATCCAACAGTATCAGACGAGACGATCAGTTTTTACCTCACTGAAGTGTACGATCATTCCAGAATCATCGCTCAGCAGAAGAGATCAAGAGCAAATACTCTTAATCGTCTTTGCTATCCGTACAAAAAAGATATCGTGGGTGAGGCAGGTGATAAGGCTCCTGGTGTTATCTCGACTGCAAGTGAGGATGCCGTCCGTCATGTTGCGAGCGATATGATTCAAAGCACACACTCCCCCCTTCATATCCGCCAAGCAAGAATATGGAAACTTATCCACAGCGATGAGGATACTCGACCACAATGGAGGAGAGAATACGACAACGGAGATATCCCCTGGGTAGACGAATATGCTGGACGCAACAAATGCGATAGACACTTTCGTGTTAGTGTGCCGTTGGAAGTTACGGAGCAAGACTGTAAAGACTGGCCATATCTGCTAGATGATGATCAATACATTCATCGACAAAGAGTTCACTACTTTGAACACGTTCCGCTCTCAGATGTGATTGATGAAGCATTTCATGCGGTGTGTCGATGGCATCCAAAAGGAACACTCGTCGATAATGTCAAGTGGGCCAAGCTATCGCGAAAGATGCAATTCTTGTCCAATGTAAAGAATGCCCAGCACGAAATTGACATGGCGTTTGTAAGACACAACCGAGATCGAAAGCTGGATCAGCGGCTATTTCATGCTATCTTTGAAGACATTGCATCAATCCAGCACCCATCAATGCCAACAAGAGATGCATTAACTAAAGTCGTTTGGTCGTCAATAGTAATGCTTCCAGATGTCAACGCAATGATGTGGAGAGAGTCAAAAGATATGGCTATCCATGAAGAGGCGAGGAGAGTTTGTGCTCAAATAAGGATTGCCGCGTTTGTGAGGAAGATCCTTCAGTGTGTTAAATTCAAAGACACAAAGCATAGTGCCATTACTATTGCAAAGCACGTTCGTCGGTTCCTCTCGCGTCTATTTGTTGCCAAAATACTTAATGCTCTCAAGAATGATGAAGAGTATCAACAGCGAGTCAAATGTGCAACAGTATTGCAGCAAGAATGGCGTCGATTCTTCTGGCGCAATCGCTTCCTCTGTCACCAAGAACGTGTGCGAGCTGAGAGGCGAAAACACATTTTGATTACTCACGCAAAGCTGAAAGAAGAGAGGGAAAGAAAGCTTGCTTCTGTCGTCTATCGAGACGTCATCCGCATAGATGAGACCCTTGCAGTGGTGACAATTTATTTACAAGATGATGCTCAGCTACGAGATGATGCATCAATGCTATTGGCAGTATATGTGCCCACGACAAAGAGAACATTCTCCTTCAAGCTGGCTGAGAAGGATGTTCGGGAATGCCTTGAAAAGGCGTTATCGAGCGAAGGCAAGCTATCTTGGGATGAAATGCTCAGCGAGAGGGCCCTGAAAGAATTGCCAAAACGGCTCATCCTGAGATTAGTACGCAACCAGCCAATTTTCATCTTCAGTCGAAGGCACCTTGTCGAGAAGGGTATCTTGGTTGATAAGCGACTTGTTCGCGCAGATGGTGAAATATTTATCCTCAGCACCTTCCAATCTCCTCACGACTTTGTCTTTAAAACGTACCAGCCTGGTAAATGCTTACACATGCGAACAAAGTTGACAATGTCAAAGTTGATTGAATGGATCCATGACTCAAAGGGCGACGGAGACAATCAACAAAATGACAGTCAAGTCAGTATCTTACATCCCAAGCGACAACCTGATTTGCTCGAGTGGTTGATTAAACGCGTATTGATTCGTAAAAATCCTTCAGATGCTACAATGATGATCCTCCTTCAGTTTGAGGCTGAAGAAGAACGTGTCCTGAAACTTGTCATCAAGGTTCAATCCCAATGGAGACGATTGAGGTCCTTCCGCCATGCAAAGAGCGAGACAATGCACCAGTATGAAAAGATCTTTGATAGGGAGAACCAAATATACGCTTATAGAAATATGCTGACGGACCAGCGTCAGAAAGACAAGCCAAAATTGCTAGGAGAGGATGAACTCGAAAATCCTGTAGATGAATGGAGAAAGGAGGAAACTTACGACGCAACAACTGGTCAGACCATCCATTACTATGCGAACTATGCAACTGGTCAATCTTCGTGGTTGTCTGAAGAGGAGGCAGCACGTCTCGTTCAACGAAGGTATCGGTCTAAACACGAATCTGATTTAATTGGGAAGAAGATCACATTTGCGGATGTTGTCAAAGCAATGCAGTTCATCAATGGAGCGAGAATGAAATACGAGCAAGATCCGACAAAGCTCTCGAATATTGTGAACTACGCTATTCTATCACATTGCTTGGACTTGAATTTTGATGCAGCAAGATCAATCTACGAACGAGCGGTGAAGCTGAGTCCAAACCACCCGCTGATATCTCGAGTATATGCAATATTTCTGTTGGCATCACGCCAAGCACCACACACTACCACATTTCAAACTGCATGCCAGTTGTTACACGATGCCGACGTAGCAGATCGCAACCAAACAATGATAAAATCTGCAGCAGAGATTTACTTTCGATGGGCTGTTTTGGTAGATGCTAGGAATCCCTTGACTCTTCTCAACTATGCATTATTACACCAGTGTGTGTACAAAAACTACGATCATGCTGAGAAACTATATCGTGCAGCACTGGCATTGGACCAAACTAATACACTTGTCGTTGAAAACTATCGTCTCTTCAGTGACGAACGTTATCCAGGCGGCGTTTATGAAAGTTGTGGTCCACCATTTTCAGTTGTTCAACGCAGCAACGTTGTAGAAGAGCGATTGGACTGGGCAGAATGGAGAAAGATGATCGATCCGTTGTGTCCCAAAAAAGGCTTCGAGGTGTTTTGGTTTAATCGATTTACCAAGATGACAAGGTTTACCGAGCCAAATTGGGAATTGGTTTGGGAGAGCCGCTTGAAACGAAGTAAATGGATCGACGGGAAAACAACGGCACAGTCAGAATTCTATGACGAAAGGACGAAGAGTTCATTCTTTTACAATACATATACCCAACAATATTCAAGTTTACCATTATAAAAACAAATTACTGCTTGACCTAGATTTAGGAGACTATTAAACCGTAGACCCCATGCTGTACATATGCTAGTATGCATTATACGGAGTTGATATAGAGCTTCCGCACGTACTTAGATGTAGATGGATGCTTCGTGTATATTCATACAATTCACAGGCGACTCAGCGAGAAGAATCATCACAAGCGACCAAGTAACTGTCCAAATTCAACCAGATCGCTGTTATTTCTGTCATCAGGTGAATCCAAGATACCAGCACTGCCTATTGGAAGCGGCTCAAGACACATCTGCTCAATATTCATATACCCAGTGTTTTGGCTTTGACTTGGGGCACTTTCTGAAAACATTGCATTGAGTTTCTCGTCAAACACTTCATCTTTGAATAGTGCTGGAATGACATCGCTGCCACTGCTTGTATTACTGATTTTTCTTGTGCTATCACTACAGCTGCCATTACCATTATATCGCAGCCGTCCTCCTCATTATCATTATAATCATAATAACTTGCTCTATCTGCGCTGCCCACTGAATGTGTTACCATGAGTTCTTTGTGTGGTTTTCTTGCCGCTTGAGGTAGCACGCCCTTGCCCTTGATTCGAGTTCGAGTTATCTTGGGTATTAATTCAGGGCGCCCTCTGATGAAGTAGTCGTGCTCGTGGTTCCAACTTGCATCGTTTTGATCGTTTTTAATCCTATAAGGGAAATAGGTGAGGAAAGGATCACAATGTCAGAGGCTGCAACTGCAATAGTTCAATCGAAGTTGAAGAGAAATGTGGATAAAGACAAAAGTTATAACACTTACCGACGAAAGCCCCATAGATTCAACTGCCTCTGGAAAGAACGATACTTTGTCGCCTTGAAGAATTGAGGAACTACCAAATCCATGAATTGGTTAGGATCTATCACATGAAATGATCGACCGTTAGGAAGCCAAGACACGATATGCGAGAGGCCAAGACTGTCAACTGACTCAAGCATCTCATAGAGCTTCGATGGAAACTGATAATTGTTGTTGCCTAGAGATGTTGAGCTATTGGATCTTGAACGGCTCCTGCCGATGGACTCATTATTTGCCATGGCGATCTTCATTGGCTGGCTCTTGAGTTGCCGAGTACTAGGTATTGTAGTCATACCTCTAAGGTTAGCGGCAGCACCAGCCACCGGAGAATTAGTCTGACTACATAAGCAGGTAATACTTAAGGCTCCGCAGAAGTAACCCTCAACGTACTGGGTAAAGCGGTTCTCAACAAGGCAAGAGAAATAAGCCCTTCCTTCTTCGTTCTTGCTAATAGCTCAAGTGCAGGGTTCGCACACAATGAGCTGGCTGGCGACTTCACCACCGGCCGTGCGTCAGCAACATTTGTTGGAAGGTACCTAATAGTATCCTTATTAGTGCGAACACTTCGGCATAGAAGTGAGTACCGAAATGGATAAATAATGTAAACACATAGCGAACTCGTTATCTACTTTTACTTTGCATCGCATACAATAGGTTAACCCTACATAGTTAACTCCAGCCTCGATCGTCGCCGGTGCCGTTCTTATTTAGCATGTTGATTGCATCTACATAAAAAGGGCTTCATGCATACTTTCATCACTTTTAAATAGAGCTAACTCCTGAAGCTTCACTCGGGGGAGAACTCTTCTCGTCATCCGAGACTGAAATTTTGGGCCTCTTGATACCGAGGTTATCACGATTGTGACGCTCCTTGAGCATGCGCTCGAAGTTAGGTCCTCTTGGAACGATAGACAGCTTGTTGAGATCTGGGTGTGAACAGAAGTAATGTTCCTTGATTTGATGCATGTCTGCGGTCTCTGCCACCCTTGCCATCTGGTAAATATCTCTGCAATAGTTCAGCAGAACTGAGGAGTTGGCTACTGATCGTGTATTCGTCTTGAAGTATACGACGTATACCTCATCGAATCGTAGTAGTGTAACGAAGAGCCTGATATCTGATAATGTGAACTGATCACCAGCAATAAAGCGTTGTCGCGAGAGTATATCCTCGACTCTGTCAAAGGCTGCAGTCAGCTCGTCAATGGCAACATCGTATGCTTCTTGGGTCTGGGCAAACCCGCAACGGTAGACTCCATTGTTCAGGTTGGGATATATCCAGCTATCGACAGATTGCATAGCTTCTCTCAAATCTTCAGGCTCCAAGTCGATATCAGGAGAGGTGGCGTACTCATCAAACTCCGAGTTGAGCATTTGAATAATCTCAGAAGATTCGTTGCTCACGATTGTTTGACTCCACTTATCGAAGAGAATCGGCACTGTATACTTCCCATCCTTGTCGCCTGCCATTTCATAAATTTCACGAATACTCTTTGCATTATAGAATGGATCTTCTTCATTCTGTGGGTACGATGATGGGAACGGACCACCCAAGCCTGCTGTGTTCTTGAGGACCTTCCCGCTCGTCTTGTCGGCAAAGATCCACCCATTATGTGAGTCATTCGGATCATCCGGTTTAGTCTTCTGCCACACAGGCATGACAACTGTGACGGAAATAACATCTTCCAAACCTTTGATGGCTCTTGTCATGAGAGTTCGATGTGCCCAGGGACATGCGTAGGCAACATATAGATGGTAGCGATTTTTCTCCGGAGGAAACATGGAGCCAGGCTCCTTGCTAATCTTGTTCCTCCAAGCGGCATCAACTCTCTTGAAGGAACCGTCAGGGCTCATTTCTGCAAGGACAGTGATTGAAACGAAGTGATTATGTTAGGCGATGAGCACATATGTCAAATGAAGGAAAGAGACGGTCACATGACAGCCGATACGCAGTACGCAGCACCGTCAACAACTCACCATCCAGGGCAGTTCTGGCACCACTTTTTGTTGCATTTAATCTAGTCATTGTAGTAGACGGAAGTTTTGCGTGAGCTGAATTAAACTGAAATGGGTTAGATGTGATAATTCTGCTTGCAGATATGAGTAAGCCGAAGCGATGGAGCATGTTCGAATTATTTTTTATGAGCACCATAGAGCACCATGCACAGCAAACAGCGAGGTGATGTTGTAAGTATGCTCGATGATGCAGATCAGATCAGTAGATTAGATCGCACGACTGTTGAGTACCACACGAAATATCCATCAGGGGGGGAACAAATTTCATTTCTTTGAGCAGCGCAAGGGGGGTGAAAATACAAATTTGTCATTTGTCAGCAAATTGCTCCAATAATTATATCGCGGATTTCGAAATTTGACCCTCTGAGAGTGTAGGGTTGTTGCACTGATTTTACAGAGAGTGGTACAATTAGCGGTACTCAGCTCGCCGAGGTCGCCGAGGTCGCCGCCGCCGGCGAAGACGAGATGACTTGTGCTGGGATTTATTTACCCTCGCCGGCCTTGCTCGTGCGCGTGGGCCACGCGTGGGTGGATGCGGTGGCAGTAGAAAAGATGACCATCTCAAATCTCAACGCACTCTTTCATCACATTTTGCTCAATGCTGTCATCTCCTCTCTCTCCATTAGTCAACGCCTATTGCTACAATACAATTTACTACATCATCTCAAATCCTTGGGTACACTGCCATCGCCTGATAAACACTGTTTCAGCCTCACACCTGTGGATGTCAATTTTTCATCGAGAGCCCTGCGCTTGTATACGTTTAAGACCTAGTTCGTTGGTGAGATATGAAAGAAAAGCAGCAAAATCTCGACGCAGTAGAGGAGATGAATGATGAAAAGGAATCATCATATCCATCAACACCCACGCCATCAACGGCTTCATCTAGAAGCCCGACATTAAGCAGCTCGACATCGTCCGAAGCAACGTTCCCGTTCCCAGTCTGTAACATCTGTGGAGTAGAAAATGATGTCGGTCAACCTAATGCTGTGCTAGAGCTTTCTGGGCAGTCTATTTCATGCGGAGAGCTTCAAGCTGCTGGTTTGATTGGACAGATCGCTGCAACTTCATGTATTGATATCCTAGATTCATCTTTGATGGCTCCTTGTGAATGCTCAACTACCGTTATGACAAACGAGTACAATACGACAAAGCCCTCTGCAACTCCCACTCTACTGATGCCTACGTCGCCACCAATCGATCTTGTACCATCACATATTCCAACGTACACTTCAATAGTGAAACCTTCGTCACGGCCATCTGTGCCTCCATCACTTTTAATAACAACAACCGAGCCAACCATAGCAGCAAAGGTAGATCTTCCTAGCCAGAGGCCTTCGTCGTCTCCTTCATCATCAACGCATCATGATCTTGCAATTACTGCACCCTCTCCTAGTTCAACAACAACAACCAAAAAGCCTACACCAAGCAAAAATCCATCATCTTCATCTTTAGAGAGTGACCTTGTGTTTTCCTCGGGAAATAATGAAGGAGACTTGCTGAATGAAGATGATAACAGTGAAGCAAATGCTGGGGTAGGGATCGGGATGGGACTATTAGTCATTACACCGCTGGCAATATTAGTTCTAGGCATTATCTACGAAATAAAACGACGACAACGAAGAAGAAACAGAAACAAGACAGTACTACCGCTACGGAACACTCCTATATCGAAAGATCCTGTCACAGCGCACACGAGACAGAATGCAACGAGAGTTCATAATACACAGAATGTTAGAAGCATTCCAACTACGAATGCAGCAGTTAAAGATGCTGTAAAAGAGACAACGAAAGCTGTGACTAGAATGGATACAGCCAGTAGGAGAAGTGCCAAGTGTGCAAGTTTTGTAAAAGAGACGAAAGAAGCGACTGCAAATGTTGCTACTTCTCAGAGTATTCGGCCGCAGATCATTACAAGTGCTCCGACCACGGGTAAAACAAGCGCAAGCGATGCTACAGAGATGCATGAAGCGGTGACTCGCGTGGATATAGACAGGAGCTTGAAGAGAGTGAGCATTGACAAGGATGCAAGTGTGGGACAAGAGATGAAAAATACGTCTGGTGGTGGCGATTCTGTTCAGAATATACAGGTTGTAAGAAGTATTCCGACTACGTGTAAAGCAAGTGCAGAAGCTGCTGCAGAGACAAAGAAAGCTGCGACTCATGTAGGTAATGCAATTGTTGTAAGAGAGACGAACGAATCCTCCGACGAGATGAGTGTAAACAGTTCAAGCAGTACATGGAGCAATGGAAGTATACAGAGTATGACCAGCTTGATAATCCAAAAAAGTCCAAAGAACTTGAGCGCGAAAGAGACGAAGGAATCTTCTCCTAGCATTGCTACTCAAAAAGATCATGTCACAAGACAGATTGCAGCAGTTGTTCAACGCACACAGACACAGACTGATAGAGACAGTTCGAGAAGTACGATAAGTGTAGGTGCTGCTACAGAGGCGAAGGAAGTTGTGGCTGGTGTTGACATTGCAAATAGGTCGAAGAGTGAGATTAGTACCAAGGGCGCAAGTGCTGAAAAAGAGTTGAAAGAAGCGGCTAATACCAATGCTACTACTTTACCCGACGAGGTAAGTGTAAACAGTTCAAGCAGTACACAAAGCAGTGAAAGCATACAGAGTATGACCAGCTTCGCGATCAAGATCAAGAGAACAAAGAGCGTAATTGCGGCAAAAGACTTGAAGAAAGACATCGATGATGTTGATGTTAGTACTTCACCAGACAAGACAAGAGTGAAGAACACCACAAATTCTTCGAGGATTGTGAAGAAGGACGACGCTGCAACGTTTTTCGAGATGCTCTCTACTTTGCAACAATTCTTTGACTGTAATGGTGATATTTCCACCGGCAATTCACCAAGTACTTCTTCATAAGTTAATAAACAGATGTCCCTCTTTCATAAGTCAATATTCTTCTATTCTTATTCTTACTGGTATAGGTGTATGAAGTATTACTACAAGCAATAGCCACACCCATACAAATATAGAACACAAGTTCATTTCTTGTTGTAGTCTTTCAAAACTCTAGGGTGAGGACCTCGAATAGAGTGTTGCACCATCATCAATCCATTCGTCATCTACTGGAACTAACGACATGAAACGTTGGTTGCACTCATCTTCACAAACACGAACACTTTTATTCACGATATTGAAAGTATCTACCACCCCTAAGAAGTAGCCAGACTCTCCATTATACACGCATCCAAGAAGACAAGCAATGGACGCAGAGTATCTCGGTCCCAAGGTAGGTGTACACCAATGTGCGCCATCAGGAGAAATCTTATTTTGCACGCAACTTCTTACATTAGTACCGTTGGGCCTGTTAGAGCAAACCATTGGGATACTCGGAGGCCAGAAATACTTGGAAACGCGTTCAAATCTATCAAGTAAGAAACTGGCCTTCATCCCATCCCAGCCATTTATTGAAAAGTCCAGATCAACATCGTACCCCATATGCTTCGCATTTGTCCAAATAAGCTGGTTGGTAAAGTTGGCTAATTCTTGCACAAGAATTAGCCGGAGACACTGATATCTTTTGTTTGGGAAAATTCCCAGCTTTTGGCAATTTGTCGAATCATTTCATTGACTTTTTGTATCCCTTCCCAATCATCAAGCGTCTTGACATTGTTACTGAAAGTAAGAGTTGAGATGATGACAGTTTCTACTCCAAAATATTTCCCGACAAGATCAATTTCTTCTATGATCACTTCTTTGGTAACAGAGTTGATATTTTTTATCCACCCCAATGCTGGAATTTTCAAAATTGCAGCATTAAACCTTCCGACACGTGTACTGCGATGAGATAGCTCTTCTTCGTCTGACTGGTTGTCACTCTTGTACCTATGCTGTTGTTTACTGACTGGATGCTGATACTGATAGTCTAATAAAGAATCAACCACATCAAGGCCCCACGATTTTGAACCATGTCCACAAACACCACGTCGCTTCATGGAGCTGGAAGATATTATGAAGTTATGACGCATATAAGCTGAAACACCACCTCCTCTAATTGGGGCAGATTCTGTTACACAAATATGAGCAACTTCGGGAAAGTGTTGAGAGTTGTGAAAGTGTCTCTTGACAGAATTAGAGTTGTAATCATAGTGGGGCTCCAGTACAGTTGCATCAAAAGCTTGTGACAATTGACTCGCAATATAGTCTCCAATGAATATCATATTAAGATCAGTGGATATCGATACTTTGAAATCAAGGACACCCCTGTCAGAAAGAGTAGAAGTTAGATCTGAGGAATTTCGACACTGATGTTTTGGAACAGGATCGTATTTTCCAGGAGGATTGACTCTCATGTCGCTGAGTTTGTGAAGGCGAAATGCTATCCGACCATATGGACCTGATAAATAAGTGGCATTTGCGGTTGTAATTGTAGTTCTTATTGAGCTGACTGTATCTGTATACCCCTTTTGTAACGCACTTGGAAACAATTCAGAAGTCAGAAAGGTTTTGAAATAAATAAAAACAGCTGCAGCTGCCACCAGCACTACCCGGCGTATAATCCTCATCGACTTGATCTTTATCTTTATTCTCCTTCACTCTCACTCTCAGACTCAGACTCAGATCAAGATGGTTGTGGTATAGCGGTAGCGGTAGCGGTAGCGTGACAAGTGACAATGTTATGTTCTAGTTCTAGTTGTCTCCTGCCTATAGCTATAGAGACGAGCACCTGTGAGGGAGCTGGAGAGAGAGAGAGAGGGGTCTAGAGAGAGACGGAGCTAGCTCTCTAGAGGGAATAGAAAAAGAAGGAGAAGAATTTGTGACAAACTTTATCGCGAAAATTATGTACCTAGAGGTACAAATTGGTACCTAAATACCTCTAGAGAGAGAGAGAGCTTTTGTGTCTGTGAAGAAGACACATCACACAGAAGATGTACCGCACCATCACCCACGCTGCAACCGAACTATTCCCCACCATATATTGTAGAAGAATAACAGAGAGATCGCACGATAAGATGGCGTTTCATAAAGTTCTTCTCGTTCCCTGGCTTGCTGCGTCGCAGATCCATGCCTTCACAACGAAAATATCACATGTTGCTACTCTCATCCCCTCCACGAAAAAGTCTGATGTGCAGTGCCGATTAGACTTCCTCTCTGCTGTCCCTGACACACAAAACCACGATGATGCATCAATTGCCGCAACGACTGCACCGAAGCCACACAAGAGACGCGAGAGATATTCAGGTAGATATCCGAAAAACTTTAAAGATAAATATAAAGAGAGACAAGGCGATGAAGAAACAATTTCCAAGGTGTTAGCCAAAGGTATGACGCCAGCTGGACAACATGTGCCGATTATGGTGAAAGAATGCTTGCATTACATGGGCTTAGAAGATAATCAACGTGATAGAGACTCGCCTGTTTTGGTAGTGGATTGCACCCTTGGATATGGGGGTCACTCCTCTTATATCCTCAAGCAAATTATGAATAGTACAGATGCAAGGCTAATCGCCTTCGATCAGGATTCCGTGGAAATTATGAAGACAGAAGAAAGACTTCGGAAGTCTGTACTGGGGGAAACTGCCACTGCCACAGAATCAGCAGGAGAAGGCAACGATTTATTCACGGCAGTCAATCAAAACTTTGCTGAATTGGGTTCATACATGACATCAACCAATCAGGTCGGAAAAGTGACGAGTTTGTTGGCTGATCTTGGGCTATCATCGATGCAGATTGACAACAACGACAGAGGCTTTACGTACAAACGTGATGGTCCTCTTGATATGAGAATGTCTCCGGAGGATGATAGTACGGAAACTGCATATCAACTCTTACAGCGACTACGTGTACGACAGCTGAAGTCTATGCTAAAGAATAATTCGGATGAAGAGTTCGCAGACGAGATCGCTTTTGGTCTAATTGGGGATCGGAGCAAGATTCCAAAAACGACAATGGAGCTGGCCGATAGAGTAAGAGACATCGCGCGGCCTTTGATTGTAAAACAACATAACTGGAACAGTGAACAGATTGGAAAGAATCAGGCAAAGAAACTAAAAAGCCAGCTAGATTCAACAATAGCACGAGTTATGCAGGCCATACGAATCGAAGTAAATGGAGAGTTCCGTGTGCTGGAGAGGCTTCTTGAGGACATCCCCACAAAAGTTTTATCTCCTGGAGGGAAGGTTGTCATCCTCACATTTCATAGCGGCGAAGATCGAAGGGTGAAGAAATCGTTCAAGAGTGGCTTCAAGAGTGGAATATACAGTGCATGGAGTAGAGATGTTGTGCGTCCGACGAAAGAAGAGAGGAGGGACAATCCTAGAAGCTCTTGCTGCAAATTGAGATGGGCAATTCTTTCAGATCAAATTGCAAATTAGATCTTATTGCCGGTACAATACAGCAGAAGCGGTTTGAAGATACTATTTCAACAGACTCATTCAATTGAAAAGAATTGTGTTACAGAATTGATAGGTTAATCTAATGTGATTCTTAGTACAAATGTGAATCTTAGTACAAATATAAATTGATAGAGACTCACATGTTCCTATTTTATGTTACCGCTACTAACTACTCTAGAATTCCTTACTCGCACATCATCAACATCAACAAATTAATACAATGGGACAACAATAATCGTGAGAGCCTTCAATTACATGGCACCACTTGTCATCAATTGTTCAAATGCAACATTGAGTGGCTTGAAGAAGATAGGAATCTGGTCAACAACAGCACTCTTGAGCACAAACTCTTGTGCAGCAAAACCAACAATTGCAAGCATGCCAAGGCGACCGTTGAATACTTCGGCCTCTTGCATAAATCGCTTTTGTTCATCAGTCTTTCCACCCAAGTTTAAGGGATCGAAGCCATAATCAGTTGGGTTGAGTTTGCACGACACATTCTCAGCAACACTTTCGGCGATCTCCAAGGCAGCTGCCACAGCAATCGTAGCAATCCAAAACGCTGGGAAGTGTGCATGACTTAATCCATCATTGAGAATAGAAGGTACACGATCATTGCTTGCAAGTAAAGGAGCCAAGTCGAATGCATCAGCGATATTCTTGTGCATTAGCTCTGCGATCGGCCACCCAACTGCAGCAAGCATCGCAAGACGAGCGTGCTTTAGTTCAGCCTTCCTTTGCCATTGCAATGAATTGGCATCAGACGCAAAGTTGAATGGGTCAAAGCCGCGGTCACCTGGCAGACTACCATCGAGGAGGGCCGGCCGAGGAAGAAACGGCAAGGCGGCTGAAGTTTCCACTTTACCAGAGACTTCAGATTGATCACTGTAGAGACGCAAAGGGTCGAAGATCTCTTTGGTTGCAGAAAGGGTGGAGCTCTCCAATGGCTTGATGAGACCATCCAATCGTTCGGGAGAGTTTGCAGAGTAGAGACCAAGAGGGTCAAAGATTGGTTTTTCAGGCGATGGGACGGTCGCGGTGTCTGCTGCCAACATAGCGCTTTGCGTAGGCACAGGCCCTTTGAACGTGAAGGCCACGGTGACTGGAAGAATGGAGGAGAGGGCAATTGCAGTGATCTTCATGGTTGAAATCGATGCAGGTTGTGTGATGATGAAAAGTTTATGAGCTCTACATGAGAGCACAGTTACAGTGCACAGTTGTAAAAACTTGTTCACATTCTGATTCAGATGTGTATGTGACTCATCGGCACCATGGTCGTGCACCGTTGAGTTGGGTTGCTCTCTCTATGCTGATGTCGACAGGAACAGCAACAGCAGGACCCAGACACACGGACCCGCTGTGTGCTGTGTCAGCTTTTTGATGGCAAACCTGCCGAACTCGAAGCGAACTGATAATGATATGAGCTCAGTCAGCACGGGAGCGGGACTCTATGGACAAATTTGTCCAAGATCACCGGACACATTCCGACTACAATCCCACAAACTTAGTTTTTGGCGCATTACTTGAACTTCTGTCCCGTTTTGGCAGGTTTTGGCCCTTTTTGGTACTGAAAACAAGTTTTAGGCGGTCATCGTGCCAAGTGCACGTGTTGGAAGCAAGATTTGCAAGCGCAAGATCAAAGCACTGCGGCACGATGTGGCGTTCGCTGCACTACCCTTTGACACAAAACGACGAGTGCTGCTTAAGGAGAGCTACATCCTCATCCGTAAACATTTCAATACCCGAACTTATTTTAGTGACGCCTGAGGAAACCACCTACACAATCACCGTAATTTTTTCTGCCTCGCCGACAGTGCTATTGCTATAGAAGATCAGGATGACGACATCAACCGACACCAGTCTCATCACGCAGACGCAGGCAGATATTTCTGCCTTATCAACTCAACCATCAGTGTTATCATCAGAAGCAGAGAATATTCGTCGTCTGCAACGAGAAGTTTTTTGCATCGAGAAAACTCTACGTGCGATAGGAAAGAAGAATAGTTGCAGCAAGGAATGGATCACTTTGAAGTCCAAGCTAGACGCCGCAAATGAAGAGCTTGATGCTGTTCTGGAAGATCAGCAGCACCTCAAGAGTATTTCTTCAGAAGGTAGTCAGGATCTATTGTCGTTCAGTGATGAAGATCAATTACTCGTCGTACCGCCAGGCTCCCCAAAAGCACATTCTACTCTAATCCTTTCTCATGATTTGCAATCTTTAGAAGATCTACTCGAACAAACTCCGAAGTGGAGCCTTCCTTGGTTTGAGATTAAGCAACAGCTTGATGCCGAGACTAAGAAGTGTGAGCTACAAAAGAAAATAGAACACGAGATGGTTGTCCACGACAAGACAGGCCCGATAACACCTCATCTACAAACAGAATGTGAGATACAAAAAGATGATGAAGAGGACACTAATCCTCCGAAACAGAATAAGATGAAGGAGAAGGACAATCATACCGTCTTTCCGAAAGACAGAGGACTACCTGGTACCGGAGTCTCGAAGAACGAAAGCATCTTCAGACGTATGAGTGCGGACGACGAGGCTGAAAGCATCTCCCGACCTTTACGCAATGTAAAGACATCACCTACTTACGATTCATCTGCATGTCATGCAAACTCCCACTCAAATAAGTTGGATGTGACAGTCACTGTGATTAGTGTTGATGGAGTCATTGCAAGGAGGAAAGAACCCAAGTCAAAACTACCGACGCAGCGAAAGAAGAATGATGCATCTATTGGTGATACAGTGACTATTGTCGCATCATTCTCTCAGATTTTATCAGGGAAAGAATTCCAGACTCATCTTCCAAGCGACCCTATTGAAGTGGAAACTTCGGTCATACCAAACCAGCCCTTCCCTCAAGAGCTTGTTGAATGGCCAAATGATGGAGATGAGTTGACATTAGGCGGCAATCACATTGGGCTGTCTACGTATCAATATACTAGAGAATTTCAACTAGAAAAACAACGAGATGGTAAGCCATACACGAAGAGATTCACACCACATACATGTCCAATAAACATATCAATGTCTCGTCGTGGCAAGATGTTGTCTCTTGGCAAAGCCAACCTCGTTATCACTGGTGAGGAGCGGGGAGTGTCAACTAGTGTCGTTCCAATCTCAATAAACCACCAACATTCGAAGGTAAAACATATGAAAAAGCTTCTAAAAGGCAGCAAGAAGTCGATTCCTATGGTCAGAATCCAAGGTGACAACGTTCAGTTTGGTTTGAAGAGTGATGATGCAATGCTTCGGGTCTTGGTAAGCGTTAGAGTAGGGTCGGGTGACCAGAAGGTACACATGAAACATCCTGCACCCACGCCAGCACCTATTGCTTACATTGAACCATCTGACAATGAATACGATCACGAGTCCGTTGAAGACCATCAGGACGAATCTGATAAGAATATAGAAGAAGAAATGGTGACGAGCAACCCTGATGATACCACCACGAATGTTCAACTAGATAAAAAAATTGAGAGAATGAGAGCTTGTATCAAGCCATTTAAGGAGACAAAGAGTGAACGGATACTACGCTACAAGGGCGGTGAAACTTCTGATGATGGGTCGTCAAATTCAGATGATTCTCTTGCTACTAGTGTGTTGAATGACGTGCACCCTAGGGCAGCATCGCCTCAAACCACTCAGTTAATCGATGTCAATGTGTCGCCGATGAAAGATGAGTCGCCGAAGAAGCCAGCTTATAAATCCAACCCAGGTGTCGACAATCTTATTCAGGAGGTGTGCACATCTCTCAACTTTGACATTGCTGAGATGTGGCTCCACGAAGGCAAGAGTTATCATCTGATCAATTCCCACGTCCAGCATTTAGCTCGTAACAAATCAATATATGATGAGCTTCAAGCGGTGTACCACGGCGAAGGCGCGTCGGAACGAACCCACCGACTCTCGATGTCAATGTGCAAGTGGGCAAAGAAGACGGGAAAGGTGCTTTGGATAACCGCGCACCATACACCTCGTCTTGCCCAGGCGCTCAAGTATAGTATCAGTGGTGTGAAATTGGCTGTAGCAGTACCAGTCTGCCATGAAGGTACATATGCGACCGTCATCTTCTTTAGTATAAAAGGTTCAATCAAGGAACCGTTTGCACCTGGTGTTGAGGATTACTTGACAAAAATGAGTGAAAAGTTAGTGCGCATGGTTAAGTAAAGGCAAAGTACACTCTTAACTATATCTTGTAATCTTACTAAATGTCCACACTACTACTCTCAAGACCTGTGTTCTTTTAACAACACTCAAAGCAATCTAACACCCCCTTCACCCCCTTCTCTGTTTCTGTATGATCCTTCGCTTCATTTGACATTGGATGTCCTACAATTACATCTGGTTCGTTACGTTCCAAAGACACTGTAACATCTTTGATTTCACCTTGAGCAATTGCCATATCCAATGCAGTCGAAACCTTCCCACCGCTATGTTGCACCAGTAAATCAACTGCTCTTCTTGGATCAGGCTCAAATAGGAACCCTTGATGTTCCTCAGATAGTTTCAGCATTAACATTGGTGCTTCAGTGTTCATTGACTGACTAATACCCAACGCCACCATGGAATCAAATCCCTGCGTCACAAAATCATCATCAGTGAAACAAACCCTGAAGAATAGACGATGCTTGAGCACACATGATGTTGTGAATAATCCATCCTTCTTGCTTCTTCGTAGTTGAACAGGTTGGAATCTATGCAAATCATTTCGAAGATCTATCCCAGTCTCTTCGTATAATTCTCTCGCTGCGCCGATTTTACATGCTAATAAAAGCAATGGATGGGAGATGTCTTCATCAATGCTGCTACTGCTAATTGAAGTATCCTGCAAACGAGCCAATGCAGCATCAAAATCTTCCTTATCGACATGTCCTCCAGGTGCTTGGAAGTGAGGCGGTTTCTTCTTTTTACGACTACAATAAAGTAACAGCAATCCGTGTATTGGATGCTGTCCAAATAGGAAGGCTCGATAGTCGTCGTTTGTGTAGTCGTGATTAAGATCTGACATAATAGTTGGATTGTTGTTATGTTGCTGTGTCGTAATGATGATCTGTGTAGAAGATGACGAGTGGTCGTATTTAATACCGTTATCAACAACAGATGGATGTGTTGTTCGATGGATAGAAATGGCGTAAAAGGTGGCAAGGATGAATGGTCCAATAAATACGATAAGTTGCTTGATTGTTAGCTGTTGCCTCCTGGCTAATGTCGGCATATATGCGAATATTATATGATGAAGCTGAAAGCTGAACGCAAGATGAATATGCCCCAACCAAAGAATAATTGTTTCTGCTGCTGCCGGCCCAAGATAGTTGGTCAGGTTGCGGTTCGCTGTTGTTGTTGTTGTGATTGATAGAACCCGGCCTGTTATTGTATGGCAATAAGAAGTGGCTATGGTAGCAAGTGGCAACACGCAATAAAAGTGGCACGGTGTGAGGGTACCATAGATACTTATGAGCGAGGCGGAAAAGATGGCGGATACTGATACTGTTACGTATTGTACGTATTAGAACCTATCTATGACAAGATCTTAAAAAATTCTGTAGCGATAATTCAGCGAAGACCCCAGCAGCCATCAAAAATAATGGCAATGCCAGCACATGCACCATGCATCCATTCAATGGCTAGATATCATGACAATAGGTAGCAGACAACAATGAAGAAGACGCAATGGCTATTCACACTAACTCTAGCATGCATTCTATGCATTGCCAACGCTTTCTTGGCACCACCCTCGACTAAATACCATTTACGCTCACATATCAGAAATCACGAACCCATCACATCATCATCATCATCACAGCTCCAAAGCAGCAGAAATGGCGCCGAAGACATCTACGGAGCAGTCCACCGCAAAGAATACGAAATGAAACGCCTCAACGCACAACACGCCTCCCTATCCGATCCTATCCGCATGGCCATGGGATATGCCCAAGAGGGGATTGAACAAAAGCGCCTAGCCGCAGCATTACGACGTGTCTACGATGATCCCTACAATCCTGCCAATCCAGATGCAAAGGAAAAATCACTGGAACAATTGGAGCGAGAGGAGAAGATGTTGGAGAATGGGTTGGCAGAGGCGACGATGAGACGGGGAAGTTTTATTGTCGATATTAAACGACGTAGTTTGAGTTATCCGAGAGAACAATTTGCGAGGTATGATGATGCATCGCTGGTTGCTGAGGCGATGGTACGATTGGGTGCGGATGTGGTATTTGTCAATGTGGATTATCATTCGTATGGGGGTGATCTTGGTGAATTGAAATCAGCAGTCAAGGCGGTACGAGCTGTGACTAATGAGGCAGCTGTGGTAATGAAGGATATTGTTGTGGATGAGATACAACTTGGTTTGGCCAAGGAGGCAGGTGCTGATGGGATTGTATTGATTGCAAGTGTATTGGGACCAGCTCTAGATAACTTTTTGAATTTGGCAACGATGATTGGATTGGAAGTGATTGTGGAATGTCATACGTATAATGAGGTCAAGGCTGCGTTGGATGCACTGGCCACCAACATTATGGTATCGAATAGGGATAGGATAACAGGAGAGTTGATTCCAGATCAGGCAGTCAAGCTGGCTGGTATGTTCCCGGGCAGTGGAGGGCCGATAATCACTATTGCAGGAGGTGGAGTTACCAACACGGATCAAATGAAGAAGTTGTTGGCAGTTGGATATGACGGAGTGGTTGTCGGCAAGACAGTGATGGGATCTCCGAAAGCACCAGAATTTATTCGTGCAGTTAGAGATCGAACATTACTCCCTGCTGAATTTAGTCAATGGGGACTTGATGATGTCGAGTTTGATGTAGATGGGAATGTGATGAGTGGGCCGAAGAAGGGGATTCCAAGTGCTAGTGACGACGATGTATTTCTGTAAACGTGTGTCTTGTAGCTGCACTATTCTTATTAAGTTTCAGTATGTATTAGTTCCATTCTTCAACATGGATTATTATACTCGTATTGCCAACTACAAGAGAGACTTTTCCGCCTCTAGACCTCCTTGGTTTGGTTGTACTACTTTTAGAACTCAAATCTTTGAAAGTCATCATACCCACGTTCCTTCTTGACAGAATTATCTCTCTTCTGCCATGCTCCCTTGGCCACCTTATTCGTCCTCTGCTGCTGATTCTTCTTCTTTTTACTCTTCTTTCCCGTCCCGGCTGGTGCACTACGCACAATCTTATCAACCTCTCCACTCTCAAAGGCAATTTCTTCGACATCGTTTGCCATGAAGATCAATGCTCGCTTATCGGATGTACCTTCCTCACGATCTAACAATTCATCAAGGAATGTATCACTTTGAATACGTGACTCTACCACATCTTCAAGCTCTCCACCAATAATGTAAATCAACCTTCCTTCCTCACCATCACCATCCTCCTCTTGTTGTTGTTGCTGCTGCTTCTTCAACAAAGGATACATCCAAGCACAAAATCTTGGAAGCGCCGTAACACTCCTCCCCAAACAAACATCATACTTTCCCAAATGTTCCATCCGCCCTTCTCGCTCCGCATACATTTCTTCACATCGTCCACAATGAATACGCACATTCTCCACATCCAATTCCGCTGCCATTTCGGAGACTGCCACAAGTTTCTTTTGTATGGAGTCGACTAGTGTGAATTCACAGTGGGGGAGGAGTAGTGCTAGTGGGAGACCGGGGAATCCACCGCCTGTTCCTACATCTACAATTTTCAATGGTTGGCTGTTGTTGTTGTTGTCATCATCATCAGTATCATGACTGCTCTTGAGTACCAGAGGCATCAAGGCAATACTCGGCAAAATATGTCGATGATACACCACCTCGGGAGTACAATCCTTCCTCGAAATGAGATTCAAACGTTGATTCCATGATAGCACTTGTTCCGTTAGACGCAGTAGCTTCTTGTGATCTTTTTCAGCATCCTTGATACTGTCAATATTGTGTCGTTTGTAAAAGTTGGATAGATTTGATTTAGCCTCTTCTGAGTAGGGGTCAATTTCTTCTGCGGCTCTGTTCCATACTTCTTCGGAGGAGGAGGTGGTTGTACTGAATGGATGATGTTGTTTGCGGATGCCTCCTCGAGTAGCTGTAGTGATGGCGGAATTAGTGGATGAAAATGAAAAGGCAGTTGTCATCATTGTCCTTTTTGTGAGGAGAGGATGGACATGAGATATGCATGCCATCATCATTATTGGTAGTGTCATCTTGTTTTGCGTCCACATTCTGCTTATAGGCTATTGGTTCTTGCTCTCCTATTGTATTGTACCTCGTGGAGCTTATATTGCTGCGCCGGCGTGATAGGACAATGATGATGTGAATAAGTAACGTAAGTAGTGATGTGAAGGAGTTGATGGCTGTGGCTCGGCCCGGGACGGAATTAGTATGTCTCTACGTACTTCTCTTTTTCTACGGGCAGCCTTTCACCTCTCACTCGCGTCGCGTCGCCTTGGCTGCGTTTGGCCGTCGGCTGCACCGAGATGAAGTTACTATATAAACACTGCAGGCATCCACGCAATTGCTCTCAATTGACCTTTGCATGCAAGTATGATCCAAATAGCCCAGCGCTATGCAATGATGATGCAGCTCAGCCGCGTTGGAAAGCGATCACGGCATTATTATAGTCATTTCATCTGTTCGTCATCGACATCAACATTATCACCTCGTTCTGCCAGATGTACGATAAATCCAAGTACTTACAATCATCCTCGGTGGAGTTCTGGATCATCTAGTAATAATAACAATACTACTAATGCAATTACTACAGTTGCAGAAAACAACAGTACGAAGAGACGACGTCATCACAGGAGGAAGAAGCAATCCTTTTCGCCACTGCTACAAATCACATCCAACCACCCAAAAAATACAAACCCTCCTCATCCCAGCTTATTCAACACCTCCGCCACCACCAATGATATCAAACTGCTCACTCGCAAACAACTCCTTCGTCTAACACCCAAACAACGATCCAATCTACACCGTCATCGGCTACAACAACACAAAGATTCCATGTCCTACTTACAACAAGCTAGAACAAATGTACGGTCGAATCTCAATTACCTTGGTGATACAGCTGGGAGTAATTTTAAGAAGAATATCAAGACAATTCAACGATTGTTTCGAGGTGAGGAAGATGTCTTGAAAGAGGAGGTGGTTGTGGAAGGATCATCAAAACTACAACAACAACAACGATTGAAGCAAGTAAATCTACAGCAGCAACAAGAGCAAGTAGGATTAGATTGGGAACGTCTACCATCAGAAATCAAACAAAATGTACAATCCAATCTTGTCACTGTTCAGAATTGGTTACATAAAGCTACAGATGGGATGATTCCCTCTCCTTCATTAGTAAATGCTGGTGGTGATGGTACTACATCATCATCATCATCTATTGGAGGTAGCGTAGCAACACGCGTACAACAATTCCATCAAGCGAAACAAAGTCGTGGACTGGTGATGGATCGACAATGGCTTGCTTGGAATATTGCCCTGGCGTTGTTACCCGGTGCACTGATTGGTATTTATTTGAATTCAATGCAGGATGAAATGAAGGAGTATTATGCCAAGTTGGAGGAACAAGAACGTGCGAGGATATTGGGTCCTTCCTCCGCAGTTAGTGATGGTACGAAAGGAGACAATAATAATTCGCAGCGGCAAGAAGAACAGAGCAGGAACAAAAAGAAGGAGGGCATGGGTATTTCGTCAGCTCTTGTATTGGAAGGTGGAGGAGTGTTTGACAAAGTGAAGATGGCAGTGAATGATTTGTTTCTTGGGGGTGTAGAAGAACGAGTTGGCAAGGCTCGTGACGTGGAAGATAAAGATGATGATAATAATTATGATACCACCGAACAACAACAACAACACCACCAAGAAGAACACTCTACAACTTCAACATCGACACCAACACAACATGGCGAGAGTGCAATTGCATCAACTACAAACCAATCACCGAGTGAAGCTGAAGCTACTCTCGATCCTGCAATGAAATTACTCCTCCAAAGAATAGAATCATTAGAGAAACAACTCGGTATAGAAGATAAGGGATCAAACCACCACCTTTCTTCTTCGAATGAACAAGAACAGGAGCAACGCGAACAGATTGGCAAACATATCAAGACCTCTCGTCAATCACCGATGCAAATTAGGAGAGATGCTTCTCTAGCTTCAAAATGGAGTAAAGAGGAACAGGTGAAAAAGTCGAGGATAGAAGCAGAGGTAGTTCCAACAAACAATCATGATGAATCTGATTCGAATGTTGAGAGTAGTATCACACTTTGGAAGTTTGTACAGGGAATGAAATCATTGGTAAACAATGATGTCAATTCTGTGCGAGAGATGATACGAGAAAAGATTAGAACGATTGAGGATCTTCTAGCGACTAATAGCAAGGAGGCAAACGCTGTAGTCGAGATTATTGCCGAAGAAGTCACTGTTGATAATATATCATCTGAAAAGGTGGACGTTCTAGAGATTGAAGAGGTGACCTCTGCGACTGGTGCAGTCGAGAATACTCCCAACGAAATGGAAGACGATCAAGCAGAGGATACAGAGGTGAAAGGATTCAGAGCTTGGATCTCTGGGTTATTTTTTCGCAAATAGATGCCAAGCAGGATTACTACTTCACACAAAGATGAACAAACACAAGATTTTTTTCAGGCCTTCCTCGCAATATATAATACCTGTTCATTCAGCTGGTATTTCGGCAGTAGTTTGAGAAGAATCATTATCATCTTGTTGCTCCTCTTCAGATGACGACAAATAATCAGCTTTTAAATCTCTCAACGACGCCAACCCCTGCACCCTCTCTTCCCCCACCCTCATCCTCACATCCCCTTTCCCATCCAGTCCCAAACTTTCTCTATATTGCTGCACATTCTGGTTCGTCTCTTGTCGTTTCCTCATTGCCATTTGTCCATAGTACGCATCTCGATCACGTGCATCCTGTTGGAATGCTTCGTCGTAGGCTCTGTTTCTTGCTTCACGTGAGTCATATGTCGCATCGGTGTTTCTGGGTTTTGTGGGGGTGTTGGGAGTAGCACCGACGAGGGGAGAACCGAAGACTTGACGGATGTAGTTTGATACTGATGTGCCGTCGTCGTCGGTAGCTGCGGAAGCATCGTTGGGATAAGCTGAAGCTGTGGCGGCGCCTGATGCGATTGTGGAGAGGAAAGCTCGACGGTGGGAAATCTTGGCAGTGCTGGGCTTTGGGGTTGTGTAGGCCGATGTCAGCGAGATCAGCAATAAGAGCAGCACTAATTGGGTGCTCATGTTGAATGATACTTTGTTGGATAATAAGATAGATGAGAAGAGTATTGTTATTGCGAGATGCGACGTTATTGCTTTATGTGATGTGTCGTTTATGATGTCATGGAAGTAGCAGTGATGGATGATGGAGCGCGCCATTACAACTTCACACCACTTTCCGTAGTATGAGGGCTCGTTCACAGTTCAGTACAGGGAATAGTGTATCTTGCTTATGTATCTCTACTCTCCCGCCCCCATCACCATCTACCGTCTAGATATGTCTTCTTAGAACAGCGTTCGGGTTCTCTGTTTACTCCGATGATGAGAACCGAACACTGCCTCTAGTGTGTTGTATCGATGCATAGCTGGGCCAAATCCAAGTTGGTGTTTGGTGATTGATACAATAACAACAACACAACAGCAATGAAAATGCATCCTTTCGAAAGCGGCTTCGCTAAAGCACTGCTGCTGCTGCTCCATTGTACTGCCGTCGTTACTACGGATGCATTTTGTGCAAGAAGCAATCAGATGTTGCTGCCGACACAAACATCATTGACCCAAATGAAACTATATGTAGACAACTCTGAGGGAGAGGAGCAGCCACATTCGGTTTGGTACAATAGATACAAAGAGTACCAATCAGATACACTAGATGATTACGACTTTGTACTGAATGACAGGGAACTGATTGAATCAGATCCTGCTTTGAATCTTCTTTCTTCTGAAATCGGAGTTAAGGAATATTTCACCAAACAGATTGATCTTTCACATGAGGAGAATATACCATTTTCTGTTTTAGCAGAGCGAGCGTTTGATACGATAGAGGACATATTTCAGCACTTACAAAGGATCCCATACGAAAATGGATCTGCCAAGATCACACCGGAAGAAGAGCTAACACGAAAGACTGTAGTCGTTCTCGGGAGCGGATGGGGTGCTCATGCTCTTATGAAGGTTGCGAACTGTAACAAGCTGCGCATTATAGTTGTTTCCCCTTCCAATCATTTCGTATTCACACCGATGCTCGCGTCTGCGGCAACAGGCACAGTTGAGTATCGGTCAATGACAGAGGCAGTAAGGTCAGCGAATGGGATGATTGAAGAATATATTGAAGGCAAGGCTGTAGGTGTTGACATAGGCAAGAAAAGAGTGACAGTAAGACTGAATAGTTTACTAGATCAATATGGAGAGACCGAGCCGCCAGAGATTGAGTTGGAATATGACCATCTAGTAGTTGCTGTTGGATGCAAGGTTGATGTCAAAGATGTACCAGGAGCGACCAATTCACTTCGACTAAAATCATGTGATGATGCTCGTAAGCTCCGCACTGCCATAGGCGAGTGCTTTGAGTATGCATCTCGGCCGGATGTCTCTGGAGCTGATCGCGAAGAGGAACGAACACGTCGAAGTACCTTCTTGATAGTTGGTGGTGGTCCTACGGGGGTAGAATTGGCTGGGGAGCTGTATGATTTGGCAGAAGACATTACTCGCCCACATAAAGGAAGCTATCCGCGTTTGAGAAACAATATCAAAGTGGTGCTTTGCCATTCTGGATCGGCGTTAGTACCTCAGTTTGAGCAGCCACTTCAAGAAGAAGCACTGAAGAGTTTGAGGAGAAAAGGGGTTGAAGTTATCCTAAACACAAGAGTTACTGAATTGAAAGACGGCTATGCAAAACTAAGCACAAAGAAATTTGACAAAGAGACAGGCGAGAAAGGTAGAGTTGAGTCAGAGCTCCCTATTGGTTTATCTGTTTGGTGCGCTGGGACTGCTCCAGTGTCGTTTGTCAGTAAGTTGTTGGATCAACTCCCAGATACAGCCAGGAATGCAGATGGACGCATCAAAGTCGATAAATGGTTAAGGCCGCAGATGAATGATACTTCTTTGCTTGGATCCGTGCTCGTTCTTGGTGATGCGGCAGCGTGTATGGAAGACGACGACTTCCTTCCCCAGACGGCGCAAGTGGCCGGTCAACAAGGAGCTTACTTAGCACGTCTGTTGAGTCGAGGCTACGATCTGGAGACCACGCCACCTGCACTACCCTGTACGCCTCTTTCTCCATGTGACATCTTCTACGACCCAATGCTGACAGAGTGGCTCAAACTCAGAGGGCTTGAAGTTGCTTCAAAGTTCTCATTCTTGAACTTGGGGCTCTTGGCATATTTAGGAGGCGGAGAGGCACTGTCTCAGGTGCAGGTCGGCGAGTTTCCTTTGTTTGCATACTCGGGTTCAGTAGCATTTGTATTATGGAGATCTGTATACTTGGTCAAGCAGGTAGCAACAAAGAATAGAATTTTGGTCACATTCGATTGGATCAAGAACAGTGTTTTTGGGAGAGATATGACAAGATTTTAGAATTAAGATTACTTCATGAAAATAGAACAGTTTATAGGCAAGAAAATCTGTCTTACATATTGTCAGGTGCTAGGATTTGAGTAGAGCAATCATATGCATTTACGTTTTAGTTGCATTCGTTTGACATGTAACTTTTAGCCGCATGGTGCCCATTATCTAAGCGTTCATGTCAACCACCAGGGCCATTTGGGAAAGAAAACACTTTGTTACTGAGCTTTGGTATACTTCGAATTGATCCACCATATATTGCAAGTCACCTTGGCCAGAAACTTCATTTGATCTGATGGTTCCATTACACCACTGTGTCGTTTCTCAAACTCAGGGTTGAACGTATGCCACCAATCTTCATGATAAGGGTCACCATTGACCGTAAAAATGCCCTTCATTCTGAATCCTGCGCTGTACAATAGATCCACCATCTCTCCAACTGTACAAGTAGGTATAGAGTGAGGTAATGAGATGAAAACCAACAAGAAACAGACCAATAGTCGGCATGGAAGCTCACCTCTTTCGATATCGGTGACTGAATTCTCCATAAATAAATTCTCTACATGTCCTTCGCGAAGGAGCCTTTTGCCTCCTTCAAATACATACGGTTCAAACCCCTCTACATCAACTTTCATCAGAGATACTTTACGATCCAACCACCCCTGCTTCACAGCAACTGTATCCAATGTTGTTACTTCCACAGGAATCGTCTTGCGAAACTTTTTTGCCAATCGATCCCCAAAAAAGGAACTACCACCTGGGTTGTTCCCTATTGTAAGATTAAACGACCCTGTTTGAACTCCTAGCCCATACTTCCATAATGACACGGAGTTACCAGAATCATCACTGTCCCCCCACTTATTGTACCCAAGAGATTCACACATGCGCAAGAACATGACGGGGTTCGGCTCAAACGCAGCCACGTCGTGCCCATGAGCACGAGAGTATAGAGAAAACCAGCCAATATTCATTCCTATGTCTATTACAAGCGGAGCGATAGGTTGTTCTTTCGTCAAATCATAAGTGGATAGGATCTCATGAAATATAGAGGTCACGCCCTTCTCGTAATACTCGCCACTTTTCTTAATTGACACCCATCTCATTTTATCAAATGACGGATTATGTAATGCAATCCAAAATGGTGGGTCGGTTGCTGTAAATCGTTTCATCTCATCTTTTTCAGCACGTTCATCTTTATATTATTGAAAGGATTGAGTGACAGAAGTTATTGTCTGAGAGATGCACACAAGAAAGATTCAGATAAAAGTGAGCAAGAAAAATAACAATGTGGAGCTTACTTGGATCCCAAATTGTTGTATCTTTCAACAGCTCATTACAAATCACTGGACGGACATCATCATTCTCCCCATCAGATATGGCTGCCGTTGCATCGCCCTTGACATACGAGGAAGAAGAGGCTGTCGGTGACGTCGGAGGTGATTGGCCGTCTAACCGAGTGGTTAGATAGATAGACAGTGTCAAAAGTCCAGAGGCAGCGAAAACTATCCCAGTCAAGAATGTGCGAGGAGAAACAATGCTGTGGTTACTTCTTCTTTTGCGAGATGCAGATGATAATCTATCATTGTCTATTCTGAGTTTGCTTGGAGGCGGTGGCGGCATTGTTGTTTACTAGTACTAGCTTTTCGCTATCCTCTAGGTCTTATTGGAGGAACCTCGTGGTGACATAATGATACATGAATTAGTGGCTTATTTTATCTTTTCATTTTCTTATCATCGTCCAGGATGGACGATGGACGGGTGGACGGGACGGTGGACTCTTGCGGCTTGCGGTGGAGGCGGATTGTCCGTCTGTGTCCTGTGTCCGATTTCTAAGTGTTTTTGCTTAATAGGGTTACCCTTAACACAGGGGATATGTATCTTACAAATTAACCCCTGCTTAACATGGAGTGATGTGATACCGTCAATTTTATACCCCCCTATTTTAATATTGACACAAAATCATTCACCTCCCTCAATTCCTGCAGAGCAAAATTATTGTCCCCGGGGTTTCCCTGCCCAGGTACTCACCTCCTCCTGGAAAGTTCGCGCAGCTGCAACATGATTCACAGATGTTCTACGATCAGACCTACGTACGTCAATGATTCGCGCTCGTTGTATTTGCAAAAAAAGTCAATGAAAATGACGTGGTTCAATCCGACATACTGATTCCTCAATGGCTGAAACAAGTTCCGGCACTAAAATGTACTTTGTCTAAACTAAGATGACAATTCCAAGACACTTTACTTTGCCTGAGAGAAGGCCTCATCTGTCCAAAACCGCTGCACTAAGAACCCTGCCGTTTGGAGTACTAACAAGACGAGCATGCTAATCTTCATAAAAGGAGAGATTCACTGTCCACGACACCACCCATTGACATCAAGTAGTTGCTCAATCAGCAGCATCATACAAGCCAAAGAGCAGTTAAGCACACCGGTCAAAACATATAAAAATCATGGATTCAAGCATCCAAAATAGGCGGCTAAAGGCTAATGACCTCGCTCGGAGATCACGTGATGACTTCTGCAAGGCCTATGGACAAGCTCCGCTGGACTTGATTGCACCATTCGAGAGAGATGAGATCATTATCGGCCGAAGGATAGGATCTGGATCGTTCTCTTTTGTGTATGAGATTCAAACTTTTCATCTGCGTCCTGATCAATCCGACATATATACCGAAGAGCAGGTAGAGAGGAGAGAGGCAACCGTCCGGTCCGTGAACTATGGTGCCAAGTATGTGATGAAGTGCCTCAAGGACGAGTTAGAACATTCAGAAGACGAAGATCTATTCATCGAAGCTGCTCAAGATATTGCTCACGAAGCTGAGATGTTGGCGGCCGTATCTCATCCCAACATCGTCAAGCTCCACGGAGTCATTGCGAACCGTCATGACGCCTTTCTTGATGGTGCGTCTTCGTTCTTCATCATCCTAGAACGGCTTGAGAGCACCTTGTCGGATAGAATTGAAGTTTGGGCAAAGGAGAAGAACTACTTCAATCCAAAAAGGTCTCTCAAGTCATTGAGTAGCAGCTTCACTACTGGCATCAGCGGGCACAGCAGCAGCGGGGCGTTAGACAAGCTGGAGAAAGATTCAGGACCAGAAGGAGATGATGCTGCAGGATCTCTTGACACTCGAATCCGCATTGCTTCTTTCCTTGCTGGTGCTGTTGATCACCTACATTCTCAAGGAGTCATATTTCATGATCTCAAACCAGACAACGTAGGCTTTGACATGCTCGGCAATCTCAAACTGTTCGATTTTGGTCTCGCTAGGTTTATGCCACAGTATGGTGATGCCTATGAAGACTTGTATGAGATGAGTGGTGCTGGAACCCCGAGATTTTCTGCACCGGAAGTGTTCTTTGAAAAGCCGTATAACCTTAAGGCGGATGTATACTCATTTGGTGTGGTGTTGTGGGAGATCATGTGTCTGAAGAAACCATTTGCAAAATGCAAGCACAGGAAAGAGTTTGAAAAGGCTTTGAAAAGAGTTGACAAGGTTCTTGCCATCAATCGAAAGTGGCCTCGATCGATACAAGACCCTATCCGCCGAAGTCTCTCAGGAGATCATGCTGAGCGTCCAACGATGACGGAGGTTTGCAATGTTCTTAATGACTGCGTTCTTGGATTAGAGGATTCTGAGTTTGAGATCACTGATACTACTTCGACTTTAACTAGGAGCAAAAGTTTTGTCCTTCCTTCGCGGCTGTCTTCCAAAGGAGGAGTTATTCGAAAATTTGGATCGTCATTAACTTCTGCTGTGTCGGCTACTCCCATCAACATCAAGAATGATCACACGTACAGGCGCCATTTGTCTGAAACATCTGGAACAGGAAGCACAATCGGCACATTTGAAGATTTTTTACTTCAAGAGAGTGAGAAAAAAGAACAGGAGCAGGAGCATGAACAGAGTCTACACAGTCTACAAGAAGATATTTTGGAAGTTTGAAGAATAACACTACCTCTGTTGCTGTGAAATTAAATAGGAGTACTTACGTAGGATCTGACTAATGCCTAAGGCTTCAATAACATCCAACACACCAAATACACCTTTTTGTCACCTCAAATCAAGCTCTAGGTTACAACAACATAGACACTGCCCTTGAGTACTTCAGTACACAGTACCTATGTAGGTACTTCCGCAATTTTGAATTTTGGAAACTCGTGCAACCCTTTCAGTGCCGCTTCAATGTGTTCGGAACAATATTTTGTCGCATGCAATTTTGATGATATAGATATTAATATTCCTAATCAAGTGGTCACAACTCAAAACTTCTTGGGTTTTCTTTCCCGAAAGACCTCGCCGAATGGTGCAAAGGACAAAATCGCCTTAAACAACTTCAACCCAAGATACTTATGTAACCTTGCATACATTTCCAATTTTCTGCTGCACAACTTCAGCGGTAGAGCATGAAAGTCTTGATGCCATGTAAAATACTAAATATGCAAGACCTCGCCGAATTTTGTCTTACTTCACCGCCAAGATACTCTATGTAACCTTGCATACATGTTCTACTGCAGCTGAACTTCAGCAGAGTAGAGCATGTATGTTCACTTGATGCCATAAAAATACTAAATGTTTGTAGTGAAACTATTTATACCATGAGCCGAACATTAAGTAATAGCTACACGCACTCAACATTGCCCAAAGAGAGATCAAGTGATGACTTCTGCAAGGCCTATGGGCAAGCTCCGCTGGACTTGGTTGCACCATTCGAGAGAGATGAGATCATTATCGGCCGAAGGGTAGGATCTGGATCGTTCTCCTCTGTGTATGAGATCCAAACTTTTCATCTGCGTCCTGATCAATCCGACATATATACCGAAGAGCAGGTAGAGAGGAGAGAGGCAACCGTCCGGTCCGTGAACTATGGTGCCAAGTATGTGATGAAGTGCCTCAAGGACGAGTTAGAGCATTCAGAAGATGAAGATCTATTCATCGAAGCTGCTCAAGATATTGCTCACGAAGCTGAGATGTTGGCGGCCGTATCTCATCCCAATATCGTCAAGCTCCATGGCGTCATTGCGAACCGTCATGACGCCTTTCTTGATGGTGCGTCTTCATTCTTCATCATCCTAGAACGGCTTGAGAGCACCTTGTCGGATAGAATTGGAGTTTGGGCAAAGGAGTCAAAAAAATCTCCCAAATCATTCTCTCTTGACACTCGAATTCGCGTTGCTTCTTCCCTTGCTGGTGCTGTTGAACATCTACATTCTCAAGGAATCATATTTCATGATCTCAAACCAGACAACGTAGGCTTTGACATGCTCGGCAATCTCAAACTGTTCGATTTTGGCCTCGCCAGGTGTATGCCACAGTATGGTGATGCTTATGAAGACTTGTATGAGATGAGAGGTGCTGGAACCCCAAGATTTTCTGCACCGGAAGTTTACTTTGACAAGCCTTACAACCTAAAGGCAGATGTATACTCATTTGGTGTGGTGTTGTGGGAGATCATGTGTCTGAAGAAACCATTTGCAAAATGCAAGCACAGGAAAGACTTTGAAAAGGCTCTATCACAAGGCAATGCTCTTGCCATCAATCGAAAGTGGCCTCGATCGATACAAGACCCTATCCGCCGAAGTCTCTCAGGAGATCATGCTGAGCGTCCAACGATGAGAGAGGTTTGCAACATTCTCGACAATTCCAGAGAAATAAAGTATTGCACTGATGACTATTGTTCAACACGGAAAGAGCCTTCCAAAAAATCATCCTCCAAGAGGTTCTTCCTCAAGTTTTCATCATCAACGGCATCGTCTACATCCGCCACAGCCGACACTCTTCCAGATTTATTGAATGATTCTGAACAATCGATTACAGTTTAAAGATAGATTGATTGAATGAGCAAATACAATTGTGAAGTGTCAATTATTATATGTTAGTACATAATCTGCCATTGCTCATGATACGATTGGATGTAAAATCCGTCTAAATTCTTCAAACTCAATAGCCCCCGTAGAATTCACATCAAACTTGTCAATAATTGCCTGAACGAATTCATCTGAAACAGTTGCACTGCTATTGCTACTATCATTACTAGTTAACATCATCTCTTGCTCTAATTGAACTGCCTCATGTTGCACCCGTTTCAAATCTTCCACTGTAATATATCCCTTATCATTCACATCAAATAATCTAAAATACATTCTTGCTTCTTCCTCTGAACTACGTTGCTGAGTCGCATATCCTTTTGCAGCAAGAATTTGCATAGCCATGGATAGGTCAATACTATTATTTATGGCTGTGGTTGTTTCTTGCTCAGTACTTGTAATGGCATGTACCATCACTTCAATCTCTTGACGTGTCACCCTATACCCCAAAGAAAGCATCATCACTTCAAATGTTTCGACATCTAGATATCCGGATAATGTAGGATTGAATAATTGAAAGATGGTGGTTATTTCACGTATTTGTGTGGATGAAAATAGTGAGTTGTTATTGTTGTGAATCAGTGGCTGTGATGGTGGTGATGATGATGTTAGAGGAGAGTTGTTGTAGGGGAAGGGGGATTCGACTGGGTCGCTGATGAAGCGAGATGGTCGTCGTGGTGTGGAGGACGGTGTTGCTGCTGCCATTATTATTTTGATGCTGCTATTCTAATCGGAGTACTAAATAGTCACATACTGGATAGATAGTTGCGTGAGTTTGGCTGCTGTGCCAGTGCCGCCAACTGCCGACGGCGTAGCGTAATGGCCACATATCCGTGAGACCCTGCAAAAATATCCGTCAAAATATCCGTGCGCCAATAATGGGACTCCTCAGGGGCTGCAAGATACCCACAAGAGGTCGCTCCAAATGCTACTACCTACTAGTAGTCACCTAGTAAACATTTCGGATATCACGGATATAAAATATCCGAAATTGGCCAATAATTGAATCAAAATATCCTTGGATATGTGGCCACACGCTACCGCGGCCGACGGCACAGCCAGAGCAGAAAAGACTCAAGAGAAGACGTTCTCATCACAATTCTGTCAAAAAGATGTGTGAAAATGGAAAAAGGCGTTGCATTAGACATCATTTAACCAACAATTGAGTCTTCATACGCCGAGGGCAGAACCAAACAGCGCCAGGGAAGCATGACCACGGCGTCCACCACGGCAACAGTCCCAAGAGACTGGCCAAAAGAAGCAGACAATGAATTCGAACGAATTCGCGTCCTTGGAGCTGGTGCCTTTGGTGAAGTATTTCTAGCCAAGCGGCGGCATGAAACTGAAACGAACAACCACCATGACAATCCATCAGTTGATGCACACGAAGAAGAATTCGTTGCAATCAAAGGAGTCAGCATTCAAACTGACAAAGAGGGAAGAACAGCTGCTCGTGAGATTGCCATATTGCAAGAAATGAATCATCCAAATATCATTCGGTTATTGCGTAATTATGAGCCTGCATCATCTACCGCCCGCGGACGATATCTTGCACTGTCATTTGTACAAGGGAAGGATGTGGGAGAATTGTTGGAAGAGAGAGGAGCTTTGGCGGTATCACTTGCTCAATTGATTGCGAGACATTTGATATCGGCCGTGGCGTATTTGCATGTTAGAGGTGTGATGCACAGAGATATAAAGCCTGATAATATTATGGTGAAGGGATGGGTGGATGATTTCATGTGGGCAGATGAAGAAACAATCCAAGAGGCTGTTGATAGTGGCAAGTTTAGTGCCATTCTTGTTGACTTTGGGTTTGCGAGGGCAACGAGGAAGGAAGATTATGTTGCCACTGAAAGAGAGGATATAGGTACAAGTACCTTGTCTTCAATTCCCGCAATGAACAAGAATTCTATTATTGGAAGTAGCAACATCAGTAGAGGCAGCAGACTCCAACATGGCATGCGCGCCTCTAGAAGAGTATTTCGAACCATGAGTGCAGTAGGCACTGCTCACTTCGCTGCGCCGGTGAGTTTGTGCCTGGATCCAAAATGCTGATGCTCGCTTCATTCTCCAACTAATCATCTTTTGTACTTTCTCATCAGGAAATAATGGCAACGATTCGCCGGCAAAGTGGGTCGACTGCCTGTTTGACCGAGTGTGTCTCTTCCTATGCACTTATCAGTGATGCGTACGCTGTTGGAGCAACTGTGAGTGAGATGTTGACAGGCGTACCACCTGGTGAAGAGGTTGAATCTTACGTAAAAGCCAACCGCAAAGAAGAAAAAGAAGAAGAACTCATAATGAAGCCTACAAAGAGCTTCTGTCCATGTTTTAGCACTGATGCAGTAGTACAACAGCCAAAGCATCCGCTTACTACTGACATCTGCCTCCGCTACATTCATGAATTACCAAATGCTGCACACGATTTGATTGTAAAAATGATGCAAGAGAATGCTGAAAAGAGACTCTCGGTACGAGATGCCCAGGAGCATGAGTGGGTGGGAGGTTATGACAGCTTACCTCATGGTGATTATCCGGCACATACGAATGATCCGATTGTCTTTGTAAAGAATGAAGCTGCGTTTGTGTGATGCGCATCATTGTATATAGTTGATATTTGTATAGGATGGAATCACATAACCACATCGACTGGTAGCTTGACTTTTCATAGATGATACACATCAAAACATTGTTGCCACAATATCTTACGTCTTTCACAGTGAAGATCGGTCTTTCTTTCAACCGGAACAAAGATTGGCAAGCTCCCTCCCTTTGCTCACTTTTCTCTTCGATCATCACGTTCAACACTTGTGAGTAACATCTTGAAAGCCGTGAAAAAACTGGGCTGTATCTCACCTGGAAGAGTCAGCCTGAAAGAGACAAATACATGATACGAGAGGCTATTTATCATATTCGGGATTACTTTGCTATATCCTAGTACTACATGTTGTCGTACACACTTGCCAATGGACTTAAAGTGTGGTACTTACCGAACAAGTAAGACTGGACGCCTCCAAACGCATACAGAACGAATGACTCAGAATGACTTGTCTGCTTCTTTAGCGGCCAACATGCTTTGGGTACCGTCGATACTCAAGTCCATTCCATGTGGCCTACTCCTCATTTCGTCCACATTCTTCATAGACGCTTCACTGGAAATGTGAGTCGGAGAGTGCTTCATGAGTTCAAATGAGAGGACAGGAGTATCACAAATCTCTTTGTCTGCTGGTTGACGTAACTGCACGTGATACTCCAAGAAGAATCTCTCAGCTGCTAGGACAGCTCATGTTAATTGCAAAATGATACAATTCATGTGAGGAAGAAGTTATCAACATCAATGTCGCCATATTTGACACGATATTCTTCGGCTTCTATCTTGACACCGATTATATCAAACCTACCAGCAGCTTCGATGAATGCTTTTGACAGATTCATCAACACAGTGAATGGAATCTTGCCCCACTTTCACATATCCTACGCTTTGCGTACCGACTTCAGCCTAACATCGCTGGCATTACTCAGCACGAAGTAATAATATGAAATTGCCTGCATCAATATCAGGCCACTGACAATCCATGTTGTATTACCAAACCCTACGGTCACATTCAACACAGGCCCAATCACATAGCCCACAACTTGTCCAAATATCATGAACGAATTGTAGATTCCTGCAGTGAGATCATTAGCAACTCTGCGGTGGCGAGTATCTGGATATATAGCCAATGAATCCTCTTGCATGGACGGAAGTAGCATAATCCAAACAGGTGTTGGAAAAAGACCCAACAACAACATACCGAATATCAAACAGCGGATAGAACCCGACCCTATGAGCAATACCGCAACTGGGGTAATTGCAATTGAAAGTAATACAATGAAGCGTCGCTTCCTCATATTTAAACCAACAAAAGCGAATTGCAGCAGGAATGCCGCTGGAATATATACCACGTTTGAAAGTGAAAATATGATCCCAATTTCCTTCTTGCCAAGGTGAAAGAAAGAATCCAATCGTTTCGCAAGTATAGGCTCTACGAATGTCCACGAAACGTTGATCCAAGTAATGCAAAGAGCAGAGACTAGTATTCTTGGATGTTTGAGTAGATGCGTAATCGTCGGTCGCAATATTGTTGATGGTGTTGTGATGGTGACATCGGTAGCCATTGGTAATAGTGGTTGCCTCTCATTGCAGTGGTTGACAAGACGACCCTTGTTCTCCAGCCGCGATTCCAAATCGTCAGCAAGAATCGAGCCATAATATTCCCCATCATCTGTGTTGATATCGTATTCCACATCGTCGTCTCCTTCACATTCATTGCCATCGTCAACTTTCTGTGTTGCAAACAAGGGCGAAATGACCTTAAACGACACCAATCCGAGCAACGCCATGACAACTGATACAACTCGATACACATATGCGTACCCCACCTCTTCATACAACCACGATCCTGTAATTGGTCCTAGAATGTATCCTGTACCAACTGCAGTTTCCAGAAAGGAAATGACTCTATCAGAATTACTTGTTCTTATCAATGTCGCACTAGAATAGTATCCAGTGGTAACAATCGAAAGCAAGCCTCCAATACAAAACTGTGTTGTACAAATGATTATAATGAGGAGATCATTGCTATAGCTCTTGTCATGAGCAGCAGCACCACCGCTTTCGCCTTCTTCCATCAGCATCAACCGCATCATCCAAGAATTGTGAAGTCGAAAGACAGATCCCAAGCAATAAAAAAGTAGCGCCATGCCAATCATTGCAATTGACATGATCTTCATTGTCCCTCCACATGTTTCAAAGTGTCGACTGACGAGTGGTGGTGTGAGCATACTTCCTAGTGAAAAGAAGATGAATATTAATGATACATAGTATTCTTCTGTGTTGGTGTTGTCATCATCATCCTGGTGTTGATTGTAGTGGTGCGTGAGTTCGAGCGGTAAGATTGGGGCGATTGTCGTATAGCAGGCATTTGTGAGGATGGCTATGACGGATAGAGATAATATTTTTTGTGTAGAGACATCACTAGTCGATTGGCAGCTAAAGCAGCAGCATCCTCCTTGTTGGTGGCGGACACATCTCGGTTTGATAGTAGTGGTGGGCAACATCCATCACTTGTGTGTCGATAAAGTAAATGATACACTCCTTGCCGCCAGATAGTATCAGTGAGATGCTGATAAGTAGCAAGAGGTATATAGTATCCAGGTTGTACACTCCTGCTGCGCAAAGTCGCAAACAATCGTTGACACTGCACCGTGTCCTCAAAGGCAGTCACAACATCATCTACAATAGAGGCTCGCGCGCGGCCTCTTGCGGCTCGCTTGTGCGTGATGATGATGTGTGATTTTGATCTAAACCCGTGGTCTCAAGTATTAGCGCAAACATTGGTACTGAATCACAGGTGTTCCCGGAAAAGTTACACTGGAGGTCTCCTGCGAGTCAGCTTGATTTCAAAAAATTATTGCAGGATCTAATCACAGAATCACAGAAGTCCAAACACCGCCCTTCTGCATCAATAGAACTGAAGTGACCTCCATCGGCCTGTACAATATTGTCGTCTATCATCATCTAATCATGGCACCATCATCTCGTAGACAGGTTCTCCCACCCGAAACACTCGCCGCTTTCGGTGCATCACCCATCTATTCAAGCAGTGTTAGCGATGATGGTGATAATCACATCAGTGCTCCTCCATCCTCATCTCAATTCAGCAAATACTTCGCCAACACAACCTCGGTAGAAACTCCAATTATTGGAATCAAAATTGGCGGATGGACAATTAGCACACAGAATTCCAGTATCGGAGATGAACAAAGTATGGAGAAATTGACTGTATTGCTGGAAGAAATTGCCAATTCACAAGATGGTGCGAACGACGATGTACATCAATTACAATCAGTAGTGAAACAGCGGAGGCTATGTCCTCCAGAGATTACATTTCTAGATGCCTTTATTTCTCTTCGGCATGAGAACAATAGCAACCATGATGGTAATGACACCGCCAACGATGCTCATGAAAATATTACAACATCATCAGAGATTAGATTCAATGCAACCGATGCGCTATCAGAATGGGCAGAGGCACATAAATCTTTAGAGACGCAACCTACTGATGACGCTGAACATGATATACAAGTATCATTATCAAATCAACAACGAAAGGAATGCAGGGGTGTGACTATTTTGCGAACGCTAGATGCCAAAGTATGGTCTACCAAATCAAAACAATTGACGGATGACACAGCAAGCGACAGCGGTGGTACGGCTGCGCATAGTTCAGAGTTCTATTATGACTGGACATTCTCATCGCCCTATGCTGGTACAATATTGACAACTAGAAATAGCAATAGCAATAGTAGCAGCAAGAACAGTAACATCCGTCACATTAACAATCGTCAAGAATGGCAACCGCTACCCAAATCTCAAATTCCATTTCATCTCCTTCAAGACACTTCTCAGCCAATATTACTGTATGATGATATTCATTTATTCGAGGATGACCTACATGATAATGGGGAATCGTCATTGAATATCAAAATACGTGTCATGCCAAAGTGCTGGTATGTATTACAACGACTGTTTGTGAGAGTGGACTATGTTTGTGTGAAATGTCGGGAGGTTCGATACTTTTGTCTTCTTGATGGTAATGATGGAACAAACGCTGAAGCTACTATTACTAGTACCGTGGGTAACAATTGCAAACCGAATGTAGTCTACAGAGATGTAACATGGAGGGAAGCAAGCTGGGCAGAGTTGAACAAGATGAATCTGCCTATGGATCCTTGTGCATGGATGGAACACAACTTAAGTGCGAGTAGTGGTGGTATTGGAGGCAATATCTCTACAGGAGTGCCGTCATTTGCAGCACTGTTGACCAAACTTCCAGCTGTTTCAACGCCTGTGGATTTGAAGAAGCACTCTTATTTTGAGTTTTAAGACTATTTGAGGCGTTTTGAGTTGATTTTAGTGACCGCTACGAGTAAGTAGTCCATGTGATGCAAATGCCGGCGATATACAAGAATTCCGGATAATCTAAGTTTGGAATACATATTTCATAACTCGTTGGAATATAAAGTTGTGGAATAGTTGGTCCTGATACAATCTGTTCAAGTTCAATAACACCCAAAAGGACTTCCTTACTTTTTTCCGTCGATGAATTTATCTACTATAGCTCGAATATTTATTTACCCTTGGTCCGAATTTTTCACACTGATCTCGATGGGTACATACTTAGAGAGTAGAGCTAGTGAGCCGCTACAGTAACGAAAAAGTGGCCAGGTTCCAAAAAATGAAAGGTAGCTAAGGTTAACCTTAAAAAGGCTTGCGGTACACAAAAACAGGCCAATTTTATCTGGTACTCAAACTATCTTTCAGCATGCGAACTTTTTACTTTTTGTCGGCGGTACTCGTTTTCTATGTTCAGGTCATTCATTCGTGCTACTTATGAAGGTACTCCATCCTTGTCATTCATTTCTCAACAGTGCAGCTCACATCTCTCGCTCTCGCTCTGTAGAGAAAGAAACGAACACTCTAGTCTGGTACTCAAACTATCTTTTGCATGCGAACTACCTTTACTACTTGTCTTGCAGGCCGTCTTGGAACAGAGCAAAAATCATTATTTCATCTCTGTTCCGAAATAGTGGACAGAACTGCTTTGTAAGAAGTTGCAACAGGTCTATCCGTCGACACAACCGGCGATAGCATTGTCTGAGTCGATAATATTCGTCAACATCATATGGCAGCAATGGCAAATAATGAGTTTATCGGCAGGAGCCGTTCAAGATCCAATAACTCAAAAAACCTAGCCAACAGAGATCATTTTCCATCGAAGCTCTATGAGATGCTTGAGTCAGTTGACAGTCTTGACTTCTCGCATATAGTGTCTTGGCTTCCGCACGGTCGATCGTTCCAGGTGATAGATCCTAACCAATTCATGGACTTGGTAGTACCTAAATTCTTCAAGGCGACAAAGTATCGCTCTTTCCAGAGACAATTGAATCTATGGGGCTTCAGTCGGTAAGATCTGCATTACTTTTTTCCTCATCATCAAACGATCTGTTATCTGTTGTAATCTGACTCTAAGAATCTCTGTCTCACCTATATCCTATGCCCTCAGGATTGTAAAAGGCCACGACCATGCTTGCTGGCACCACGAGTACTTCATCCGAGGGCGCCCTGAATTCATTTCCAAGATATCTCGGACTCGCGTCAAGGCCAAGGGTAGGGCAACTCAGGCGACAGACGAACCAAAAGAAGCACCGATGCAAGTACCGTCGGAAGACAGCTCAGAAGGAGCGAGTGATTACAACGAGGATGACGGTGTCTACGAGGATGCCAGCAGCGTTACTAATAGCACGAGTCAATTCAGTTACACGAGGAGCTATGTCGCCCCTGCACCATTCAAAGATGAAGTGTTTGACGAGAAACTCAATGCAATGTTTTTTGAAAGGGACACAAGTCAAAACAGAAAAAACAGCGGATTTGCAACTGTAGATCAGATGTGTCTGGAGCCACTGCCAATAGACAGTGCTGGTATCTTGGACTCGCCTGGCAACAGGAATAACAATGATCTTGCTGAATTTGGACAGTTACTTGGTCGCTTGTGATGTAAGAATCTTCATCTCACGAGATGCCAATGCCAGCCTGAAGCATAAACCAGTATGGGAGTTTCATCAATTCAGAATGCATTCAAGATGATATGTACAAAGGGTATTGTACAAAACAAGAACACTCAAGCTTATATAATTTGAATCACTAGGTATAGGTATAGGTATAGGTATTGGACAAGTAATGTATATAAAGTATTATATGAGAGAAAGTAACAATGATTATTTTCACCATATGCATCATGAAATATACATTCCAATTAGATTCCGACGTGTACTGTAGTAATCAGCTTGCTGCTTGCTCTCCGAGGAGCGAGGAGGATCTGCTGATCAGCGAAGTCGAGAGCTAAGCTGAGGCATCTTTGTGACGAGTCTGATGAGATGGAAAAATCTTCGCAAAGCAACCATTTCAGGCTACAACCTCATCATACCATTCGTAAATTTGTTTCATTAAATGATTTGGCGGTACTCGTTTTCTATGTTCAGGTCATTCATTCGTGCTATATACTTATGAAGGTACTCCTTGTCATTCATTTCTCAACAGTGCAGCTCACATCTCTCGCTCTCGCTCTGTAGAGAAAGAAACGAACACTCTAGTCTGGTACTCAAACTATCTTTTGCATGCGAACTACCTTTACTACTTGTCTTGCAGGCCGTCTTGGAACAGAGCAAAAATCATTATTTCATCTCTGTTCCGAAATAGTGGACAGAACTGCTTTGTAAGAAGTTGCAACAGGTCTATCCGTCGACACAACCGGCGATAGCATTGTCTGAGTCGATAATATTCGTCAACATCATATGGCAGCAATGGCAAATAATGAGTTTATCGGCAGGAGCCGTTCAAGATCCAATAACTCAAAAAACCTAGCCAACAGAGATCATTTTCCATCGAAGCTCTATGAGATGCTTGAGTCAGTTGACAGTCTTGACTTCTCGCATATAGTGTCTTGGCTTCCGCACGGTCGATCGTTCCAGGTGATAGATCCTAACCAATTCATGGACTTGGTAGTACCTAAATTCTTCAAGGCGACAAAGTATCGCTCTTTCCAGAGACAATTGAATCTATGGGGCTTCAGTCGGTAAGATCTGCATTACTTTTTTCCTCATCATCAAACGATCTGTTATCTGTTGTAATCTGACTCTAAGAATCTCTGTCTCACCTATATCCTATGCCCTCAGGATTGTAAAAGGCCACGACCATGCTTGCTGGCACCACGAGTACTTCATCCGAGGGCGCCCTGAATTCATTTCCAAGATATCTCGGACTCGCGTCAAGGCCAAGGGTAGGGCAACTCAGGCGACAGACGAACCAAAAGAAGCACCGATGCAAGTACCGTCGGAAGACAGCTCAGAAGGAGCGAGTGATTACAACGAGGATGACGGTGTCTACGAGGATGCCAGCAGCGTTACTAATAGCACGAGTCAATTCAGTTACACGAGGAGCTATGTTGCCCCTGCACCATTCAAAGATGAAGTGTTTGACGAGAAACTCAATGCAATGTTTTTTGAAAGGGACACAAGTCAAAACAGAAAAAACAGCGGATTTGCAACTGTAGATCAGATGTGTCTGGAGCCACTGCCAATAGACAGTGCTGGTATCTTGGACTCGCCTGGCAACAGGAATAACAATGATCTTGCTGAATTTGGACAGTTACTTGGTCGCTTGTGATGTAAGAATCTTCATCTCACGAGATGCCAATGCCAGCCTGAAGCATAAACCAGTATGGGAGTTTCATCAATTCAGAATGCATTCAAGATGATATGTACAAAGGGTATTGTACAAAACAAGAACACTCAAGCTTATATAATTTGAATCACTAGGTATAGGTATAGGTATAGGTATTGGACAAGTAATGTATATAAAGTATTATATGAGAGAAAGTAACAATGATTATTTTCACCATATGCATCATGAAATATACATTCCAATTAGATTCCGACGTGTACTGTAGTAATCAGCTTGCTGCTTGCTCTCCGAGGAGCGAGGAGGATCTGCTGATCAGCGAAGTCGAGAGCTAAGCTGAGGCATCTTTGTGACGAGTCTGATGAGATGGAAAAATCTTCGCAAAGCAACCATTTCAGGCTACAACCTCATCATACCATTCGTAAATTTGTTTCATTAAATGATCCAAATCATCACCACCACTACCTCCCCGTAGTGTTGGTATTCTGGCAACTGATACCTGATCGAAATAATCACTACTGCCTGCACATGTGTGGAATGTGGCTGTACGTTCCGCGCATATACGATAGTAATCTTCATACTCATTATTCACACCACTACTGTAAAATATTAGCATTGGAACGATACCGGGTTCTAACAATAGTTGTTGCGAGTGTTTGTTGCGTGATAGTGAGTTGAGGAGGGAGAGTTCGATATCCAACACAGTTGATTTCGATTCAGATAATTGTGTAGGTATTGTATTTGTTGCTGCTGTCCTATCACCCAAGAGTAGCGGATGAGTGGCACTATCTCCAACGATCTTGCCAGCGTTTTTGTACATATTGGGTGCGGCTCCATCGAGCAGAGACATAAAGTCTTGCAGTGAAGATTCCCATCGGTTATCTACTACCACAGAAGATGTAGCACTTTGTTTCTTTACTCTACCATCGTCAGGAAGTAATAAAGGATCAACCAGTATGAGGCCAGCTAATGGTAGGCTCTCCAAGAAATATTGCGCAGCGAGGCATTGAATGGGACCACGAGCAATTAGCACTGTATGTGCTGCCCCGATGCCTATTGACGTTGCAAGATGTGAGAGGTCACTTGCTAATATCTGCTCAAGCGACTTGACTGACGTTATTTGTGTAGTCGATTCGTCAGCCGATCTGAGCATATCTATCGAAGAAAAATGCAGTCCTTGTTTTGGATAGAATGATTCAAATGCCTCCCTCCATGATGTGTTGGTGTTAGTTGGGTTAGAATACAATGAGCTTTCTGTAAGAACGAATGTCTGTGGCCGCTCCATGCGTGCATCAAGAGATGGTTCGATGGAAGATGTGACAATGCTGCGTAGGTGAAGACGAGGAGCACGTCGAAGAGATGCTCTTCTTAGCGGCAGATGAACAAATTGAGGCAGCATGGTAGATGATACAACAAGCTCGAAGATGGAAATGAAAGTCGACCTGAGCCCGCCCAATCATGATTGCATCATATCGTCAATGCTGTGCTCTTGATTTAGCTCTTTCCCGCAATTTTCTTTCCGCGAACGCCCGATCTCAGCGAGGACTCTCACAATGATGTTATGATCAACTAACACGATGAGCTCAAACTTCTTGTAATAAACATAATCACTGCATGGAAGTAGAAAGATACAGCCCCAGCAGCAATGAGTGCCCCAACTCTATCTGATATCGATGACGCCATGGAGATGCAATCCATCCCGGTCGGATATCGCGACACACCACAAGATGAAGAAGATGATGAAGACACATTTTCCGATGACGATGAAATTGACGAGCTTGGCATGATAGCTGCATCAACTCCACAACCGAATCAAAAGGATCCAGCCTTGAAAAGGCACTCGTACGTGACTTATATCTTCGTTGGTTTGGCGGCAATTGTCTTGTTGGTAGAAGTGCTGCGAGGAAAAGACGGCAGCTTGTCACTCAACGCCAGGACTAAAGCAACGTCTGACGATCTTTCAACTTCCAGTGGTACCACTGGTGACAACTTGATCATTGAATTTACTGTCGCCAATCTCAGGACAAACAGTGCGAACTGTTCACATGTAGGCAAGATGCTGCAATGTATTCCTCAACACAACAATGCAACAAATAAGTTCAGAATTCAACTGCATGAATCGTGGGCACCAATTGGGGTAAAACGATTCCAAGAGCTGACCGAAGCCAACTTTTGGGATGACGCTAGGATCTTTCGTGTTGTTCCAAACTTTGTATCACAGTTCGGTATTAGCAGCTACCCTGACGTGCAGAAATATTACGACTCTCTTGGTAACCTCAAGGATGACAAGGTAATTGGGTCAAATAAGCGAGGTACGCTGACGTTTGCAACGTCGGGTCAAAACACTCGTACGACACAATTATTTATCAATACTGCAGACAACAAGTTTCTTGATAAGCAAGGATTTAGTCCAGTTGGTGAAGTTTTACCAGCTGGAGATGGCTACGGGTCAATGGATGTTGTTGATGAAATGTACAGCAAGTACGGTGAAGACCCCGATCAGAGCATGATAAAAGAGGAAGGCAAAGAATACTTGGAAGAGAAGTATCCTTTGTTGTCATACTTTGTAACAGCTGTGTTCGTCTGAGGTTGCAAAAGAGAAACATATTTGGCGACAACAACAGCGGTAGCAGCAAAGTGTATGGTGTACTTAATTTAGTGTAGTATTCTTGATCAGTTGACGTTTGAAAATATCTACCTCCTGTATGGACTATCCACTCCAAGCAATTTGAGATCGACATGTTTGGCTTCTCCCTCTGTCAATAGTTCTGCTATGGCTTCTCCTGTAGCCGGGCCATTCAAAATGCCCCAGCAGCCATGCCCACTGCCTACAAAGGCACCTTTGACTCCTGGGATTTCCCCAATCACTGGTATACCGTCATTTGTTGTTGGTAGATAACAAGCCTGTTCCGTATGAGGAGGAATAGGACCAAGCAACGAGCTCACTTTTTTGGTTGCATCTACAAGTCTGGACACAACCTCCGTCCGGACTTCTTCCTTCCCAGGAGATTCCGTAACAACCACTGCTGGGTCTGGGAAACCCGTAATGTATGCATCTCCATCCGGCCTTGGATACACTTCAGGGTCACCATGACCCGAGAAGAAGACTGCCTCATTCAGCACTCGTGGAGATTGTATTAATATACTGTGATACTTAATTCCCAGCATGTGAGGTATTGCTGTACCAATTTCTGGTGGAAACCAAGATTTGGTTGCATCTGTCCAAGGACCACATGCTATCACCAAAGCGTCACACTCTAAGGTACTTCCATCATCTAATTTGACGCCACTAATAGATCCATCATCATCCACTACTGCCTCGACGACTTTACCAATTATAAGCTTCGATCCGGCGTGATCTTTTGAATATTTCCACATTGCATCACACAGCTTTTTCGGATGGACCTGAGCGATTGTATCTGTCCCACCCATTATATTCCTTCCCAACACATTAATATCCGCCCATTCGACACCCTCTAGCTTCTTCCCACTTGGCTTTGCAACCGCCGCAGCTCGTTCATCGCATCCCACCGCCATGCACACAAGCCGTCGGTAATCAATATTCTCTGCACCTAAATCCTCCGCTTGTTGGGCATGCAAATCGAAACTCCGTTGTTGCAGCGGACCAATTGGAGAGCCATCACTCCAATCTCGTGCTAGGAAGCCACCTGCCTTTCCGCTTGCTGCTGGCGCTATCCCGATTGGGTCAATAACCGTTGTTGCGATGTTTAACTTTGCAAGATAGTAGGATACGCTGTTGCCGATGATGCCGCCTCCGGCAATAACAATCTTGGAGAAGGCAACCATCTTCACCGGTTTCTATACTTATATCTCCCTCAATATCTAATGCACTCGATGGTATTTTTTATTTTTTGGTGTGGTGTCGAAAGTGTAATTTTGATGGGTGTGCTCTATCTAGCTGGGAGTCTTCGTTAATGACTATACCAACTTCCTGGCGGGAAGATAAAGCGTTTGGTACTTGATATCATCCATGCCATCTGGCGAAGGTACGAAACAAGATTAACTTTCGACTTAGGCGTCTTGATTTCGAGATACCTTCGCTTCAATAATATCTTTTGTTTGCTCAACGCAAACAGCTGCGATATGCCAAGGATGCCATCTGCATCGCTGCAAGATCCAAGATTTGGATTCGATCTCATATTCGTCCTGCACTGTCGTCGCTTTGTTGCATAGTTTTCATCAAGCAAGGATCTGATTGACTTCATCATCTTCATCTACAATATGCGTCTTCAAACCAGCACTCTCATCCTAGCTGCGGCCATTTCAAGCTCTGCCACGGCGTTCGCCCCATCCGCCTTGGCACCCCGCCAAGCTACCCGCCTTGATGCATGCAAAGATGCTGAAGAGAAGAAAAACGGCACGCCTCAGCCACAAGTGCTCCCTGGAGTTGACTTGCCATCTCCAGCTGATATCCCCGAAGAGATCAACTGGCCCTTTACACAACAGAGAGTTAACCTTTTCCTTGGAGGTGTAATTCCTGGCACTGCCAAAGTTATGCTTGGGCAGCCAAAGTCCGACAAGGGCACTACCATTGTGGGACAGACCGCGCTTTTAGAGTCCCAAAAGATTGCTACGCAGATTCCTAATGCCAGCGAGTACAAGTTCTTTGGCAATGGCAATCACTCTGAGAATCTTCAGTATCTCCTCAAAACGAACCCGTTCATGGCCGCAGCTTTGACTGAGAACAGAAGGGGCTTAGAGTTAAGGTCGTTTGACACTCGTGATCCTCACGCTGAAAATCCATCTGCTTCTCTGTACCGTCAAATTGTTAGTTGTCTCGGGGGTGCCGGTCATCGTGTGAATATCAGATTCAACGCTGATATGAGTATTCATGAAATTCGTGTGTACGAGGTAAGAACACATTATACATCTGATATTTTTTTCAAAATAGGATTATTTTGTTTCCATTGCGCATCTTCTGACACTTCTATGTTGTGTCCAATCTTCAGGAAAATACAGGAGTGCTGATCACAGATCCCCCACTCACCAGGCGTTCTAATAGTGAAGAGGTAGACAAATGGGCAAGCAGTGCTCTTTACAATCTCGGGTATTATGCTTCTTGTGTCCATGCCAACATACATGTTCTTCACTACCTGATGACGGCGGCACTCGATGAGTCGTCTAAGGAGTTTGACGCAATGAATGAGTGGGCCAAATTTTATGCGACTAATATCCCCTTTAAATATGAGCAAGTCAGTAATACTTTGATCAGAAAACAACCTGACCTTCTTGCTCTTCTTGGGCTAGGAGGTGATGCAGGCACGGCGGTGTCCGACACGTACGCACTCCTCACTGGATCCAGTGGATTTGGTGCTGACGGCGATAAGCTCCGTCTTATCCTTTCGAAACTTCTAAATACGTGGACCAATGACCCTACTAACTACCTTGATAATATGGTGCAGGTCCCAAAGGACAGGTTGGAGAGAGCTGAAATATTGACTGAGTTTATGAAGCATCATGACTTGATACCTGATTATGCTCGAGAAATCGCGAAAGCACTCAAGAGCACCGATGAAGACAAGTTTGGAATCGCTGAGGATCGCCTCAAGGTGAGTAACTGCAGCAATGAACTAACATTTTTGCTTTGCTGTGTCTTGTACTCACAATCTAACCTCACATGCTATGAACGAAGACCTACCTGTCTCGGTGCTCTGGGTTTACCTCCGGGATTAATTCCCTCGAGGACTGGATTGAACTCATGGCAGTCACTGGTATTGTTCACGGTTGCACCCTTAGCTACTCTCGACTCTTTGCCGATGCCAATATCCTTAGATGGCGTGAATTCCAAATCGAAACTTGGCAAGCTCCAGATGTTAATCTTCATCTAAAGATCCTTGCGACAATCTGTGGTATGGATGAGCATCGTCATGTCATGTCCTCTTCCACAGACGTCGTGGGTCAAAAGTACGATGCAAACCTTCAACAAGTTCTAGATAAATATGAGAAGATCGCAACTGATCACAAGGAATCTTACAAGAACGAGATCATTAGGAACACCCGGGAGTTCAATAACTATGGTTGGATCCTCTCTGACTTCTGCCCCGACGGTTTCGACGGCAAACAGCTCACAGTGTCTACCTACATCTAGAGAGTTATAGTTATACAAACCAGACTTATTATGTCACTCTTTTGTTTTGCGTAGGTGAAAATGTTGGTTGAAATCATGTGAATGCGAACCATACTTGGCACTAAACGAATCCGTAATAACTATGATACTTCTACTTATGGTCAATCTACTTCTCAATTGCACTGAGATCCAAAACAGATGCGTGTTCCGAGAACAACTTGAACAATGGAGACAAGGCAACTGGACGTGCATATTCTTCACTCACACTTTCAACCTGAAGACTTATCACAGGATCGTGCAGACTTTGCCTTATCATGAAGAAACCACCAGAAGAGAGTCGTACTCTCACCCCCTCAAGGTTATCCTCGTCCAAGGTCCACTGATCCTCAACGTTACACTTTTCTTTCAGAGACTTTGACACACTCTCAAAAACAGCAGTCGTTGTCTCCAGTGACCCATCTGTTGCTTTGACCCTGAATTCTTCATCAAATGGCATTTCTTCAAGTTCAGATATCAAGTCGAGGAGGCTTCCTTTGCCCTTGGAATTTGCCAACAGGGCAATAATCTTCACAGCCGTGAACGTTCCATCATCAATCCAGCCATTCTCTCGAAGAGCACAATGTCCCGATGTTTCAATAGCCATCACACTCCCCTGCAACTCTTTTGCTTTGTTGATTACATTGGCATATCCTCGAAGGTAGCGGAAGTGCTTCAATCCAAGTTTCTTCTCCAAAAAGGTATTCAATCCCTCACTTGTAGTAGAATCAGTTACAACTGTAGCTCCTGGAGCAGATGAACTGAAAATAACACTCAACAAAGCAATCAATCTGTTCTTGTTCAGCGGTTCATATGAAGAACATATACCATTTGCATCAATCGATCGTGGAAGGACAAATCCAGAACGATCCGCATCCGTATCAAACATCACGCCAATGTCAGCGTTGCAATCTTCACAAGCCCGTATAGTTTCTTCCACCATCGCTTTCTTTTCTGGATTAGGCACACCAATTGTATCTGGAAAGGTTCCATCCGGAGTGAGATGGAGAGATCCAGCCACATTTGCGCCAAGTTCACGCAACAGATCACTGAAGAAAGAACCTGATCCATTGCCGGGATTGACGACAATATTGAGATTTGAGAGCGGCTTGGCTGGGTTAGGATTGGGGTCAACCTCTCTGCCGATTGCTTGTTTCAACGTTTCCTTGTAATACGGCAGAAAGTTGACCTGCGCGTATAGACACGAAATGGTGTTATGAGTCAACAATAGTGATAAGAGCCGCGTGATAACAACAAGTGCTGCAATTCCCAAAAAAAACACATACACAAAAGCAAAACTTACAAGCTCCGAACACAACACTCCAGCATTTCCAGAAGAAGGAGGCATAATCCCCGTATTATACCATTCCGTAGCCTCTTCCTGCGCCAACACAATAAGCTCATCAATATCTTCCTTATCAAGGCCACCATTCCCAGAAAAGAATTTGATTCCATTCTTATCTTCAGGAAGATGACTCGCCGTAATAATAATGGCTGCATCGCATTTTCCAGCCCTACAAAACTCATACATTGACGGAGTAGTTGTCACACCAGTATACAATACTCGTACCGGCTTGGTGACTCCATCCACACTTTCTGCCCCACGAGCAAATGCATCCGCTAGGCGTTCTCCGTGGATACGTGGATCACGTCCGATGCAAATGGTGAGGGCATTAGTTCCATGTTTGTGATTACTTGCATCATCATCACCCTCGTGTTGCAACAACCAACGAGCAAACGCCACACCAAAACAATGAGACGCAAATGGAGTCAATGCCACTCCATTCCCCTCACCTTTGACTTGTTTGATGAGGTGACTAATGTTGGCAATGGTGCCGCCGCTATTGGCATGAGCGGCGTAGGTGCCTCGTAAATCGGATCCACTCTTCAATTCTTTGAGCGACGTTAGGATGGTTTGAAGATTGGGCGGGGTGTTGGACGCATCGATTTCGGTGGGATGAAAGGTGTCAAAGGAGGCGGATGGAGAATAGGATGATGTTGTGGATGATGCTTCTTTGTTGACGGAAAGTGATGTTGCTGTTGTGTATTCGCATCTACTGCTCGAAGTGATGGGCGAAACGAAGGCTGTGGCGACATCCTGCCGATGACCAATGACGTTGAGTAGTAGGATCAAGAGAGAGGCGTTGTTCATAATTGCGACGGTTTAGTTCACTGAGTTCATGCGAGGATATTGGGTTCCGTTTCGGCATCAAAACATCACATCAACTTGGCTGGGTTGCTGGGTGATGCGATGATTGAGGTTGATTGATTTTTTGTGGCGGCAGATGGCAGCCATCAAGTACGAGTACTGGACCTTGGTTCCTACCTACTAACTCGGGCATTTGCTGGACACAAGTAAAGCTCAAAGGTTAGTGTATGTATGCATGCATGGGGTGATGCCTAAAACTGTGGGTTAGAGTTCTGACCCACATCCTTGCCCGCTAAGCCAATACCGGACGGCATAGGCCAGTACCGGATGGCTTGAGGAGCCCATTGGTTAAAGGGTGGGAAGTGGGCCGCTTTTAATGCTACTGCACTATTACTACGTTTCTATCCACAATCAGCAATGCCCATGGTGCAGCTGGAGCACCACAAGAAGAATGAGCTCTTGTGTTTGCTCCTCCGCTCGTCCGTCCGTCACCACAATCAAGTACGAGTACTGGACCTTGGTTCCTACCTACTCGGGCATTTGCTGGACACAAGTAAAGCTCAAAGGTTAGTGTATGTATGCATGCATGGGGTGATGCCTAAAACTGTGGGTTAGAGTTCTGACCCACATCCTTGCCCGCTAAGCCAATACCGGACGGCATAGGCCAGTACCGGATGGCTTGAGGAGCCCACCGGCTTGCAGAGCAAGCAACAGGCAAGGTCAAGGCGTTCACCCCCCACCAGCATTGGGCAAAAGAGACAAGGTCGCTGTGTCAGGCGGGCTCGTCTCGCAGTGCCCCATGCACAAACCGTCTAGAGCTGATCTGTCATTCTTTCCTCTCCTGTCGTCACTGAAACATCACGGCGTCCGTTTTTGCCACCGCAACACCTAAATATCACCTTCCATTCTATCATCTCGTCGCTCCGTCACATCTCCTTCCGTCATCTCACTCACGCTCAACATTGCACTTGTGCCACTCATTACGCATTTCGCAGTAATGATCATTACAACACTTTCTCCCCAAATTCTAGCTCTCCATTGCTGGATACCTCGTTTGGAGGAAGTACTTTGTTTCCTCGCTGGCAATTAGGGTCACAACATTGCACCTCCCCGGAAATAAATGTCACAGCCGGGAAAGGTATGGTCTTGCCGCCCATCCCCCATCCCTCCATTTCTGGAGACCTCGTTGGAAGGAAGCAATTCTGTTCTCGCTGGACAATGGGTTCCGACCTGCCCGGGTTGTATGATTATACCTAACCCGGGTAAGGTACTGTCTTGCTCCCCATCCCCCATCCCTCCATTTCTGGAGACCTCGTTGGAAGGAAGCAATTCTGTTCTCGATGGACAATAGGGTCGAACAACCCCGGGTTTTATTATTATACCTAACCCGGGTAAGGTACTGTCTTGCTCCCCATCCCCCATCCCTCCATTTTTGGAGACCTCGTTTGAAGGAAGCAATTCTGTTCTCGCTGGACAATGGAGTCGAACAACCCCGGGTTTTGTTTTAATACCTACCTCGGGAAAGGTATTGTCGTGATCCCCGGATTCCAGCTCTCCATTTCTGTGACGTACTATCAATGGATACCTCGTTGGGAGGAAGCAATTCTGTTCTCGCTGGAAGATTGGGTCGGACAAGGCCGGGTTTAGTTTAAAATGCCAACCCGGGAAAAAGCATGTGAAATCTCCCCAACACTCACTTCTACTTACACCCAAGTGTGCACCTTCATTTCCAAGTCCATCCCGATGATTTAATCATGATATAGGTCCAGGTCACGAGATGGCCACAAGTCATAGCATAAAGTGGCCAAGGTCCCCCTCCAATGAGAGCAGCTCATGTGGGAGACTGCTGTCATTAGTGGAGGCTCCCCAGCAAAAACGCAATCATTCACCCCCTGTGGGTGTTGACTGAGTTCACTTCTACTTACACCCCAGTGTGCATCTCCATTTCCCAGTCCTTCCCAGTGATGTAACCATGATATTGGTCCCGGTCACGAGATGGCCACAAGTCATAGCACAAAGTGGCCAGTGTCCCCCTCCAATGAGAACAGCTCGTGGGAGACTGCTTTCAATTGATTGAGGCTCCCCAGCAAAAACGCAATCGCCACCGAATATTTGTTGTTCCCCAAGATTTATGAAATTAATAATGAAACAAAACTACATCCGGCGATTCATCAGTTGTGTTGTGTCGACGACCTCCTCCCCTCATGTGCCTGCGGCCACCCAACCCCCCTTTGGGAGGAGGTGCAATTCCATTATGCAGCGTGAAATAAAGTCATACACACATCAGAGAGGGGGTCTGCGTTGTTGAAGCCCTTCTTATCTACGAACTAAATGTTGAACCCAAACGTCTCGGCGTGCCCGATGGATGCATGGGCATGCCGCTCCCAAAAGATCAAAATTCGCGAAGTCGAAGAGCTCTTTGCTGCCATAAAGAAAATTTTTTATCGGCAATAATAATGCCTTAAATAACAGTGTGAAGGCACTGATATGACCGCTTTTAATGCTACTGCACTATTACTACGTTTCTATCCACAATCAGCAATGCCCATGGTGCAGCTGGAGCACCACAAGAAGAATGAGCTCTTGTGTTTGCTCCTCCGCTCGTCCGTCCGTCACCACAATCTGTTTGCGAAGATGACTGGCATCCGCGCCGAAGTAAATGCCGAGCTGGGATTTTATAAACCCAAACGGGCGCGGGGCGCGCAAGCACCAAGCACGAGTGGCCGCGTCTGTTAGTTCCTAAAATACAATCAAAATTGTGACGCGGCAGCGGCAAGCTTCGGGCTTCGTGGATGCGGAAGGATCCGCAATAACGAACGCCTCTTCCCAATTTCGTTTACAGTCCTTTCTTGGACACCATTTCACCAAAATGACTAACATAACAAGAATTAAAATATATGAAAGAAAGTGTGACTTCACTAGTGAAGCCTCAACACTCTAGCACCTAATCAATAAAATCCTGAATTTGTATGCTCTGTCCGCGAGATAATAAGTGACGCTTGCTCGCTTTGAACCAATCGTCCTACAAATAAACTTCGCTTCCTCCTACCAACATAGTTACGCGGAGCATAAAAGCACCTTTGACGCGGCTCAAGCATTTGTTGGTCGTATCGGCGTCGCCACAACGTCGTAGGTGACCTGATGAGCATCCGAGACGGCCGCCAGCTCTCCTCTCTAGCACCATATCGTATCTCACGCTGTGAATATGACAATGAACTGCTTCTAGTGGCCCATTATAGTTGGCCATGATAGTATAGAAGCATCGTTAAAAAGCTCAAGCATTTGTTGGTCATATCGGCGTCGCTATAACGTCGTAGGTGACCTGATGAGGCATCTGAGACGGCCGCCAGCTGCCAGCTCCACTCTCTAGCACCATATCGTATCTCACGCTGTGAATACGACAATCAACTGCTTCTAGTGGCCCATTATAGTTGGCCATGATAGTATAGAAGCATCTTTGCCACGGCTCAAGCATTTGTTGGTCGTATCGGCATCGCTATAACGTCGTAGGTGACCTGATGAGGCATATGAGACGGCCGCCAGCTCCACTCTCTAGCACCATATCGTAACTCACGCTGTGAATACGACAATCAACTGCTTCTAGTGGCCCATTATAGTTGGCCATGATAGTATAGAAGCATCGTTAAAAAGCTCAAGCATTTGTTGGTCATATCGGCGTCGCTATAACGTCGTAGGTGACCTGATGAGCATCTGAGACGGCCGCCAGCTCCACTCTCTAGCACCATGTCGTAACTCACGCTGTGAATACGACAATCAACTGCTTCTAGTGGCCCATTATAGTTGGCCATGATAGTATAGAAGCATCGTTAAAAAGCTCAAGCATTTGTTGGTCATATCGGCGTCGCTATAACGTCGTAGGTGACCTGATGAGGCATATGAGACGGCCGCCAGCTCCACTCTCTAGCACCATGTCGTATCTCACGCTGTGAATACGGCAATCAACTGCTTCTAGTTACCCATTATAGTTGGCCATGATAGTATAGAAGCATCTTTGCCACGGCTCAAGCATTTGTTGGTCGTATCGGCGTCGCTATAACGTCGTAGGAGACAAGATGAGCATCTGAGACGGCCGCCATCTCCACTCTCTAGCACCATATCGTAACTCACGCTGTGAATATGACAATCAACTGCTTCTAGTTACCCATTATAGTTGGCCATGATAGTATAGAAGCATCTTTGCCACGGCTCAAGCATTTGTTGGTCGTATCGGCGTCGCCACAACGTCGTAGGTGACCTGATGAGGCATCTGAGACGGCCGCCAGCTCTCCTCTCTAGCACCATATCGTATCTCACGTTGTGGCAATGGCAATCCATAGCTTGTAGTGGTGTATTATAGTTGGCCATGATAGTATAGAAGCATCTTTGCCACGGCTCAAGCATTTGTTGGTCGTATCGGCGTCGCTATAACGTCGTAGGAGACAAGATGAGCATCTGAGACGGCAGCCAGCTCCACTCTCTAGCACCATATCGTAACTCACGCTGTGAATATGACAATCAACTGCTTCTAGTGGCCCATTATAGTTGGCCATGATAGTATAGAAGCATCGTTAAAAAGCTCAAGCATTTGTTGGTCATATCGGCGTCGCTATAACGTCGTAGGTGACCTGATGAGCATCTGAGACGGCCGCCAGCTCCACTCTCTAGCACCATGTCGTATCTCACGCTGTGAATACGGCAATCAACTGCTTCTAGTGGCCCATTATAGTTGGCCATGATAGTATAGAAGCATCTTTGCCACGGCTCAAGCATTTGTTGGTCGTATCGGCGTCGCTATAACGTCGTAGGAGACAAGATGAGCATCTGAGACGGCCGCCATCTCCACTCTCTAGCACCATATCGTAACTCACGCTGTGAATATGACAATCAACTGCTTCTAGTTACCCATTATAGTTGGCCATGATAGTATAGAAGCATCTTTGCCACGGCTCAAGCATTTGTTGGTCGTATCGGCGTCGCCACAACGTCGTAGGTGACAAGATGAGGCATCTGAGACGGCCGCCAGCTCTCCTCTCTAGCACCATATCGTATCTCACGTTGTGGCAATGGCAATCCATAGCTTGTAGTGGTGTATTATAGTTGGCCATGATAGTATAGAAGCATCTTTGCCACGGCTCAAGCATTTGTTGGTCGTATCGGCGTCGCTATAACGTCGTAGGAGACAAGATGAGCATCTGAGACGGCAGCCAGCTCCACTCTCTAGCACCATATCGTAACTCACGCTGTGAATATGACAATCAACTGCTTCTAGTGGCCCATTATAGTTGGCCATGATAGTATAGAAGCATCGTTAAAAAGCTCAAGCATTTGTTGGTCATATCGGCGTCGCTATAACGTCGTAGGTGACCTGATGAGCATCTGAGACGGCCGCCAGCTCCACTCTCTAGCACCATGTCGTATCTCACGCTGTGAATACGGCAATCAACTGCTTCTAGTGGCCCATTATAGTTGGCCATGATAGTATAGAAGCATCTTTGCCACGGCTCAAGCATTTGTTGGTCGTATCGGCGTCGCTATAACGTCGTAGGAGACAAGATGAGCATCTGAGACGGCCGCCATCTCCACTCTCTAGCACCATATCGTAACTCACGCTGTGAATATGACAATCAACTGCTTCTAGTTACCCATTATAGTTGGCCATGATAGTATAGAAGCATCTTTGCCACGGCTCAAGCATTTGTTGGTCGTATCGGCGTCGCCACAACGTCGTAGGTGACCTGATGAGGCATCTGAGACGGCCGCCAGCTCTCCTCTCTAGCACCATATCGTATCTCACGCTGTGAATACGACAATCAAATGCTTCTAGTGGCCCATTATAGTTGGCCATGATAGTATAGAAGCATCTTTGCCACGGCTCAAGCATTTGTTGGTCGTATCGGCGTCGCTATAACGTCGTAGGAGACAAGATGAGCATCCGAGACGGCCGCCAGCTCCACTCTCTAGCACCATATCGTAACTCACGCTGTGAATATGACAATCAACTGCTTCTAGTGGCCCATTATAGTTGACCATGATAGTATAGAAGCATCGTTAAAAAGCTCAAGCATTTGTTGGACACATCGGCGTCGCTATAACGTCGTAGGTGACCTGATGAGCATCTGAGACGGCCGCCAGCTCCACTCTCTAGCACCATGTCGTATCTCACGCTGTGAATACGACAATCAAATGCTTCTAGTGGCCCATTATAGTTGGCCATGATAGTATAGAAGCATCTTTGCCACGGCTCAAGCATTTGTTGGTCGTATCGGCGTCGCTATAACGTCGTAGGAGACAAGATGAGCATCTGAGACGGCCGCCAGCTCCACTCTCTAGCACCATATCGTAACTCACGCTGTGAATATGACAATCAACTGCTTCTAGTTACCCATTATAGTTGGCCATGATAGTATAGAAGCATCGTTAAAAAGCTCAAGCATTTGTTGGTCGTATCGGCGTCGCTATAACGTCGTAGGTGACCTGATGAGCATCTGAGACGGCCGCCAGCTCCACTCTCTAGCACCATGTCGTATCTCACGCTGTGAATACGACAATCAAATGCTTCTAGTGGCCCATTATAGTTGGCCATGATAGTATAGAAGCATCTTTGCCACGGCTCAAGCATTTGTTGGTCGTATCGGCGTCGCCACAACGTCGTAGGAGACAAGATGAGCATCCGAGACGGCCGCCAGCTCCACTCTCTAGCACCATATCGTAACTCACGCTGTGAATATGACAATCAACTGCTTCTAGTGGCCCATTATAGTTGGCCATGATAGTATAGAAGCATCTTTGCCACGGCTCAAGCATTTGTTGGTCGTATCGGCGTCGCTATAACGTCGTAGGTGACCTGATGAGCATCTGAGACGGCCGCCAGCTCCACTCTCTAGCACCATGTCGTATCTCACGCTGTGAATACGACAATCAAATGCTTCTTGTGGCCCATTATAGTTGGCCATGATAGTATAGAAGCATCTTTGCCACGGCTCAAGCATTTGTTGGTCGTATCGGCGTCGCTATAACGTCGTAGGTGACCTGATGTGGCATCTGAGACGGCCGCCAGCTCCACTCTCTAGCACCATATCGTAACTCACGCTGTGAATATGACAATCAACTGCTTCTAGTTACCCATTATAGTTGGCCATGATAGTATAGAAGCATCTTTGCCACGGCTCAAGCATTTGTTGGTCGTATTGGCGTCGCTATAACGTCGTAGGTGACCTGATGAGGCATATGAGACGGCCGCCAGCCCCACTTTCTAGCACCATATCGTATCTCACGCTGTGAATACGGCAATCAAATGCTTCTAGTGGCCCATTATAGTTGGCCATGATAGTATAGAAGCATCTTTGCCACGGTTCAAGCATTTGTTGGTCGTATCGGCGTCGCTATAACGTCGTAGGAGACAAGATGAGCATCTGAGACGGCCGCCAGCTCCACTCTCTAGCACCATATCGTAACTCACGCTGTGAATATGACAATCAACTGCTTCTAGTTACCCATTATAGTTGGCCATGATAGTATAGAAGCATCTTTGCCACGGCTCAAGCATTTGTTGGTCGTATCGGCGTCGCCACAACGTCGTAGGTGACCTGATGAGGCATCTGAGACGGCCGCCAGCTCTCCTCTCTAGCACCATATCGTATCTCATGCTGTGAATACGACAATCAACTGCTTCTAGTGGCCCATTATAGTTGGCCATGATAGTATAGAAGCATCTTTGCCACGGCTCAAGCATTTGTTGGTCGTATCGGCGTCGCTATAACGTCGTAGGTGACCTGATGAGGCATCTGAGACGGCCGCCAGCTCCACTCTCTAGCACCATATCGTATCTCACGCTGTGAATATGACAATCAACTGCTTCTAGTTACCCATTATAGTTGGCCATGATAGTATAGAAGCATCTTTGCCACGGCTCAAGCATTTGTTGGTCGTATCGGCGTCGCCACAACGTCGTAGGTGACAAGATGAGGCATCTGAGACGGCCGCCAGCTCTCCTCTCTAGCACCATATCGTATCTCACACTGTGAATACGGCAATCAAATGCTTCTAGTGGCCCATTATAGTTGGCCATGATAGTATAGAAGCATCTTTGCCACGGCTTAATCACTATAACGTCGTAGGTGACCTGATGAGGCATCTGAGAAGGCCGCCAGCTGCCAGCTCTTCTCTCTAGCACCATATCGTATCTCACGCTGTGAATACGACAATCAACTGCTTCTAGTTACCCATTATAGTTGGCCATGATAGTATAGAAGCATCTTTGCCACGGCTCAAGCATTTGTTGGTCGTATCGGCGTCGCTATAACGTCGTAGGTGACCTGATGAGGCAACTGAAACCCTATCCCTAATTTTTTTCTCAATTCTGAACTTTGTTTTTTTGGAAGTTCTTTCTTCTTGTCAAGTTTGTTCATCGTCTCACATCCAATTATGACGTTTTTGCAGAAGTGGCTCACACGAAGACAAATTTCATCCACTTTCTTTCTACCTGCATGGATTTCTGATCGCATTTGATGGCATGTTTCAATGGATCTCAATTGGAAGCTCGAGGCCTTCTTGGTTAGATGTAGATGCAGATCTGACGCTGCGATGGTTACAGAACTGCTCATTGCGGACCTTTTGGGCGCTTGCTGATTCTGTTGGATGTACTCAAGTTTTCTCTGAGCAGGAGAGTATGTAGCTTTTTGTTGAAGTTTTCGTTGTACTGGGGAGTTTGTAGTTTGTGTTGATCTGGGGAATACTTAGCTTTGATAGAATCCCTTTTTCGTTGGTAGTTTTGTTTGCTGATTTCATTTCTTGACTTCATCTCCGTAGACAAGTCGTAGGATGTATGTTACAAAGATGGCTCTCTAGAGCTTCGACTTTAAGTTCGTGCGACGCGAGTTGTTTTTGATCAAGAGTTTGTAGGTGAGTCTGAGTCATAGGGAGTATGTTTATGAAGATTGCTCTCTAAATTATGAGATGATCGATTAATTAGAGCTTTGCATTCTGTCGAGAGATGGCGTGCGACCAGAGACCTTGCACAAGCTATCCTTGCACAAGAATAATTCCTACACACATTTTAGTTGAGTTTCACACGTAACATGTCACATCACTATCTCTGGCATCTCTTTTGTGCATGGGCCGTGGGACGGACGGCTCCCTCCTGCATCATACGTAAGCTTTGAGTACCCTTACATTACCCTTACATTACCCTTACATTACCCTTACATGCTATGTACTAGTCTGAAAAACAACAACAACAACAAGATGCAAAATTCCAGCGCGGCCCCTCTTCCCTCAACTCAAAAAAACACTTCAGCCCTCACTTCTCCGAAGCTTGGATTTGGCCCGTACGGGGATAAAAAGGCTATTGAGGCAGCTACTGACAATTCCATTGTTGTGTGACAATCAGTACTGTAGTGTTGGAGTGGTGCTAAAGGCAATCTCAAATTGGGCCTCATCAGGTCACCTACGAGGCAGTAGCATGGCTGATACAAAGATAAAGAGCATGAGTAGTGAGATATATCCTTCTACACTTTCGTAACCGAAGATGATAAACCAATAGAAGATGCTGATTGCTCCATTCACAGCGGTAGATACGATATGATGCTTAGTAGTGCCAGCAGCCAGCAGCAATCCCAATTGGGGCCTCATCACGTCCCTACGTCGTTGTAGCAATGTCAAAAAGACACAAATATGCTTGAGTCGTGATAAAGTTGCGTCTCTATTATCATGGCCAACTATCATGGGTCACTAGAAGCTGTTGATTGCGATATTCACAGCATGAGATACGACATGGTGCTTCAGAGGAGTGTCGGCAGCCGTCTCAGATGGCCTCATCAGGTCACCTACGTCGTTGTACCGATGTCGATACGACCCAAATGAGCTTGAGCCGTGATAAAGTTGCGTCTCTACTATCATGGCCAACTATCATGGGTCACTAGAAGCGGTTGATTGCGATATTCACCGCGTGAGATATGATGTGGCCGTCATCTGAGGAGCTTGCGGCCGTCTCAGATGGCCTCATCAGGTCACCTACGTCGTTGTAGCGATGTCGATACGACCCAAATTAGCTTGAGCCGTGATGAAGTTGCGTCTCTACTATCATGGCCAACTATCATGGGTCACTAGAAGCGGTTGATTGCGATATTCACCGCGTGAGATATGATGTGGCCGTCATCTGAGGAGCTTGCGGCCGTCTCAGATGGCCGCGGCCGTCTCAGATGGCCTCATCAGGTCACCTACGTCGTTGTAGCGATGTCGATACGACCCAAATGAGCTTGAGCCGTGATAAAGTTGCGTCTCTACTATCATGGCCAACTATCATGGGTCACTAGAAGCGGTTGATTGCGATATTCACCGCGTGAGATATGATGTGGCCGTCATCTGAGGAGCTTGCGGCCGTCTCAGATGGCCTCATCAGGTCACCTACGTCGTTGTAGCGATGTCGATACGACCCAAATGAGCTTGAGCCGTGATAAAGTTGCGTCTCTACTATCATGGCCAACTATCATGGGTCACTAGAAGCGGTTGATTGCGATATTCACCGCGTGAGATATGATGTGGCCGTCATCTGAGGAGCTTGCGGCCGTCTCAGATGGCCTCATCAGGTCACTTTCGTCGTTGTAGCGATGTCGATACGACCCAAATGAGCTTGAGCCGTGATAAAGTTGCGTCTCTACTATCATGGCCAACTATCATGGGTCACTAGAAGCGGTTGATTGCGATATTCACCGCGTGAGATATGATGTGGCCGTCATCTGAGGAGCTTGCGGCCGTCTCAGATGGCCTCATCAGGTCACCTACGTCGTTGTAGCGATGTCGATACGACCCAAATGAGCTTGAGCCGTGATAAAGTTGCGTCTCTACTATCATGGCCAACTATCATGGGTCACTAGTAGCGGTTGATTGCGATATTCACCGCGTGAGATATGATGTGGCCGTCATCTGAGGAGCTTGCGGCCGTCTCAGATGGCCTCATCAGGTCACCTACGTCGTTGTAGCGATGTCGATACGACCCAAATGAGCTTGAGCCGTGATAAAGTTGCGTCTCTACTATCATGGCCAACTATCATGGGTCACTAGAAGCGGTTGATTGCGATATTCACCGCGTGAGATATGATGTGGCCGTCATCTGAGGAGCTTGCGGCCGTCTCAGATGGCCTCATCAGGTCACTTTCGTCGTTGTAGCGATGTCGATACGACCCAAATGAGCTTGAGCCGTGATAAAGTTGCGTCTCTACTATCATGGCCAACTATCATGGGTCACTAGAAGCGGTTGATTGCGATATTCACCGCGTGAGATATGATGTGGCCGTCATCTGAGGAGCTTGCGGCCGTCTCAGATGGCCTCATCAGGTCACCTACGTCGTTGTACCGATGTCGATACGACCCAAATGAGCTTGAGCCGTGATAAAGTTGCGTCTCTACTATCATGGCCAACTATCATGGGTCACTAGTAGCGGTTGATTGCGATATTCACCGCGTGAGATATGATGTGGCCGTCATCTGAGGAGCTTGCGGCCGTCTCAGATGGCCTCATCAGGTCACCTACGTCGTTGTAGCGATGTCGATACGACCCAAATGAGCTTGAGCCGTGATAAAGTTGCGTCTCTACTATCATGGCCAACTATCATGGGTCACTAGAAGCGGTTGATTGCGATATTCACCGCGTGAGATATGATGTGGCCGTCATCTGAGGAGCTTGCGGCCGTCTCAGATGGCCTCATCAGGTCCCCTACGTCGTTGTAGCGATGTCGATACGACCCAAATGAGCTTGAGCCGTGATAAAGTTGCGTCTCTACTATCATGGCCAACTATCATGGGTCACTAGAAGCGGTTGATTGCGATATTCACCGCGTGAGATATGATGTGGCCGTCATCTGAGGAGCTTGCGGCCGTCTCAGATGGCCTCATCAGGTCCCCTACGTCGTTGTAGCGATGTCGATACGACCCAAATGAGCTTGAGCCGTGATAAAGTTGCGTCTCTACTATCATGGCCAACTATCATGGGTCACTAGAAGCGGTTGATTGCGATATTCACCGCGTGAGATATGATGTGGCCGTCATCTGAGGAGCTTGCGGCCGTCTCAGATGGCCTCATCAGGTCACCTACGTCGTTGTAGCGATGTCGATACGACCCAAATGAGCTTGAGCCGTGATAAAGTTGCGTCTCTACTATCATGGCCAACTATCATGGGTCACTAGAAGCGGTTGATTGCGATATTCACCGCGTGAGATATGATGTGGCCGTCATCTGAGGAGCTTGCGGCCGTCTCAGATGGCCTCATCAGGTCACCTACGTCGTTGTAGCGATGTCGATACGACCCAAATGAGCTTGAGCCGTGATAAAGTTGCGTCTCTACTATCATGGCCAACTATCATGGGTCACTAGAAGCGGTTGATTGCGATATTCACCGCGTGAGATATGATGTGGCCGTCATCTGAGGAGCTTGCGGCCGTCTCAGATGGCCTCATCAGGTCACCTTACGTCGTTGTAGCGATGTCGATACGACCCAAATGAGCTTGAGCCGTGATAAAGTTGCGTCTCTACTATCATGGCCAACTATCATGGGTCACTAGAAGCGGTTGATTGCGATATTCACCGCGTGAGATATGATGTGGCCGTCATCTGAGGAGCTTGCGGCCGTCTCAGATGGCCTCATCAGGTCACCTACGTCGTTGTAGCGATGTCGATACGACCCAAATGAGCTTGAGCCGTGATAAAGTTGCGTCTCTACTATCATGGCCAACTATCATGGGTCACTAGAAGCGGTTGATTGCGATATTCACCGCGTGAGATATGATGTGGCCGTCATCTGAGGAGCTTGCGGCCGTCTCAGATGGCCTCATCAGGTCACCTTACGTCGTTGTAGCGATGTCGATACGACCCAAATGAGCTTGAGCCGTGATAAAGTTGCGTCTCTACTATCATGGCCAACTATCATGGGTCACTAGAAGCGGTTGATTGCGATATTCACCGCGTGAGATATGATGTGGCCGTCATCTGAGGAGCTTGCGGCCGTCTCAGATGGCCTCATCAGGTCACTTTCGTCGTTGTAGCGATGTCGATACGACCCAAATGAGCTTGAGCCGTGATAAAGTTGCGTCTCTACTATCATGGCCAACTATCATGGGTCACTAGAAGCGGTTGATTGCGATATTCACCGCGTGAGATATGATGTGGCCGTCATCTGAGGAGCTTGCGGCCGTCTCAGATGGCCTCATCAGGTCACTTCGTCGTTGTAGCGATGTCGATACGACCCAAATGAGCTTGAGCCGTGATAAAGTTGCGTCTCTACTATCATGGCCAACTATCATGGGTCACTAGAAGCCGGTTGATTGCGATATTCACCGCGTGAGATATGATGTGGCCGTCATCTGAGGAGCTTGCGGCCGTCTCAGATGGCCTCATCAGGTCACTTTCGTCGTTGTAGCGATGTCGATACGACCCAAATTAGCTTGAGCCGTGATAAAGTTGCGTCTCTACTATCATGGCCAACTATCATGGGTCACTAGAAGCGGTTGATTGCGATATTCACCGCGTGAGATATGATGTGGCCGTCATCTGAGGAGCTTGCGGCCGTCTCAGATGGCCTCATCAGGTCACCTTACGTCGTTGTAGCGATGTCGATACGACCCAAATGAGCTTGAGCCGTGATAAAGTTGCGTCTCTACTATCATGGCCAACTATCATGGGTCACTAGAAGCGGTTGATTGCGATATTCACCGCGTGAGATATGATGTGGCCGTCATCTGAGGAGCTTGCGGCCGTCTCAGATGGCCTCATCAGGTCACCTTACGTCGTTGTACCGATGTCGATACGACCCAAATGAGCTTGAGCCGTGATAAAGTTGCGTCTCTACTATCATGGCCAACTATCATGGGTCACTAGAAGCGGTTGATTGCGATATTCACCGCGTGAGATATGATGTGGCCGTCATCTGAGGAGCTTGCGGCCGTCTCAGATGGCCTCATCAGGTCACCTACGTCGTTGTAGCGATGTCGATACGACCCAAATGAGCTTGAGCCGTGATAAAGTTGCGTCTCTACTATCATGGCCAACTATCATGGGTCACTAGAAGCGGTTGATTGCGATATTCACCGCGTGAGATATGATGTGGCCGTCATCTGAGGAGCTTGCGGCCGTCTCAGATGGCCTCATCAGGTCACCTACGTCGTTGTAGCGATGTCGATACGACCCAAATGAGCTTGAGCCGTGATAAAGTTGCGTCTCTACTATCATGGCCAACTATCATGGGTCACTAGAAGCGGTTGATTGCGATATTCACCGCGTGAGATATGATGTGGCCGTCATCTGAGGAGCTTGCGGCCGTCTCAGATGGCCTCATCAGGTCACCTTACGTCGTTGTAGCGATGTCGATACGACCCAAATGAGCTTGAGCCGTGATAAAGTTGCGTCTCTACTATCATGGCCAACTATCATGGGTCACTAGAAGCGGTTGATTGCGATATTCACCGCGTGAGATATGATGTGGCCGTCATCTGAGGAGCTTGCGGCCGTCTCAGATGGCCTCATCAGGTCACCTACGTCGTTGTAGCGATGTCGATACGACCCAAATGAGCTTGAGCCGTGATAAAGTTGCGTCTCTACTATCATGGCCAACTATCATGGGTCACTAGAAGCGGTTGATTGCGATATTCACCGCGTGAGATATGATGTGGCCGTCATCTGAGGAGCTTGCGGCCGTCTCAGATGGCCTCATCAGGTCACCTACGTCGTTGTAGCGATGTCGATACGACCCAAATGAGCTTGAGCCGTGATAAAGTTGCGTCTCTACTATCATGGCCAACTATCATGGGTCACTAGAAGCGGTTGATTGCGATATTCACCGCGTGAGATATGATGTGGCCGTCATCTGAGGAGCTTGCGGCCGTCTCAGATGGCCTCATCAGGTCACCTACGTCGTTGTAGCGATGTCGATACGACCCAAATGAGCTTGAGCCGTGATAAAGTTGCGTCTCTACTATCATGGCCAACTATCATGGGTCACTAGAAGCGGTTGATTGCGATATTCACCGCGTGAGATATGATGTGGCCGTCATCTGCGGAGCTTGCGGCCGTCTCAGATGGCCTCATCAGGTCACCTACGTCGTTGTAGCGATGTCGATACGACCCAAATGAGCTTGAGCCGTGATAAAGTTGCGTCTCTACTATCATGGCCAACTATCATGGGTCACTAGAAGCGGTTGATTGCGATATTCACCGCGTGAGATATGATGTGGCCGTCATCTGAGGAGCTTGCGGCCGTCTCAGATGGCCTCATCAGGTCACCTTACGTCGTTGTAGCGATGTCGATACGACCCAAATGAGCTTGAGCCGTGATAAAGTTGCGTCTCTACTATCATGGCCAACTATCATGGGTCACTAGAAGCGGTTGATTGCGATATTCACCGCGTGAGATATGATGTGGCCGTCATCTGAGGAGCTTGCGGCCGTCGCAGATGGCCTCATCAGGTCACCTACGTCGTTGTAGCGATGTCGATACGACCCAAATGAGCTTGAGCCGTGATAAAGTTGCGTCTCTACTATCATGGCCAACTATCATGGGTCACTAGAAGCGGTTGATTGCGATATTCACCGCGTGAGATATGATGTGGCCGTCATCTGAGGAGCTTGCGGCCGTCTCAGATGGCCTCATCAGGTCACCTACGTCGTTGTAGCGATGTCGATACGACCCAAATGAGCTTGAGCCGTGATAAAGTTGCGTCTCTACTATCATGGCCAACTATCATGGGTCACTAGAAGCGGTTGATTGCGATATTCACCGCGTGAGATATGATGTGGCCGTCATCTGAGGAGCTTGCGGCCGTCTCAGATGGCCTCATCAGGTCACCTACGTCGTTGTAGCGATGTCGATACGACCCAAATGAGCTTGAGCCGTGATAAAGTTGCGTCTCTACTATCATGGCCAACTATCATGGGTCACTAGAAGCGGTTGATTGCGATATTCACCGCGTGAGATATGATGTGGCCGTCATCTGAGGAGCTTGCGGCCGTCGCAGATGGCCTCATCAGGTCACCTACGTCGTTGTAGCGATGTCGATACGACCCAAATGAGCTTGAGCCGTGATAAAGTTGCGTCTCTACTATCATGGCCAACTATCATGGGTCACTAGAAGCGGTTGATTGCGATATTCACCGCGTGAGATATGATGTGGCCGTCATCTGAGGAGCTTGCGGCCGTCTCAGATGGCCTCATCAGGTCACCTACGTCGTTGTAGCGATGTCGATACGACCCAAATGAGCTTGAGCCGTGATAAAGTTGCGTCTCTACTATCATGGCCAACTATCATGGGTCACTAGAAGCGGTTGATTGCGATATTCACCGCGTGAGATATGATGTGGCCGTCATCTGAGGAGCTTGCGGCCGTCTCAGATGGCCTCATCAGGTCACCTACGTCGTTGTAGCGATGTCGATACGACCCAAATGAGCTTGAGCCGTGATAAAGTTGCGTCTCTACTATCATGGCCAACTATCATGGGTCACTAGAAGCGGTTGATTGCGATATTCACCGCGTGAGATATGATGTGGCCGTCATCTGAGGAGCTTGCGGCCGTCTCAGATGGCCTCATCAGGTCACCTTACGTCGTTGTAGCGATGTCGATACGACCCAAATGAGCTTGAGCCGTGATAAAGTTGCGTCTCTACTATCATGGCCAACTATCATGGGTCACTAGAAGCGGTTGATTGCGATATTCACCGCGTGAGATATGATGTGGCCGTCATCTGAGGAGCTTGCGGCCGTCGCAGATGGCCTCATCAGGTCACCTACGTCGTTGTAGCGATGTCGATACGACCCAAATGAGCTTGAGCCGTGATAAAGTTGCGTCTCTACTATCATGGCCAACTATCATGGGTCACTAGAAGCGGTTGATTGCGATATTCACCGCGTGAGATATGATGTGGCCGTCATCTGAGGAGCTTGCGGCCGTCTCAGATGGCCTCATCAGGTCACCTACGTCGTTGTAGCGATGTCGATACGACCCAAATGAGCTTGAGCCGTGATAAAGTTGCGTCTCTACTATCATGGCCAACTATCATGGGTCACTAGAAGCGGTTGATTGCGATATTCACCGCGTGAGATATGATGTGGCCGTCATCTGAGGAGCTTGCGGCCGTCTCAGATGGCCTCATCAGGTCACCTACGTCGTTGTAGCGATGTCGATACGACCCAAATGAGCTTGAGCCGTGATAAAGTTGCGTCTCTACTATCATGGCCAACTATCATGGGTCACTAGAAGCGGTTGATTGCGATATTCACCGCGTGAGATATGATGTGGCCGTCATCTGAGGAGCTTGCGGCCGTCTCAGATGGCCTCATCAGGTCACCTACGTCGTTGTAGCGATGTCGATACGACCCAAATGAGCTTGAGCCGTGATAAAGTTGCGTCTCTACTATCATGGCCAACTATCATGGGTCACTAGAAGCCGTTGATTGCGATATTCACCGCGTGAGATATGATGTGGCCGTCATCTGAGGAGCTTGCGGCAGTCTCAGATGGCCTCATCAGGTCACCTACGTCGTTGTAGCGATGTCGATACGACCCAAATGAGCTTGAGCCGTGATAAAGTTGCGTCTCTACTATCATGGCCAACTATCATGGGTCACTAGAAGCGGTTGATTGCGATATTCACCGCGTGAGATATGATGTGGCCGTCATCTGAGGAGCTTGCGGCCGTCTCAGATGGCCTCATCAGGTCCCCTACGTCGTTGTAGCGATGTCGATACGACCCAAATGAGCTTGAGCCGTGATAAAGTTGCGTCTCTACTATCATGGCCAACTATCATGGGTCACTAGAAGCGGTTGATTGCGATATTCACCGCGTGAGATATGATGTGGCCGTCATCTGAGGAGCTTGCGGCCGTCGCAGATGGCCTCATCAGGTCACCTACGTCGTTGTAGCGATGTCGATACGACCCAAATGAGCTTGAGCCGTGATAAAGTTGCGTCTCTACTATCATGGCCAACTATCATGGGTCACTAGAAGCCGTTGATTGCGATATTCACCGCGTGAGATATGATGTGGCCGTCATCTGAGGAGCTTGCGGCAGTCTCAGATGGCCTCATCAGGTCACCTACGTCGTTGTAGCGATGTCGATACGACCCAAATGAGCTTGAGCCGTGATAAAGTTGCGTCTCTACTATCATGGCCAACTATCATGGGTCACTAGAAGCGGTTGATTGCGATATTCACCGCGTGAGATATGATGTGGCCGTCATCTGAGGAGCTTGCGGCCGTCTCAGATGGCCTCATCAGGTCCCCTACGTCGTTGTAGCGATGTCGATACGACCCAAATGAGCTTGAGCCGTGATAAAGTTGCGTCTCTACTATCATGGCCAACTATCATGGGTCACTAGAAGCCGTTGATTGCGATATTCACCGCGTGAGATATGATGTGGCCGTCATCTGAGGAGCTTGCGGCCGTCGCAGATGGCCTCATCAGGTCACCTACGTCGTTGTACCGATGTCGATACGACCCAAATGAGCTTAAGGCGTGATAAAGTTGCGTCTCTACTATCATGGCCAACTATCATGGGTCACTAGAAGCCGTTGATTGCGATATTCACCGCGTGAGATATGATGTGGCCGTCATCTGAGGAGCTTGCGGCAGTCTCAGATGGCCTCATCAGGTCACCTACGTCGTTGTAGCGATGTCGATACGACCCAAATGAGCTTGAGCCGTGATAAAGTTGCGTCTCTACTATCATGGCCAACTATCATGGGTCACTAGAAGCCGTTGATTGCGATATTCACCGCGTGAGATATGATGTGGCCGTCATCTGAGGAGCTTGCGGCCGTCTCAGATGGCCTCATCAGGTCCCTACGTCGTTGTAGCGATGTCGATACGACCCAAATGAGCTTGAGCCGTGATAAAGTTGCGTCTCTACTATCATGGCCAACTATCATGGGTCACTAGAAGCGGTTGATTGCGATATTCACCGCGTGAGATATGATGTGGCCGTCATCTGAGGAGCTTGCGGCCGTCTCAGATGGCCTCATCAGGTCACCTACGTCGTTGTAGCGATGTCGATACGACCCAAATGAGCTTGAGCCGTGATAAAGTTGCGTCTCTACTATCATGGCCAACTATCATGGGTCACTAGAAGCCGTTGATTGCGATATTCACCGCGTGAGATATGATGTGGCCGTCATCTGAGGAGCTTGCGGCCGTCCAGACTCAGATGGCCTCATCAGGTCACCTACGTCGTTGTAGCGATGTCGATACGACCCAAATGAGCTTGAGCCGTGATAAAGTTGCGTCTCTACTATCATGGCCAACTATCATGGGTCACTAGAAGCGGTTGATTGCGATATTCACCGCGTGAGATATGATGTGGCCGTCATCTGAGGAGCTTGCGGCCGTCGCAGATGGCCTCATCAGGTCACCTACGTCGTTGTAGCGATGTCGATACGACCCAAATGAGCTTAAGCCGTGATAAAGTTGCGTCTCTACTATCATGGCCAACTATCATGGGTCACTAGAAGCGGTTGATTGCGATATTCACCGCGTGAGATATGATGTGGCCGTCATCTGAGGAGCTTGCGGCCGTCTCAGATGGCCTCATCAGGTCACCTACGTCGTTGTAGCGATGTCGATACGACCCAAATGAGCTTGAGCCGTGATAAAGTTGCGTCTCTACTATCATGGCCAACTATCATGGGTCACTAGAAGCGGTTGATTGCGATATTCACCGCGTGAGATATGATGTGGCCGTCATCTGAGGAGCTTGCGGCCGTCGCAGATGGCCTCATCAGGTCACCTACGTCGTTGTAGCGATGTCGATACGACCCAAATGAGCTTGAGCCGTGATAAAGTTGCGTCTCTACTATCATGGCCAACTATCATGGGTCACTAGAAGCCGTTGATTGCGATATTCACCGCGTGAGATATGATGTGGCCGTCATCTGAGGAGCTTGCGGCCGTCTCAGATGGCCTCATCAGGTCCCCTACGTCGTTGTAGCGATGTCGATACGACCCAAATGAGCTTGAGCCGTGATAAAGTTGCGTCTCTACTATCATGGCCAACTATCATGGGTCACTAGAAGCGGTTGATTGCGATATTCACCGCGTGAGATATGATGTGGCCGTCATCTGAGGAGCTTGCGGCCGTCGCAGATGGCCTCATCAGGTCACCTACGTCGTTGTAGCGATGTCGATACGACCCAAATGAGCTTGAGCCGTGATAAAGTTGCGTCTCTACTATCATGGCCAACTATCATGGGTCACTAGAAGCCGTTGATTGCGATATTCACCGCGTGAGATATGATGTGGCCGTCATCTGAGGAGCTTGCGGCAGTCTCAGATGGCCTCATCAGGTCACCTACGTCGTTGTAGCGATGTCGATACGACCCAAATGAGCTTGAGCCGTGATAAAGTTGCGTCTCTACTATCATGGCCAACTATCATGGGTCACTAGAAGCGGTTGATTGCGATATTCACCGCGTGAGATATGATGTGGCCGTCATCTGAGGAGCTTGCGGCCGTCTCAGATGGCCTCATCAGGTCCCCTACGTCGTTGTAGCGATGTCGATACGACCCAAATGAGCTTGAGCCGTGATAAAGTTGCGTCTCTACTATCATGGCCAACTATCATGGGTCACTAGAAGCCGTTGATTGCGATATTCACCGCGTGAGATATGATGTGGCCGTCATCTGAGGAGCTTGCGGCCGTCGCAGATGGCCTCATCAGGTCACCTACGTCGTTGTAGCGATGTCGATACGACCCAAATGAGCTTAAGGCGTGATAAAGTTGCGTCTCTACTATCATGGCCAACTATCATGGGTCACTAGAAGCCGTTGATTGCGATATTCACCGCGTGAGATATGATGTGGCCGTCATCTGAGGAGCTTGCGGCAGTCTCAGATGGCCTCATCAGGTCACCTACGTCGTTGTAGCGATGTCGATACGACCCAAATGAGCTTGAGCCGTGATAAAGTTGCGTCTCTACTATCATGGCCAACTATCATGGGTCACTAGAAGCCGTTGATTGCGATATTCACCGCGTGAGATATGATGTGGCCGTCATCTGAGGAGCTTGCGGCCGTCTCAGATGGCCTCATCAGGTCCCTACGTCGTTGTAGCGATGTCGATACGACCCAAATGAGCTTGAGCCGTGATAAAGTTGCGTCTCTACTATCATGGCCAACTATCATGGGTCACTAGAAGCGGTTGATTGCGATATTCACCGCGTGAGATATGATGTGGCCGTCATCTGAGGAGCTTGCGGCCGTCTCAGATGGCCTCATCAGGTCACCTACGTCGTTGTAGCGATGTCGATACGACCCAAATGAGCTTGAGCCGTGATAAAGTTGCGTCTCTACTATCATGGCCAACTATCATGGGTCACTAGAAGCCGTTGATTGCGATATTCACCGCGTGAGATATGATGTGGCCGTCATCTGAGGAGCTTGCGGCCGTCCAGACTCAGATGGCCTCATCAGGTCACCTACGTCGTTGTAGCGATGTCGATACGACCCAAATGAGCTTGAGCCGTGATAAAGTTGCGTCTCTACTATCATGGCCAACTATCATGGGTCACTAGAAGCGGTTGATTGCGATATTCACCGCGTGAGATATGATGTGGCCGTCATCTGAGGAGCTTGCGGCCGTCGCAGATGGCCTCATCAGGTCACCTACGTCGTTGTAGCGATGTCGATACGACCCAAATGAGCTTAAGCCGTGATAAAGTTGCGTCTCTACTATCATGGCCAACTATCATGGGTCACTAGAAGCCGTTGATTGCGATATTCACCGCGTGAGATATGATGTGGCCGTCATCTGAGGAGCTTGCGGCCGTCTCAGATGGCCTCATCAGGTCACTTTCGTCGTTGTAGCGATGTCGATACGACCCAAATGAGCTTGAGCCGTGATAAAGTTGCGTCTCTACTATCATGGCCAACTATCATGGGTCACTAGAAGCGGTTGATTGCGATATTCACCGCGTGAGATATGATGTGGCCGTCATCTGAGGAGCTTGCGGCCGTCGCAGATGGCCTCATCAGGTCACCTACGTCGTTGTAGCGATGTCGATACGACCCAAATGAGCTTGAGCCGTGATAAAGTTGCGTCTCTACTATCATGGCCAACTATCATGGGTCACTAGAAGCCGTTGATTGCGATATTCACCGCGTGAGATATGATGTGGCCGTCATCTGAGGAGCTTGCGGCAGCTTTAGCTCGTCGATCTTTCTACACTGCCTAATACATATGGTCAAGTAGGTGTTGAAGTTGGCTTTGGAACCCGTACTTTACAGTAGAGGTTCAATCCGCCTCCCCCAGTCTCTTTGGCAAATATCAGATGCTTCAGGGTGGGTTTGGGGATTTTTATTTCTATTCTAATATATTTGGCAGTGACTTTTCCATGGGGATGTTCGTCCTTTCATTGCATTCGGTCTTCATCTTTGATTGGCTCTGTCGACAATGAATGAATGATTGCATGCACAAAATCAAGTCTTTTGCTCTGCTCCCCTGCTCTTGTCTCGGTTGCTCTTTCTCTCCTCGCGCCAGCCTCCAATGTACAAAAGGATTTGAAGCCAGAGGCTTTAGCTCGTCGATCTTTCTACACTGCCTAATACATATGGTCAAGTAGGTGTTGAAGTTGGCTTTGGAACCCGTACTTTACAGTAGAGGTTCAATCCGCCTCCCCCAGTCTCTTTGGCAAATATCAGATGCTTCCGCCATCAACATAACTAAGCGTCAAGTGTTTGCTGAAGAAAAGGGGAGACTTGCCTGCTGAGACCTACTGCCATTAATATCCCTCCTGGTGTCAGTGGAGCTCGAATCCCCTGATTTTTGATGTGTCTGCGGCAACCCAACCCTAAACCTTAAAAGGGGGGAGGTTGTTGGTCCATAATGCAGCGCGAAATGGATTCGTACACACCAAAGAGCCGACAGCCCACATCGCAGTGGGCATGTGGATGTAGCCATCCTTTCCTAGGTCACTGGTTGCCTAGCCGATGAAACTGTAACTGAGAGAGATTAGAAGGAAAAGCGTAAGATGCGTCAGAGAGTTTCGGCTCGGATGTCACAGCCGGCCCAACACGTACGTCGGGACTTGTCGTGGTGCATTGATATCGCTGCGGCTCAGATGTCACAGCCTGCAAGTGAAGTCTCTGCTGCGGCTCAGATGTCACAGCCGGCCCAACACGTACGTCGGGACTTGTCGTGGTGCATTGATATCGCTGCGGCTCAGATGTCACAGCCTGCAAGTGAAGTCTCTGCTGCGGCTCAGATGTCACAGCCGGCCCAACACGTACGTCGGGACTTGTCGTGGTGCATTGATATCGCTGCGGCTCAGATGTCACAGCCTGCAAGTGAAGTCTCTGCTGCGGCTCAGATGTCACAGCCGGCCCAACACGTACGTCGGGACTTGTCGTGGTGCATTGATATCGCTGCGGCTCAGATGTCACAGCCTGCAAGTGAAGTCTCTGCTGCGGCTCAGATGTCACAGCCGGCCCAACACGTACGTCGGGACTTGTCGTGGTGCATTGATATCGCTGCGGCTCAGGATGTCACAGCCTGCAAGTGAAGTCTCTGCTGCGGCTCAGATGTCACAGCCGGCCCAACACGTACGTCGGGACTTGTCGTGGTGCATTGATATCGCTGCGGCTCAGATGTCACAGCCTGCAAGTGAAGTCTCTGCTGCGGCTCAGATGTCACAGCCGGCCCAACACGTACGTCGGGACTTGTCGTGGTGTGGTGCAGTGAGAAAAAATTACTAATACTAATAAAATCCGAGCGTTGCGGTGGCGTCTGCTGGACAGTGCTGGGTGCCAATTTCCTTGCTAGCATGAACGCTCCGCAATCTACAGCGTTGCACACTCAGTGCGAATTGTTGCCCGTGCTCGTTGCCCAATTCATTGACAACATAATATAATAGACCGGGGGAACCCACCACACAAAAGAATGGGGCGATAAGCCAACAATATTCTCCAATCGAACCATTCTATCCCCATTTTTTTATTTCTATTCTAATATATTTGGCAGTGACTTTTCCATGGGGATGTTCGTCCTTTCATTGCATTCGGTCTTCATCTTTGATTGGCTCTGTCGACAATGAATGAATGATTGCATGCACAAAATCAAGTCTTTTGCTCTGCTCCCCTGCTCTTGTCTCGGTTGCTCTTTCTCTCCTCGCGCCAGCCTCCAATGTACCTACGTCGTTGTAGCGATGTCGATACGACCCAAATGAGCTTGAGCCGTGATAAAGTTGCGTCTCTACTATCATGGCCAACTATCATGGGTCACTAGAAGCGGTTGATTGCGATATTCACCGCGTGAGATATGATGTGGCCGTCATCTGAGGAGCTTGCGGCCGTCTCAGATGGCCTCATCAGGTCCCCTACGTCGTTGTAGCGATGTCGATACGACCCAAATGAGCTTGAGCCGTGATAAAGTTGCGTCTCTACTATCATGGCCAACTATCATGGGTCACTAGAAGCGGTTGATTGCGATATTCACCGCGTGAGATATGATGTGGCCGTCATCTGAGGAGCTTGCGGCCGTCTCAGATGGCCTCATCAGGTCCCCTACGTCGTTGTAGCGATGTCGATACGACCCAAATGAGCTTGAGCCGTGATAAAGTTGCGTCTCTACTATCATGGCCAACTATCATGGGTCACTAGAAGCGGTTGATTGCGATATTCACCGCGTGAGATATGATGTGGCCGTCATCTGAGGAGCTTGCGGCCGTCGCAGATGGCCTCATCAGGTCACCTACGTCGTTGTAGCGATGTCGATACGACCCAAATGAGCTTAAGCCGTGATAAAGTTGCGTCTCTACTATCATGGCCAACTATCATGGGTCACTAGAAGCCGTTGATTGCGATATTCACCGCGTGAGATATGATGTGGCCGTCATCTGAGGAGCTTGCGGCCGTCCAGACTCAGATGGCCTCATCAGGTCACCTACGTCGTTGTAGCGATGTCAATACGACCCAAATGAGCTTGAGCCGTGATAAAGTTGCGTCTCTACTATCATGGCCAACTATCATGGGTCACTAGAAGCCGTTGATTGCGATATTCACCGCGTGAGATATGATGTGGCCGTCATCTGAGGAGCTTGCGGCCGTCTCAGATGGCCTCATCAGGTCACCTACGTCGTTGTAGCGATGCCAAAGACCTTCTACTCGGCCCATGAGGAAATGCCATACAAATTCAATCTGATGGTGGCACTTATGCAGCTGTTTTCTTCAAGAATTCCATTTTGCATATGCAGATGAGAGGTGATGAGATCTGTCTGAAGAATTCGGCTACTTCTGTTTACCAGGCAATTTCATAGGGTTATGAAATCCTCTATTGCATCGTTTACATCGATCTCTGTGTATCTCCACCCTCCATTGAGGTCATGCTTTCAGCTGATTTTTTGTCTTTAGATATTAACAAGGAAAGCAAAATGTATGCCGTGAAGAAGATGAAGGGAGACGAAGCTCGTGAAGAGAAATGTTTGCCATTCCATTACCTAGGTCATGAAGCTGGCATGGTTGTTCTTCAGACACAACCCCTATCATCAGCATTTCCAGGATGTTATTACGTGTTTGGTCCAACCTGGCCTCAGTTCCAGGACACGCTGAAAATTATTTTGCAGAGAAGTGATACCATAAAAAGATGGCCGAAAGTGTTCCAGGTTTTATGGATAAGTTGGAACAGTTTATTGTGAAGTACTGTATGGAGAAGGATGGCGAGGATGGAAAGTTGAGAGTGAGAGCCTTGAAAAAACCTAATCTTCCCACTGACGATGATAACTTGAGTAGTGTTGTTAGGAATATGTTCGGCGCAATGAAAGTGAAAGTGGAGAACTCCGAGTTGTAAGCTTGAGCATGAGAGCATGATGAGGCTTATTGTTAGTACATATACTGGTCAGCTCTTGTATTCATCGCAAGAGCTGCTCACTATGCACATACATAAAGTATTACATTGTTACATCACCGAAACACCTCACTTTTTCAGTAGTAACTTTACGGGAAAAGACTAACATTGGTTGGATAAAGTCGCATCGTGATCGTGATAGATCACAAATTATGTTGCGAAAACGGGACTGTCAACTGTCATGGCAGCGCGTTGGATAGATGTTCCGCCCGTGAGATCATCATCAATAAAAGTACTTAGAGAAGGGGCAGCTTCTTCTGGCTGCAATAGGCACCGCGAACATAACAGGTGCACACTAATGAGTAGGAGTAATCGGTAAACCTTCTTAGAGTTCGCGTAGGTGACAGTATTTTTTGACATCAGAGTTTTTGACACTCTTTGACAACTTTCGCATTTTGAATACCGAGCGAATCTCCCCCCCTCCGCCGCCATCTTTCCAACGCGTCATTCAAGCTAAGTACTTATGCTCCAGAAGTAAGTATGCTCCGCTACAATAATATGTATGTCCTTACTTACGCGCGGTGCCTGAAGTTTGTACTAAGATGCAGCTCCACCCCATGCGCCTGCTGCGTGCTAGCTATTAAAAGCTCCGAGTGGATGCCGATGGCCGATGTACATATTCGGTGTCATCAATAGTTATCAAGATTTTTACATTTCTTTCCAAGAAAAACTGTCAACTATGGGTCGTCAGGCGTCGACGCACTCAGCTAAAAGTAACACAAATGCCGAAGGTTTGGGCCGTCATCGGCATAAGCTTAATTGTTGTGTTGGGAATGGCAAATTCAGTTTGGAAACAATATTCATTTTCCTCGCCTGCTTAGTGGCTGGGTCGTTTTTATTCATACACCACATTGTTGGCAACAATGCCAATAAAATTGATATGACGTCGTCTGGTGAAAAGTTAAAGAGGGATTTTCTTCGCAGCACAGGCAAATCTTCAGGAATTAATGATGCTGATGCAGACTCCACAAATGATGGGAACTTACGAGCTGATCTGACGGCACCAATTGCAGATAATGAGTTTTCTCCTGAGACGAGGCGGGAACATGAACATTTAAAGAGGGATTTTCTTCAGAGCACTGGTAAACAGGAAGAGGACTTGACAATGACAATCATTACAAAGTCAGACATAGGCACCACTTGCGACTGCGATATAGTATCGGCTGATTGCCTCGATTCAGTCAAATGTATACCGGAACAGGCCACATCTCTGAGGAGTGTAGCCATTGGAATTCTGTTGCGAAGACTAATCAAGAAAACTGCAAAATTCGAAGGTCCATCATTTGTTAAAAACTCGAGGTGTCCAGTTGGTAAGGGGTTTCAGTACAAAACAATCAATGCATGGCTGTCTTGGGTAAATAGCAATGAGCTTCCACTTCAGCATGATCCCAGTCCATCACACATATTCTTCAAGAATGCCAAGCACAAGTATTGCGCTGACAACAGCCTAGTGAGTTTTCAATGCTACTTTACATCAATCAACGAGCAGGAAGAATTTGATACTCTTGAAACAGAAGCACTCCCATACCTTGATGACCTCTTGAAGACGAATCAAGAGTTGGAACAAAAGACAATCCGTCAAATGCAGGACATCCAGGCTGCTGTCTCGAAAGACAAAGGATACGAAATACACGCCCTAGAACACTTGCGAATGATGGCACACATCCTTCGTATGCTATTCAACCGTCAAGAACCTCTACGCGAGCTTAGTAGTAGAACACGTTCATTCAACGCAAACGAAAATGAAGAATCGCAAAATCAATTAGTTTCACCCCCTCTGAGAGTCAGCATTCACATCCGAAGGGCGGATGCTTGCATGGCAAACGGCAAACTTGTCAAAGAAGCGTCTCCACTGGACTCATCGGCGCAACAATTCGCACTGAGAATATGCTATGCTACCTCGGTTTACATGGATGCACTTCAAAGATTAAAGGACATCCATACGAAGAGAGACCCTACGCGGCGAATTGAGGTATTCGTCTCTTCAGACGATGCCAGTAGCTTGATGGATGAAATTAGAGACCAATTCGCCGACTTGTACAAATCTTTGACGTGGCGCATCCATGACGTTGATAGAGAAAGGTTCAATTACAAAGGTTTTGTTGAAGGATATGACCACAAGAACCATAATCTCCTAGGTGAGGCTGCCGCAGCTGATCTTTGGCTATTGTCAAATGGCGAAGTGTTCATTGGGCACCTGGGTAGCCGATTTGGCAAGGTCGCCTATCTCCTTGCGACTGCCCGGTACAACCGTTTCATACCATTCTTTTCCGTTGATGGGCACAGCGTTTGTTGTGAGATTGATGAGCCATGTGGCGAGATGAAGCCTTACATAACATCTATGAGTGACTGTCTAACATTTTCTCACGACCTAGTGCAGGGCCGGGGCCACGTGCTAAACAAAGACTACTTTGAGGTGGGCAGCTACATGAGAAAGATAGTTGCACAGGCGCTGCCAGAAAATGAATCGCCTAATGTTGAAGTGACAGAAGGAGAAGAATCAGAAACGATACATAATACAGTCGCTGCTGATAATGTTTCAACAAATAATGATAATCCTTAGGCTGATCTGACGGCACCAGTTGCAGATTACGAGTATTTTCCTGAGACAAGACGAAGACTGTCTCAATCTGTGGAAGAGCCCGTATTTCAGCATTTCAGCTCAACCAATCAGAGTGTTCATCATTAGTGATTGACACATCTCCTCCCAAGCTTCGCCCACAATCCAGTGGGGCATGCGATGGTTTTGATAAATCTGTGCAAGCGGTACAATCTTCGGACCAATCTTCTTCTTCTTTGTTCTTGGTCAGCTGCAATATGCTGCGCAATTCAACCTGAAGCTGAAGCCATGGGCACATCTCAACTCATGGCCTCAGATGTCTACGATCAAGTAGTACATGGTCAGGGGAGCAAAAGAACGATTACCATGATGGACGGGATGGCTATTGGATGGGCAAGAGCGAGATGTTGATGGGAACTTGTTTCCTGGAAGGCCGAGGCTAAGACCGGATCAAAATCAGTTGCAGCAGCATGAATTCTCAGTAGAAAGTGCAGGTGTATGGAACCATTATTTTTTGCCTGTCAGGTTAGTGCTCTTCAAATGATATACTTCATTTAGTTATTTCCCTTGCTTCGTTCGTACAGTACGTTATTGTTGCTCATCTTACCCCCTTGCCCTTAGTTTCTTTTAGTGACTTGTTCTCACCTGGCGATGCTTCATGGAAAACAAAAAAATTGGATTGAATCAAAATAAGAGAGGTCGGAGAAAGAAAGAGAAGATCGATGTGACGTTTGAGAGAGAGGAAGAAAACCCAATAAAAGGTATCGTTTTATAGAACAGTAAAGACTTCACAGTATGAACTGGAAGTTATTGATTCGCGATGATATATCTGGCAGTTTCAGAGTGCGGCATCGCCTCGAGATATCCCCACAAGACATAACCAACTTTCTTCAACGAGACTAAGGACGACTGAATTTCACACTCAGCGGAACGGAGAAATACCAGTGAAAGATCGTGGCAGTGGCCAGCCTCTGAATCTTCATTTAGACCTCCATCACAAACAGACACAAATGATAACTATGAGACAGTTTTATGGATTTAGTGCACGGCTACTTCTACTTCATAAAAGAATGAGCCTCTAGAATAGTATTTCCTACAATATCCATCATCCATAGACTCCGACAGTGGTTTGGTTTGATAGAGTTGAGCAGAGTTGATGGCACCTTTTCCTGAGTCGCGTCTTGCATATTCAAACTCTTCCCTCTCCTCTCTCCTCCCTCCTCTCCAACCTTACATATCTACTCCTAAAACAATAATTTGGCCACTACAATGGCCGAAAATTTATAGACAGCTTAACACTAATACCAAACGTCCTGTATATATTATTAGTTCCCAAAAAACCTATAATTTGTCGATATAGAGCACTTATCGACAAAAATAAGCCATCTTGAAATCTTGACTCTTGACTACCTAAATCGCACTTCCTAAGAATGACGCATCATACATATGACGCCGAAGCTGCGCTGCAGCAGCGCCAATATAGTAGTGATAACGTCCCCCAATGGCTTATTCGAAAGCTATTGGTCCATATGATCATGTTATGGGCGGAGATTAGTGTTTCAGTTGGGTTTCCAATACAGGCTTTGCATGGTGTACTTCGTTTTTTGTGTGGTGGGAGTAACAATAATTCCAGGTATCAAATTTTTCCCGCCAGTGCTCGCCTTGCATCTACCATCTACTTCTTTGGTACGCAACCAGCACATACTTTCACTTTAGGGGGAAAGGTACATCATAGTACTCTTAGTATTACTCTCGCAACTGAAGAACAACAATGGTATTATGCAGGTCTAGTTCCCAATATGTCGGTTTAGCGGTGGTGATTATTAGTCGTCATCATCTTGTCGATTCTTTCGACCTATCGGCCGCCCATTTTCGTTCACTTCCGCCAGTAGGTGGATTTAATCCATTTAGAAACGACAACTTAATGGAACGAATTTGCCCTGCCACAGTGTGCAGACTGGTAAATGATCAAACAACAAGTCGCGAAATTGAGGTTTACAACGACCAAGGCATGGAATTTGACATGCAAGACATATCACCGAATGAAAATAATGAAATTGCGATCAATTACGCATCTGATGAAATTGAGGAAGAAGAAGTTGATGATAAGTCACTCAAAAATAACAAAAAGAAGATTGAGTGCTCCGCTAGCATCATGTTACCATTCTCAGCCGATGTTGCATTCACTGCCTTTTCTGACTTGACAAGACAACCGTCATGGTGTAAATATCTGCACTCAGTTGAATACATTGGCCTTGTGAACGAGGACGATGATGGGACTAATGATGGGACTAATGATGGTGATTTATTATCACAAGAAGTGCCACTACGATCATCGAAATGGACTGTGGGGGTAAAGGGTCTACGATTCAGTTGGACTGCCAGCGACACAAGAATAATACGCAACAAACGCATAGAGTGGGCATCTACTTCAGGAATGAAAAATATTGGCAGTGTAGTGTTCACACCTTCCTCCTCAACCTCATCATCACAATCTGATTCAACAACACATATGGAGCTGTGTTTTATATTTGTTTTACCAAGAGTAGTGTCTAGCCTTTATCGTCGATTGAATATTCGAAAATATACCGAAGATGTCATGTTGGCAGACATGTTACAACGATTCCGAGATGTTGTCATCGAAGAGGATCTATGAAGAGTAAAGCTATTAATGGAAACTTTCATCTCTAGTAGGTAGCAACAACGTTTCAGAGCACAACTTTTAGTAGCTTATCGGAGCACTTAATCAATCAGAATCTACTGGTCTTTCTGCGACAACCACATAGTCATAACCCAAAGTTATTCTGCCATCCGCTTGCTTTCTTGTCACTTCCAAACTCTCCTTCTCCAAATCATCCAGCACCTTACCCATTTCAGCCGCCATTCCTTTCGTCGGGAAAAGCTTCAACTTGCTCCTTCCAACATTAATCTGTCGGACCATGGTTGAATGATCATAACGAATCGGATATGTTCTCGACTGCACGACATTCAGTCCTGACTTCCGCAGATGTCTTTCGATCCAATCGAGTGGATATTCACGATAACAGCGATGGTTGGCAAGAAGGATACAAGCGTCTCGTACTCGTCTAATTTTGCACATGATATTGGCTGGAGAATTGACGCTATCTGGAATCGGTTGTAGTCCAATCACATATAAACGTCCACCAGGGGCAAGGTGGGGGACAAGTCTGTTGAAAATCAGATCTTGAAAGTATGGGGAGAAGCCATCTATCGCCCCAACGAGATAGTCGGCAAGGATTGTATCAAACTGTTGTCCCTCTAGTAACAACTTGCTCCCATCTGATGTGTCGCTTGCACCAAATTCAACTGTTCCATCTTTGCCTACACCTTCTTTCCAATTCCCAATAATGACATCCCCTTTATCTGCAATACCCAATTCTTTTGCCTCATTGAACACACGCCTCCGCATATTTTCATCAGCAGTAATGGCAGTAAACGAATCCATGGATATATTAGGAGACGACAACGCCCCATTGCTGGTATTCGCTAGGAGATGCTCTCGATGGAGAATAGATGCCATCCAACGTAGCGAATGACTTCCTGTGCCTGCATCTAAAAATCTGCCGAAGGAACCTTTATTGTTGGGATCGTCCATCTGGCATTCTTCAATGTAACCAAAGAGAGCGTCTCCATTTTTGTGTGCAAACTTTTTGATTGATGATAGATCGAGCTGTGCCATTTTTTGTGTTGCTGCGTCTGCGTCTGCTGCTGATTCCATTTGATGATCGAGTTGTTTATCTTTCTTTCTGAATCTTGAAGAACCAAAGAGACGCAACTGTGAGGACGATCGGATTGAGTTACAGTGATGGGTGACGGAGGTAGACAGAGCTAGCGAGGGCGTAAATGCCGCTGCGGATAATCTGCTGACGAAAAGAAGCACGATGGATTGGTAAGACCTGCTAATTGTCATGACTCTGAGCCGTTGCCCAAGTCTAATTACGCCGCTAATGATGACTACCTACAATAACTACAATGCTTTTTGTGCGGCTGTGATTGGTTGAATTAGATACAGATTCATTCATTGCTTCCCACAAAATAAAGAGCGTATCTGATTTTTGGCGCCCCTCGAACAAGAAAGGATGATGACTCATTCGCGGTCAGCTCTATTGGATCATGCTGAAATGAAGTAATGCATGCAACGAAACAAATTATTTTCAATACGGCCATGAAAATCTCAACCCTGCTAATATCTGTCTGTGTATGGGCGCTGCCCCACGCTACGTTGGCCTTTGCGCCAGTCACGTCTCGAAGCAAAATTCTTGAAAGGAATACGCACACAAGCCAACCATCGGCACTTTCCATATGCCCACTACCGCTAGGAGATTTCGATACAGCCAACAACTTAGTAACAAATTCGGCAGCACTCTCTTCATCTATAGACCTGTCTGCAGGAATTTTGACAACTGACAACATAAAGCAAGCATTCAGCGTAGCAACCTTCTTTCCTCAAATTTGGTGGTTATTCCTGATTGTTTTGCCCAAAAGTGGCATTACGAAGAAGCTTATGGGCGGGTATGAAATCCTAACCATAACCAGCTTGGTGCACTTTTTTATTGTCGCAGCCTCTATTGCTCAGCCAGATGGAACTGCACCCATGGCAGAATTCGCAGATGTGTTTGATCCAGCTGGCGATCCGCAAAAAGCGATGGTCGGTATGATGCAGTACCCCAACTTCGTCAGCGAGGAATGGTCACATGTTTTGACTTGGGATCTGTTTGTAGGGAGATGGATTTGGCTGGATGGATTGAAGAGAGGTATTTTCACTTCCCACTCCGTATTATTATGCAACTTGATTGGGCCACCTGGCTTACTACTTCATTGGGCTACATGTCTTGTGACAGGGAAAGGATTACCAGGCAATGAAGCCGAAGCGATTGATGAATTGGATGAATGAGCAAGCTAGCAACATGCTCAATCTATATAAAGCGAACAACCGCGTTGGAATTGGAATACAAGTCTCTTAGAACATGTTTAAAATGTGGAAAAATAATACTTTTCCTAGTAAACAGTTATTGCCTTCTAACAAGACTGTTATACACTACCATAACTTGCACTTCGTGTGTCTTATTTATCGACACATTTGTAAAATATTTTTGACTGGCATTATGGTCTCTCTTGAATTGGGTATAATGTGATTGGTGTGGTGGTCATCCATCAAGATGTTCGTTGGATCTCGAGCCATATGGGCTCTGTGTGTTGGGATGACAAGCATCAAATAATGCTCATCACAATGTTTCTGCAAAAGTTTCATACCGTTGCGCGCGCTCTCTCTCTCTATGCCTCAATGTGAAGTGTAGAGATTTAACCGAAAGGAGCCATTGTCTCACCATCGTAGTGTGAAACAAGTCCCTTGAGAAGAGGTACGGATCCCTCTACTCGTTGTTCTGAGATGAATCCCAAGATACCAATCATGGCCAATCGACCATTGTTGAGTTCCTTAATAAGTCCCTTCTCCTTGGCCTCAGCTGACTTGCCACCAGAGAAGCCAAAAGGATCGAAAAGGTTGAATGGAACAGGGTGAGGAATCACCTTATGATCGGAGAATTTGGGGTAAGCTCCTGGAACACCCCCACGCATGTAATGGGTACCAGCTGCCTCAGAGAACCATTCCAAGAATCCAACGAAAAGGATGATTTGCCACTTGGCAGCATCCGAAAGAGCATCCCATTGTTCTGGTGGAGATCCAGCAGCGTAGGGGTATGGGTTTCCGGCGAAGTCGATGGGGAAAGGCCAGTGGATTCCGTTTGATTGGACAATGTATCCGACGAAGGCTGCCATGGCAACGCGTCCGTGTTTGATCTCAGAGTGACGGAGGAAAGCGATGGTGTCATCGTTGGAGTTTCCCCAGATGGTTGTGGAGGAGAGCTCAAGAGGATCGTAGAACTGAAATTTAAAGAGACATGACAGGTGAGTTGTACAAGAATTGAGGCAAAGACACATACTGCATAGAACACATGTTTTGTTGAATAGAACTAACTCACCTTCAAGACAGGGTTGGACTTCTCAGCGATCGACTTGAGGTCATCAAGAGCAGCATTTTGTGCCACAGATGTACGAGCAGTGGGTGCTGGGGCAAAGGCCGCAGCGGATCCAGCCAAGATAGAGATAAGAGCGAGCTTCATGGTTATTTTTTGCAGTGAGATTGACACCATGGTGAAAAGCAAAAAAGCAGCAGGAGCAACACGCACCCTCCTCTTGAAGTAAATCTTTCCTCGTAACTGGGACGTTTTGCTTTCCCAATTACGGTGTTGCTGCCTATTATCAATTATCAGGGAGTTTCATTTAGGATTGCAGAGTTTGGATTTTGAAATTTTGACCATGATAATAGATGCATGCCATCATACATGCTATCACATAGAAATGAGGTAATGTTGCATTAAATAGCTACCTCTAGAGGCACTAGACATCATTTAACCAACAATTGGAGTCTTCACGCCGAGGGCAGAACCAAACAGCGTCGCAGTCGGAACCACTCTATTGCAGTGTGGAGTGTCATGGTAGCCTAGAACCTAGAACTACAGCGATGATAAGATGCAAGTTACTTCACAGGAGCCCTATGCCATGTTGCATCATAAGAACGCTCAGCACTGATGGCTACAAGAGTATCGGCTCGTTTCATTCTGATAATGTGGAAGAACTCATGCGTCTATCAGATGAAGATTATATTGCACCGGAGTTGCCATTCGAGAAAGGGAGCGTCAAAATCCCAACTCGATCTCCTGATGTAGCTGCTCCGTTTGCCAACTCTGGCAGATTCTCCGACTCGTATTCACATCTTGATCGAAGCCAATGGTCGTTTCTCAATCACGGAGCTTTTGGATTAGCAACTGATGTGGGTTTATCACGAGCTCACTCATGGAGAATGTGCCTCGAATCACAACCTTTGCGATATTTTGACAGGTATTTACTAAACCACTTGGCACATAGTGCGAGGAGTCTTGTAGACTTTGTAGCGACCGAGAATAAGGATAAGATGCGGGAGAGCATAGCACTGATTAGTAATGTGACAGGAGGAATGAATGCTGTGATTGGTGGCCACGCACGATTTCATGGAAACAGCAGCAAGGTATTTTCTTTTGACATTAACTATGGAAGCAACAAGAAAATGTGTCAAACTTATCATGGACAGGAGAATGCTATCGAGATTCCATTCGAGGAAGATTTCCTTCCTTTATTACAGAAAATTCAAAGCAGTTCCAATGAAGACAATGATTATCACCTACAAGCAACCGATGTGTTTATATCAGCCTTTGATTCGACAATACAAAATCTGATAAGAGGAGGCAAGCACTCAAAATTATCACTAGCTGGTTCTCTACTCCTACTGGATCATATCACCTCAAATACAGCAATTCACACACCGATCATGTCTCTTGCCAAATATGCAAAAGAAGAGTACGGCATGATAGTAGCAGTTGATGGTGCCCACTCTTTGTTGAGTCTCCCCTTAGAAATGTCCAACATCCTCTCTGATGGCAGTGATGGACAGGAGGGAGTAGATATTTATCTAACAAATTGTCATAAATGGTTCTCTTCACCGCGAGGAGCCGCGACTTTATTTTGTTCCAACACTACAATACAAGATAGTATACTGAGACAGCCAGCAGTTGTGAGCCATGGCGTGAATGATGGCTTCTTGTCAAGATTTTTATGGGATGGTTGTCGTGATTATTCCGCCGAACTTTCGCTTCCTGCCATCACCGATTTTTGGAATGCTACTGATATTTCTGTCGTGAGAAAAGATATGAAACAAAATTTGAAGGAGGGCATTCGGATACTAATTCAACACTGGCACCCTGGAGTATGCAGTGGTGGTGGAGATAACGCTGATATGGCTAGTATAGAACAAAATTCTGCGGAAGCTGGACTAACTTTAGTACCCTTGCAATTGCATGCGCCCATGATGGCATTGGTTCGACTGCCAGATCATCTATCCGGCAGCGCAGTCGCAAACAAGAGTGACCGGAAAACGTCCTCGGACGCCAAGCGCGTTCAAGACTACTTTTACAGCTGCAGAGTAGAAGTTCCGGTCAAATGCGTGCGTGGCGTATTGTATTGTCGAGTGTCATGTCATGTATACAATACAGCTGAGGACTTTGAGACACTTGCTCGTGTCGCATTGAATGTGCCTTAAATAGAGGTTGAAGAATAATGATATAGATTATGATTTGTGCTGGTGAAGTCATGGGCCCTCAAGTCGTTCTTCATATATGCAACTTAGAGCAGATTGGAGTAGCATTGACCTTCATTACCTCCATCACGCTGTCGCACCCCGTCTTGGTATGGCTGACAGTCGTTCCTACGGAGCACCACTATCATTCCCACCTAATGGACCGCAACTAGCTGTAATTACTGGGATCGGCACGACACTACTTACACCTACAAACAACTAATAGAGATGTGAAGCATCCCGTCTATGACGATATGATTTGAAGAAAGTCATCAGCGGTAATCACACGAATCCCTAAATCTCTCGCCTGATTTGCCTTCTTACCGCCTTTTTCACCCTCAACCACAAGACCTGTTGATTTGCTAACTGTGTTTGGAGTGGCCTTTGCACCTAATTGTTTGACGACAGCCTGAGCAGCTGTTCGTGACATACCTGGAACTGCACCAGTGAAAACCACTGTCAATCCTGCAAATGGAGAAGAATCTGTGTCATTTTCACCATCAATACTTTCATCAGCAGCCTGATTCTCTTTGTGCACTTTGAGTGCTTTCGCCAAATCTTTTGCAGCTTTTACCAGCACCTCTTCCTTTGAAAAAGAGAGCAACGCCGATAAGGCTGCTGGTCCGATGCCCTTTACTTCGGATAGGGTTCCAAAGGGTGAGTCGTCTACGCTATCGTCGCTAGAAGCGTCATTCACATACTCTGATGCTTCGTCGAGTGTATCGAGAAAGCGAGTTACATTACCATATTGAGATGCTAGCAATTGCGAAGCATGAGTGCCAATAAACGGTATTCCAAGGGAGTAAATGAATCGAGAAAGAGTAACACCTTCAGCAGAAACAGTTCGGATCGAATCAGCAACATTTTGCGAGGAGATCTCTCCCCATCCTGGTAGATCAGCAATCTTCGACAGGATTTCTGATTTGTTTGTGTTGAGGTAATTGTATTCATGAGTGAGTTTTAAGGTGAGAAAAGAGTGTACACTGTAGGATAATGATTGATCTTACCTTGACCAACCGAGGAATCCTCAGCATTAGAGTCACCGAAGGCAACAAACAAGTCTGCGGGATAGCGAATGATATTTGCATCCATCAGACCCTGTAATTTAGATTTGGATAGCCCCTTGACATCTAGGCCAGCGCGTGAATATGAATAGGCCATTGCATTGAGAGCACGAGGTTGGCACAATAGTTGTGGACCCGAACAACGCAATACCTGACCACTTTCTGCTTCCATGTCATCATTAGATTCATCATTTGCTAGTGTTTCTTTGATGTCTCCTTCAACCGCACCTTCCATCTTTTTACCCTTCTTACGTGTTGGAGTGCCTACAAAGCCAAATGTTGTCGGTGAACCGCAAGCAGGACAGGTCACTGGTGGCTCAAGAGATATTACTCCATCTGCAGAGGAGCCGTCATCGTCAAATATTCGTTTCATGACCTGAGGAATAACGTCGCCTGCCCTACTAACAAGTACTTCGACGCCCATGTTTACCTTACGTTCGTCAGTTGTTGACGAATTCATGTTGTTACCGGGTAACAGAATCTTGCTGGCATAATGAAAGTTATGCAAGCTCGCTCTGGCTACCATGACACCTCCAAGGTCAATAGGTGCAAGTATTGCAACGGGTGTTAATGCTCCAGTGCGGCCAACTTGGATTTCAATCCCATTCAGCCTTGTCACTCCACACAGAGGAGGGAACTTGTGCGCAATGGCCCATCTTGGAGTCCGTGACGATGAGCCACATATTCTTCGATGGGCTAATGATGACACTTTGTATACCACCCCGTCGATATGATATGGAAGCGATACGGTTCCATCCCGATTCTCCAGCAGTTTGCTGTGGTAATCGAGGAGGGATGGAATGTCAGCCTCAACGTGGTCTCTCTCCGGAGAAAAGGTGATATCTTCCATTGCAACAGGATTTGGCACTCTAAATCCAATTGACGACAACGAGTCCCTCATCTTTGTAGAATTCTCAGTAAATGCTGATGACAGCCAATCAGAAGATAAATGTTCATTGGCTTGGTTGGATGCAACAATGTCATATGCGTAAAATGTAAGCCGAGACTGCAACCACTTTGTTTGCTCTAACGCCTCCTCTGAAGTTGGCTCTTTCGAACGTAAAAGGATGCCACTTGCAGCATTTCGAGCATTTGAAAATGTTGTAGTCTTGTTATTATCTGATGCAGTAATGTTGCGTGTAAATTCATCAAAGGATGCCTGGGGTAAGACCACTTCACCACGAATCTCAATTGTTTTGGGAGGAGGATGCTCATTTGTAGAAATATGGAAAGAATTCGGAACATTGAATCGTTGGTCAATATCAGCAGCGCCATCAGAGGATGTACTGTTCTTCATCCACGCTGATTTCACAGCTTCAGAAACATCTTCTCCTTGTTTCCCATCTCCACGAGTGGCGCCCCAGACAAATTTGTAAACTGATGCAGCTGCATCACTTTTACTTGCATCAAGTTCGTATCTCAGTGAGAGGCTCAACCCATCAATCTTTGGCTCTGCAATAATTGTTATTGAAATGCTTTGTTCATCCGTATCGAGACTATCATCATCTGGATCAGCGTCTGCAGTAGATGCCGATAATAACAGCTTCTTCACTCGATTTACCCACAGAACAACTTCATCTCTGTGCATTGCATTATCCAAAGATTGCATCGGTACATTCTCTAAATGTTTTCTCTTTTGACGTTTCTTTGTAGCACTCCTTGTCGATGCCTTCTTTTTCTTCGTCTTCGTTGCAGGCTCTGCATCAGCTGAACTCTCACCATCAATTTCTTTGTAAGACTGACCAACGCGCCCCCCAAATCGTGTAGCCTCCTTACCCAATCCAGATTCTTCTTCTAATCTCAATAACAACTGCGGATATGCAGTACACAACTCAGCTTCTCTACGAGCTAGTGCATCGTACTCGTCATCAGATATTTTATCTGTTGCACCACCGTAATAGCTTTCGTCTAGAGATCGTATCTTTTGTGAGAGTGTAGATAGTTCTTTGAAGATTGTCTGTTCATCTTTTGTTAGTGTCACTAGCTTGTTCGTGGCTAGTACGTCTTCTACAGATGTTGTTGCTTTTGAAACGGATGACATTCTAATGGAGATGAGTGATCTATATGTTGGCAAATGAGTGTATGATTGCTGGACACATGATGTGAGCGGCCTTTCTATTGTCTTGCGAGAAGAAGATTGATCAAAATGTCTTGCCTGCAATGGACCGATAAGAAAGGCCACATTCGGCATACTTGCCTGCGACCTCTGCATCAATTTCACCGCAGCCATCATTTCACCGCTATCATCAGTTAATGCACCTTCGGCGACGATGAAATGAGAACCGTTAACAAGATTTGCGACGGAGGCAAGCACTACTATGACAGAAACGGCGGCGACGAATCTCTTACATAGGAGAGTTATAAGGTTCATCTGTTAGTGTCTTCCGCTGCCATCCACTAGATAATCATTTCCATCAGAGAGTATATTGTAGTGTGTGCATCGATTTCGATTTGAATTTTGTTTTTGATGGAGGGCGAAGAGGGGAGTCAGAAGCAGAGAGAAGTGGAAAGGAGATTGAGTTGATTGAATGGTACAAACATTCACTGGTTGATCAAAGGAGAATGGATACTTATGAACCCTCATTTGAAGTGCGGTTGTAATGAAATGATATTAACCAAAATGTTCCCTTACTGTTTACTTCTCCTTGGAAACATCGAAGCAACAGTAAGATGCCAGTCACGTTCATGCACCGCAATATTTTCACTAGTAATACCTCCTCCAGCTGCCTGCCGTTTCCTATACATATCCCTATCCTTCACCTTGTCTTTCCCAAGTCCACCCTCTGGTTCACGAACACGCGGTAGTCCACCACCAGGAGCTTGCCCCCCCCGACCTCTCTGTTGACGGATAAGTTCATTACGGTACCCCTGCATTTGTGCCGCTGCAACTTCAGCAGATACCTGATCACGTTCGCCCAACATTACCTCTGTGGTTTCTTGTTTGAACTTACGCTTCGTCGATGCCACAGCCTTTTCTACCTCTTCAAATTCGCGTTTGCGCCGCTCAGCCTCGCGCGTTTCCGATGCAATACGATCTGCAATACATCGTTCCTCATCGGCACGTTGAGATTGTCGTATGACAATTTGTGACTTATTTTTCTCTTCGTAGGCTTTCACTTTTGCCTTGACTTCCTCGGCATTTGGCTCTTCATTGACAATACTGAAAATGATGTCTTCGACTTCTTCCAAATAATTGTTGTATTCTAGTAACGTTGGAAAATCCTTCTCCACTTTATTATATATTTTTAGTATTCGTCGTCTCCAACTGGTGTCCTTTTCGCATTGGAGATCGTCTAATGTGCGTGTGGAGAGGGTTACACGCTTAACAACTGTTTTGCATATTGGGCACGGAAATGTTTTTCGTCTTGACAACTCTCTTTCTACACAAGAGTTGCAGCTGAGAAGAGCAGATGTATTTCAATGACGTAGTAAAGGAAGGTTAGAATTCAATAGGCGACCAGTAAAACCTACAATACAAGTGATCTCAGTAATGTTCAACACGTCAACCAAACCAAATCAACGTGGTCTTACAATTGATGCCCACAGCCGAGCGTTCCATTTGTTTGTAAGTTATTCTGCGTTGTTAAATTTGACGCATCCCCCTCAGACAGGCCGCAGATGGCACAGCTGAAGAGATTTTGGTCGTCATCATAGTCGTCGTCCATTGCAGTTTTGAGGAATGGTAGTAGCGAGGGCGAGAATAGAAAGGCAGGCGGTATTATTGCTGGTCGATAGAGCTATTGCTGATTGCTGATTTTATTTGGGGGAGGGTTTTGGTTTTTCTGTGGAAATATACATAAGATGTGCCCTTACCATATGTTATAGGTATTGTACCATAGGTACGCACGTACGCTCGTATTTTTCCATTTCGCTCATCGCTCTGTTGCTGTAGGATTTGGACGGAAAGGCCCCAAGGCAATCAGTAGACGACCAAGAGAACATCGGCAACTTCTTCAGCGAAGAGACGACATCTGGAGCCAAGGACCATCTTGTTGGTTGGACTAGTGTCCAATCTACACCTACACAGAAGTAGCAGCAGGAAAGCTCGTCTCGGCAAGAACATCAGTCTTGATTTGGAAGCAGGCGTTGGAAACATTGGAGGAGCACTTGTCACGGAGAATTGTCTGTAGAGCAATAATGGTAGATCACGGGCGTTAGAATGAGAAAGTGCACGTCCAGACACTAGATCACTGCTGAAGTTGTGGCTGCTTGGATTCGTAGCGAGCAGCAAGTAGCCAATTGCTCTTTGCTTAATCTTTTTTCTGTTCTTGCCTATGTTTGGCGGACGATAAGAGATACGAAAAGCGTCGCTATAATACATATTTCGTAACGACTTGTTGACTTAAAACACAAGAATATCTTCTTTCAGACGCAGATGTACCCGAGTATTCATCACATCCGATATCGACCTCTCCAATGTAATTAGGTAGACTGACGCTGGTTGATACACTCATCAAACATACGCCCAGGTGGCAACACTGTCAATTCCTTCTTGTACTTGGCAAACATCGCAATATCATGCGATGATAGACCAGGAATTTTGCACAGGTCGCGTAGTTTGCTAGGATCAAGATCAAAGATCCTGTCTCCCTTCAGAAGGAGTCCCTCTATTTTAGCAGATGGGAATCTTCGCTCTCTTGCCGCAAATTTGTTCTTGGTGCCTCGCTCGATCCCTTCAGTTCTCTTGGCATCAACATATCAGAGTCCTTTGCCCCTTTGCGATTTGACTATAGCGGAAACCAAGCAAATGAATGCAACTGCAGCAGGCCCCAAGCGATCGTCCGAGGATGACTCACATGAATCAATAATGTCCGAGAAGAAGCCCAAGTTGACCGATCTCCCCGCCGACGCGCTCACTTCCATCATCAATATGGCAGGTGGTGACATGAAACGAGTTCTTGATTTGGCCAACTCCAACAAGCATTTTTTGGCCGTCATAAAGAAATGGCAGTGCTCCATGGCCCGTTGCAACAACGGTATCTTTGCGACTGTTGAGGGCGACGATGGCAAGACGAAGCTTACGATGCATGATGATAATGCGATACCATTCGGATGTATTTCATGCGGTGAAAATTTTTGTGGTGCATGTGACGGAGGCAATGATTGCACAGAGTGCAAAAAGAAGGAGTGCGGTCGCTGCTACTACTCCCACATGGAAAACTGCGGTGCGTGTTCCAAATTCGGGCATGTGTACTGACTGCAAGGGATGCCAGGGAGCATGTGATGAATATTGCCAGCTCTGCGGGTTTTCATTCTGCAAACACCATGGTGATAAGTGCAATGAGTGTGACATTGTTACGTGTGGTATCCATGACTTTCGTGTTGACACTTGTTCATTCTGTGATAAAGGATTTTGTCCCCGCTGTCATGGGCATGGCGATTCTATGTGGCGTTGTGAATCGTGTGGAAAATATTCGTGCAATGCTGTTGGAAGCGAAGATAACGGATGCCCAAAGCTGGTGTTCGATGATCATGTTTCTGACTGGCCAATGTGTAAGGAATGTTACAATACCTGTCTGGAGGAGGCTGGAGATCCTAAGTGCGATGAGTGTGGCAAACTCAGTCACCCTAATCATGAGTTTCGCGTTGAAACTTGCTCCTACTGTGATGAGTCATTTTGTTTTGAGTGCCAAGGGGATGTCATGACTTCGTGTGATTATTGTGAAAAGCGTTCTTGCAATCCTGGCGATGGAGGCACATGCCCGACGTTTATGTTCAGTGATGAGTACGGATTCTACTGTGACTCTTGCGCAAAAGAGGAGGAGATTGATGGAGAGAGCTAAAAGAGAGACAGAGAGTATTTTGTAGCTTGTAGAAAGCGGGTGCGTACGGATTTGGATTTATAGGAGGAGAAAAGATGATCGCATAGGTACCGAGAAGGTGGAGAAAAGCGAAAGTGATAGTGCTCTAGATATGGTACCTTCAGTTTATAACGCCATACACAGTATGAAAGTATGCAGCAGAGTGGTCTGTGGCACACGCATTTACTTTAGATACACCAACACAATATGCATGCAACCTTTGCCTTTGGATGTACTTTTCTCACATTAACATTGACACGTACGCTCTGCTAGCAATGCACTCAACCTGTTCCCGCCATTTGCAAGAGCACGAACTTTTTTTCTCTGGCGAAAAATCACTTTGCGCTCGCTTTGCTCTTGAAGACGCCTATTCTTGCCGCTCCTCGCTCTCTATCTTGCCTACGAAATGATCTTCCAGATAACCTTTGCATTGCTCAAGCTGTCAGTAGTACTCTTCATTTCTACCATAGTTCTCGTAAGAGCTTCCTTGGACTACACCACTCTTCGTCTTGCACTCTAGAGCGAGAGAACTATAGTGTTCCGCGCGACGACGATAACCGACGCTGTCGCAAAAGATGCCAACGCCTCAATACACCGCAATGATGCATCATTCTTCCTTCAACAGCAGTGACGATCTCCTCGCTCCATCATCTACCATCGAAAAGAAGACAACAACAAACGCAGTCGCCGCAGCATTATCCTCCCGCCCATTCACACTCGGCCGCACCACCACCACCGCTGCAACAACATCCTTGCGTCCAATCTATGGACGGCGCAGCAAAAGTTACGATCCGCGTCTCAATTCCCGCATTAGGAATGATCAACGCGTTCCCATGGATGTAAAAATTATTCCATCATCTCGTAGAAGCCGTCATCGTCGGAGTGAGAATAATGTGACGAGGCAGAGGAGTGAGGCGGGTACCAAACAAGGCGATGATCGAGGGAGTAAGAATGGTCATGTGTTGCAAGTTTGCAAGGAGAGCATGTCTCCGGATGTAGCTGATTATCAGGTCATTAGGAGAGATCATGATCAACTTATTGCTAACCAAGCGAAATCTTCCAAGAGGCGACTATCGTATCCTACTGAGCATGATAAAGATGAGGAAAATGATCATCCAGTTGATAACTATACTTCACAGCCGGCAAAGAAGACTACAGGAAGTAAAAAGAAGGATGATAGGACGAAAGTCGTCAAACGTAGAAGGATGAAAAGGAATGTCAATGACGATGAAAACATTCGTCCAAATCATCATGATGCAGAGGAGAATTTGTCATTTACAGATACGACTACTGATGAAAAAGAAGAACACAACATTCAACAGTCCAACAAATCAAAGCACCGTCATTCCTCCACAGGAAGAACAAATGCCACCACGACTACCAATAACACTATTACCATTCGCACCAACTCTAAAAATGGAGGCATTGTTATCCCCAGCACCAAAAGCCACATCAAGGAACTACGTGACTTGGCCAAGGCGAACAATGGGACTGCCACACAATACAAGGCGACGTATCATACTGGTGCCAAACCTATTCATGACAAGAATGCTGCTGGTAGTGGCAGCAGCAGCAGTAGTAGCAGGATGATGATTCAAGTTGGTCAACTCATCATCAAGGAGACATCCGTCACATCCAAGGGAAACAAGGGTGGTAATTCCTACTCATTTGAGGGTTGGAAGTTACCGGGTAGTAAGCAACGTGATTCTTCTATTTATGACTCTACACGACCCAAATTGGTGGGAGTTCATGAGTATAAATCATCAGCAGTGTTGTTGACGACGAATGCTCCTCATTTGATTGTAGATATGGCGTTGACTACCGTGGATGCGGATAGGGTACGTCAGTTTGTGATGGAGGCGGAGTCTGGTCAGACTCCTATGGAATTCTTTGCGTGTGAGAATGATATTGATGAGGGTGGTGAAGGTGAGGAGGCATTGTTTGGTGGTAGCATGGTCTCAGAGGAAGAGAATGAGGGAGGCATAGATGCTGGAAGAAAGGTACTTGGAGACAAATCTAACACTGCAGGTCGTACTCAATTGAAAGGCAAGGGTGAGTACGACATATTGTTATGGTTTGCTCCTTTCGTGTATCATGACTCTTTTCGTCTGACTATTTTTCAATGCTTGTGCCTTCAAACTATGTACAGTCCAAAAAAACCCTGATATGAATCTATCAAACAAGTATCACAAAGCAAGGACTAAATCTGCAAGGAAGAAGCGCAAATCTGCCCATATCTCTCCAACTGAACCAAGGAAGAAACGAATGCTAGACTCAATTGTTCGATTCTACGTGCCCGAATCGAATGGTAGTTGCTTTGGTCTCATTGAGGGAATTGGTGGCGGACGTGGTAAGTAATGGTATTTACTGCTGATGTATTATTTCCTGCGCAATGCACCTGGCTAATTCGATTACTACCACTACAGAAGAGGAAGGACTATCGAATGTTATTCCTCATCGTGGCCGTCTCCTTGAGCTGCCAGGGGCTGTGCTCGGTGGACAATGGGAGACTCGTCTTGTAAAAGATAAGGCCGTAGGCGATGGCAATGAACAGTCTGTGCGCATCTCTCTGCGTCACGAAAGCTCATCATTGAGATCGCTGGAAAACTTACTTACCGGGAAGGATGATTACCCTGACGACGGACACTTCGTGTCAATTATCAAACCGGCGATTGCCCGAACGCACTCTCTTATCCAACACGGGGTAGTTCAAGAAGAAGAAGTAGAGCTCGACTATGATGGAAGAGAGCAAATTTCTAGCAATGCCTTCATTGGTTGTGTATCAGTTGTGTTGTTTGAGGGTTTCCTGTCTTCATCTGAAACCATAGGAGAATCAAGCCACGTGGCAAGTAGATTCTTGAGGAACTGCGTTCCATCCAATGAGATACAGCGTGGACGTGAACTATACGGGATTGTTGGCAATGAGCACAATTCACATGATGACGAGAATATCACGGGCATGCTCTACCCATGCAATGTCAGTGTTGACAGTGACCACGTTGTTCTCCTCTTGCAGAATGAAGAGTGTCAAGTATCTGGAATTGATGTCATTTTTCGCCCATCCAAGAAAAACTGGTCGAGGCAACATCCCCTTACCGAAACGTTGTTAGATAATCACATGAATCATATAGGATCGAATGACATTGATGGTGAGATCATGAAGCGATACATCGAGAAGAACATTCCATCTCCCATGAGGCCCAAACCTGCCTCAGTTGAGAGTAACGACAACCCCGTTCAAAGTGAAGAAGAAATTGAGGAGCGCTCTCTTGACCACAAACACAGTGATATCGAATCGCTTGGATTTGAACGTAATGATCAACCCGACTTTGACGTGAATAAAGATGAACTATCATTGGCTAAAGATTCAAAAGATGATGAAAACGTTCATCGTCTTGAAGAAGAGAGTCGCACACTCAAGGAACGCATTGAACTTCTTGAAGCGGAGAAACGCTTACTCGAGCAGCAAATTGCCGATCAACCTTTGGCGGACACTACGAATATTGCCAAATTAGCAGAATGCGCTGTAGCCGCCAATGAACTTGCAGATCAATTGCATATTGAGCCTGTTGCTGCTACTCTCGATCCAGTGCAGATTGAGCATGCTGTAACTACTCTCACAACTAGTACTAAATCAAAGAAGAAGGCGGTTGCGGATCTCTTTGGGGATAATGACTCCCTCTTCTGTGAATTGACCAACAAGCAAGCGGAGGTTGATTCTACTGCTCCAAAAGTTACGACTGTCTTACAAAAGAAGAATGCCGTAAAAGATCTATTCGGAGATAGCGACTCTCTCTTTGGAGTCTCGACGAAGAAGCAGATCAGTAGAAGAAAGAGCACAGGAGGTCTGTCTAATCCTCGCACTTCGCTCCACAAGCAGAATCGTGGAAGACACAGCACTGGAGGTTTGCCACATCGTCGTAATAGTCTTGACAAAGGTGCTCCAGTCAGGACTCAATTAGAATCGCTACTTGCCCCTCAACGTTCCTTGACGAAGAAACGTTTTGTGTCCACGAGTCATAAGACAGCTGAGAAAAGTAGCCTTGTTTCGTCAAAAAGAGCTGATTCTTCGGCTGTTGTAACTCGTCCAATATTGAATGCTGAAACAACCCGAAAGAGTACTCTATCTGAAAGGACAAAGACGAACAAGTCCGGGAGATCTACATTTTCAATTGAGTCGAGGGGCAAACAACGTTTGAGTACTGGTACAAATGCATCAATCTCAAAGAAGAGCAATGTAACTTTGAGGAAGAAGGTCAAGGTTGCTGATTTGTTTGAAGATAACTGCGGCTCAATGTTTGGATGTGCGGTTAAGACACCGGTTGTGAAGAAAAAGACTATATCTAAAAGCATTGAAACGAGTCTCATTTCAAACGACGCGCAGAGTGTCAGCTCACTTGGAGGCGGATCTTGTTCATTTGGGTCGCTGAGTACACAATCTGTAGGCAAGGCGCCCACGAATGCAGCTACAGATGACGGAGTTGTCACTCCTACGCAACCTCTCTTTGATGTTTATTTTGGCAAAGAGACGGAAGTATCGAATGGCGGTGGCCGCAACGACGGTGATGTGTCAGCCTTGCAGCAGGCTGCAACGCAACCCTTCTTTGATTACTACTTTGGGCAAGACTTGTCTGGAACAAACGATGACGAATCGACACAGTACTCAATGCAACCATTCCATTCGGTTTACTACGGAGGAGACTGCGATGACCAGTCCACACTGCATTCTATCACATCCTCTTTTGAGATCCCTACTGTGCCTCCTTCTCTATACTACTTTGATAACGAGGGCATTGTACCAGAACGTGTGGCGAGTGTGCGGCCTCCTTTCTTTGATCATTATTTTGGTCAAGAACTAAGTGACGAAGAATCGTCGACATTGTTGTGGTCACCAGTGGCAATTACATCTCAACAGTCACCTGAGGCTACAGAATATCCTCCATTTTTTGATCATTACCATGGGCAAGAGGAGTTCGATGAACAAAAACGTAACGTCGCGGCCAAAGCATCTTGGAGATGTGGGCTTGCTTCTTGCGTACGATTTTTGGTGATTGGAGTGTTGCCTGCTCTACTGCCTGTTCTTTTGCTCGGTTCCAAACAAAATGATCCAAATTTTTCTCATCAATTCGATGCCAATGATGTAAATGACATTGCTGATGAAACGACAAGCAGCTGGTGGAGCTTGAAGCAATGGGAGTAAAACAAGATATGCAATGACTAGTATTACAATTTCTGAATTCTTGGATTACATCCTTGGATATTGGATTTGTTGTTACATTTATACCATACTAGGATACTGTAAAGGAATCTTCATGACACTGTGTCTCTCACCAACACAATATTTCTTTTGGAAAATTTATTGCTGAACTCTTCCACATTGACACATCCTTCTTCAAAGGCGCGTCTTCTCATTGAGTTGATAACTAGCATCGCCCTTCTTGATTCATCATTTCGAGATTCATTGTCCAACTCCACCATTCGAGAAAGAGAGTCCACTTCGTCCTCATTGCAAAGACTGTGCCAAAAAGGTTTAAACGGAGCCAGATATCTCTTTGGATAGCAACACGGACAAATGACAAAGTCACATTCGTTTTGTTGTGCAAATTTTAGAGCCATGTCACTGAGATCTCCACAGGCATGCAATGCTACTACAACATCCACTCTATTAGCACCCTCCTTGACACCATATTCAGCATAGTAATCCGAGAAATTTTGATGAACAAACTCAATCCGGTCTTCCACCTTGCACTTTATAGCATACTCTCTGCCAGCAGCAATACTACTCTCATTACAATCCACAACAATCAAGTATGCATTCGGGAAGTTGACAGCAATATGCACTGCAAGATCACCACGGCCTCCACCTACATCGAGAAAAGTCAGTGGCTGCTTGTCCCTATTGTGAAAATTACGTATCCGTTCTACAAACCACTGTGTTTGATTGTTTTTCTTCGTGTCCAGATACTCTTTTCGGGTCAATTTTCCATGAGTAGATACGAGATCAGTTCCACCATCGGGTAGATTGACAGAAAGCATTCCGTCAATTGACAATTGATCGTTCAATGGTTGACAAGGTTGACACAGCTGCCAAGAAGTTGAATTATTGGAATCCTCATTTCCCTCTGCCTCCTTTTGATGTAAAATATCGAGATCTTTTTGTTTTATCCGTCCAGGACGCCATCGCACCGTTTTCGCCTTTCCAGACAAGCGTGCCATTATTTTCATGACAATTGCCTTTTGTGACTTTTCTGTTGCCAATAGTGTAGATAGTTCATCTTGAGAGTCCATATTGAACATGTTTGCATATGAGGTACAACTAGGCAGTGATAAGATGTCCTTGATCACTTTTACATTTGCCGCACACTTGATGAGAGTGCAATGTTGGACATGATGCATTTCCATACCATCCTTTGTGAAGCTATATCCCGTGACGTGAAGCGTAGCTTCCAGATATAGAAAGTGGATACCGTCAGATGGGGTGTAAACTACAGCTGAGTCATCTCTGGGAATGTAGATTGTAGTTGTTTTGGTATTGTCAGCAACTTGAATGGCGAGCTTGATGAATTCTTTGCTTATGTTCTTTTTTCGCACAATGATGCCGGTGAAGTCGAACAGCTTTTGCTTGCTGGACGATGCCAACTGCTCTGATGAAGGTGATTGGGGCGATGCTTGCGAGGAGGCCATGGCGAGAGGTTTATTGTATGCGACTTCTTGCCTACTATTGAGAGATTGGAACTACGTATTGCTCACGTATACTTTTTTGGTGAGAGTGAGAGCGCGGCGGCGTCGGCCTGACAGACCGGAAGAGAAGAAATCGGGCATTCATCAACAAACGCCCCAAGAGATGCCCCAAGACAAGTAACTACGTACATATTATTATGGGAGTAAATGACAGAAAAAGTATTTCTAATGTGCGCTAGCCCAGTTGCTCCCTTTTAATGTCCCTCTCGCTTTCCGAAACTTTTTAAGAAGTACCTCCTCCTGCCCCACCCTCCCTCATCCTGTTGTAACCATGTCGGCCAGCATCTCCCCACCAGTCGAAGAACAAAGACGACTCCGCCTAAAGGACCGCACCATCATACCAAGCGCCCCATACCTCCTCCTCTCAAACCTATTCGACGTCGGCTGCGACATCCCATACTTAGGCCCCACAATCTGCCCCCAAAACGGATGGCGATCCCTCCTCTCCAAAGAATGGGTGGAATTCCCTCATGGGAAACTTAGTCACTCCTTCGACTCGTCCTTTCATCGATATGCAGATAGAGATGTTAGCTATACAGATTATATCCGATGGGAGAAGGTGAATGCACGGAATTCAGGCACGATTCATGATGGAGAGGGGCTATCGGCGACTCTACATGATTATTACAATTATGCATTTAATACCAACTCCACTGAGCTGGGGATGTTGACCAATCCAATGGCACTGTGTGTCCTCACAGCGTTGGTGTTGATCATACGGCTACTGAAGAAGGTGTTTCTACCCAAATTTTCAGCCCTGGGACGACGGCTTGGTCGATCGACCCATGGACCCAATTGGGAAAATGAGAATGAAGAACGAATTGTCAAATTTGGTGAATATGTCTACCGTCTGTGCTATCACTCGGCTGTTTCCATCTATGGACTTTGGTACTTTCACGACAAGTCATGGTGGAATAAGAGTCAAGGTGGAACGAGTAACTTGTGGGATATGCACCCCAATCACCCTGTTGAACCGGGCATGGCGTGGTATTATCTTGTTCAATCATCGTACAACGTCGATGCATTGATTAGTTTGATGGAACTTAGTTTCAAGGTTGAATTGGTCAATCCATTGGCGTATTCGTCGGCATTGAACTTTTTGGAAAAGGAACATGTCGTGGATGAAAGTCAAAGGAAGCAAGAGGTGTTGAAAATGATGGTCAAGGGTGGATGTGATCAAACGTTGTTGTGGACTCCTCTATTTCAAATCAAATGGTCTCCAACAGTCCGAGGCGACTTTCGTGAGATGATGGCACATCATATTGTGACGAATTGTCTCATCTTCTTGTCGTCGTATTATCGATTTACAAGGATTGGGTCAATGATATTCATGGTTCATGATTTGTCTGATGTGCCGATTGATATGTCCAAGCTTGCCAACTTTGTTAAGTGGAAGACTACAACGATTGTTTGCTTTGTGACTATGGTACTAATGTGGATTGTAACTAGGCTGGTCATCTTCCCGTTTGTGATTTGTGGATCTGTTTTGACGGAGAGTTATCAATTTTTGGTGGTAAAGGGTAAGATGGACCCAGCGTTGCATGAGGCGTACTTTGCCTTCTTTTACTTCTTGTTGGGTTCTTTGGTGCTATTGCATATAACTTGGTTCATCATATTGTTGAGAATTGGTTGGACGCTGGTGAGTAAGGGAGAGACGCATGACTATTCGGAGCACAAGAATGGGGAGAAACAAAAATCAAGTTAAAAGTGGAGGGTGTATGCGATTGGTTGGGTGTGATGTTAATATTTGTCCTAGAGATACAACTATAAGTTTATTATTCGCTACAATAAGAGATATCATCTTCAATTGAAGAAGGTATTCGATTATTAAGGTGTGTTACTCAGCAGCTGCTATCGTACATGTCCAGCAGGGCAAAACATTGTTCATCATCTCACGGTTGAGAATTTGTGGATGGACCTTGCTTGGTGAGAAATGGAAAGACTCATGACTATTCGAATCAGAAGATTGGGATGAATAGTGTATTATTATTTGTACTGCATAACTAGAGTTTAAGTTATCGTTTGCTACGGTACTAGAGACAATGTTTCCAATTCAACAAGATACAAGATTCTTTTGCCCCACTGTTTTACTCAACAGCTGCTACATCTGAAAAACGGGGAGGGTCGACACCACAGGGAGTGACGCCACAAGGACATCTGGACTCAACATTGATTCTAACTTTGGCAGCCTCTGAAGCGTTGGGATAAGTGTTCCCATCGCAGCCACATACTCTTTTCAAACTCCTGTCAGACCAGAGTTCAATAATCTTGCATTCCCCCTTTCCGCCACACTCGCCGACTGCTTTAGCGCAGTAACACTGATTCTCACCCTCGTCGGTTTGGCATTTTGTAACACCGGCGCAGTCCTCCGCTTCTTCACAGCGAACCATGCATCTCCCAATTCCATCAGTCTCGTCGATATTGACACAGTCACACTGATTTTCAGGATTAGCAGCATCATGAGATCGGCATTTATGATGACTGGCGCAGTCCTCCGGTGTTTCGCATTTACGGAAGGTATGAGAAGTACGATGTGGAAAGGCGGATAGCTCAAAGTTTCGAAGCCCGGATGAATCGCCGGTGGCAGCGGTGGATGAGACCAGGGCGGTAATGAGAAGAGCAAGCAAGCTAGTGAAGTTAGACAGCATCATCATGTTCAATATTATTGAGAGCGCCGAGCCAACAACATGGTGAAAAAGCTCAAGAAGGCAAGGCAGTGGGTTGCCGGGTCTTGCTTTTTCTTTATGTCATCGGGTGGATTTTATTGGTAGTATCTACTATTACGTTTGTAAGTACCTTACGTACGTATCTTTGTTCTTTATTGGCGATGATGGCAAAAGCCGCGGTCATAAAATTCCATGACATCCAAACCCACCCTAACATCTACACAGCCGACCTCTCAATCTTTGATACACAGAATAATACACAGCTACTATGCCCTCTCTAGTCATCGATAAAGCAGTGGCAGCTGCAAAGACAGAAGTCGACAATGCAATTTCCAACATGAACAACAATCTCCCCAAGAAACCAAAACACGCTTCTCCTTCATCACCACTACGTCGTCATCAGGATTATTCATCACCCTTGTTTCGAGATGAAGTAGTGCAGCAGGAGATGCGCTATTTTGATCAAGTTCTACGCGGTGACAAAGGAGTTGGAGGGTGTGGATATAATCTTCCTGCCTACAAGCCATCATTTGGAAAAAGAGTCGAAGGAACCAAACACAACATTAGTAGCCAGAAACAAAGGCAGAGTAGTAGTCCGAATTGGTCAAATACTTCTTCTTTTCCAACATCGCATCATCGACGACCAGCAAAGCACTCCAACCGCCATGTACGTTCTAGAAACATACGCCAACAAACAAATCGCAAGTTACTCCATACTTCTCGTAGAGTCATGAGAAAACTGTCTGGGATGGGCAAGAGATGCTCCAAGAAATGGGGTGTGGTTGCAACTTCAATTCATCGCAAGATACTTGTCGCCATGGCAAGTATGAATTCATTGCTGGAAAACAGCAATGGGGGTTCCAGTACTCGTCAGCAAAGTAGATCGTTTGGTCAAGCAGTAGCGAGGAGCCAACATCAATCAGGAAGTTCAACATCAAATCAGAATGAGGTGCTGACCGATAATGGTGATAACAGTAACAATAGAGGAGCACTTCCAAGAGTGCCGCAACTGTTATTCTCTGGGCCGGCAACGTGGTTCAAGAATAGGACGCAAAGTATAAGTGCAAATGCTATTGCAAAAGCAAAAGATTCTATCCGCAATAGAAACGTTTCGTTTATTGTGTAGTGATTGCGTGCCATAGTGGGGAGCAGGGATAAATGTGATAATCTCATATTGTATGCAGAAGAAACCTAAATACTAGCCAGAAAGGGAGAAAAATCACATAAATCTATAGCCCTGCACGGCATCATGCAACAGCGTTAGAACTGTGCTAGTGTCGCAACCACCCCACTGGCTCCACGCTCACATCTCACATGAACATGAAGTCACATGAGTACATTATTCATATATCAGGTCAATATGTTCTCCAATAAGAGGCGGTGGAGTTAGTGCATTTTGGAGGATAACAAATCTTATATTGAAGGAGAATAATAAGTGGCCATCACGATGTACCGGATTTTTTAGACACTGGAATGAAGGACAAGCACTTGACTTTCTAAATCATGAATACAACTCTACCCAATTTGCGTTGCCTAGCAATAAGGGAGTATCCCACGAAGTTAACAGGAAGACAACTGATTATTTTCAAAAGTCGAAGCTTGCTAGTTTCAAGGCAGGCAATGTGAATGTGGTTAACGAATTTGATGCTGCTGTCTTCCGTGTACCACACGGCTGGTTACAACTTGATTACATCGATAGTGCACGACTCATTGAGACAATCGAAACTACTCATCGAATACTTGGGGCCACAACGATAGTTATACCCACTCTGCCAATGAGCAACAATGTGAAAAGTGAGAATGACTGGAAAAAAGTTACACAAATCAATCGTATGATCAGAGAAGTCGCACGAAACATTACCAAATCAGAGGGTGATGTACAATATGTCCTTGTTCAAGAGTTCGGAAATCTAACGAATCAATTACTAATGGAAAATGCAAAGAATCTAGATCTCTTGAGTCTACATCACAGAGATATAGATTATTCACGAGAAGGTTGGGAAGTAGATGTGGCAAATGTCTTCTTACAGTGGTGGACAACAAAGTGGCCACCATCATATTCACAAGTGTGCTCAAGTCTACCATCAAATAGAACTGATGTCCTGGAGTGAAGATCTCACCTGATGGAATGCACTGGTGCGTTGAGACTTTTGGGGGTCGATTCACTGCTAGCATCGCCTGTCTGCTTGGGTGTGTTTACAATGTGGCAAGGCCCCCCACCGATGAGGAAATAAGAAAGTGTGAGCAAAGATGCAATGACCAATTCATGTCACTTAATGTGGTTCGTGACGAAATGTTCAAGAATTGATATGGACCTTGGAGTTCAACACCTTGCAGTAGTTCAAATTAAGACTCGAAAAGATTCATTTTAGCAGCTTATTGGGAAGTTATAATAACAATAATGAACCCTGACAGTATGATTCCTACTTTGATGTGTATAATAGACTTTTGGACGGATGCTCTCATTTCTCAAAACATGAAGTCTATACAAAATTCATCACATCAGGCATGCTGCAGCCTCATAGGTGATCTGATGAGGTCCAATTTGGACTGGCCACCAGCACCACTCTAACACTATATCATATCTAACGCTGTGAATTGAGCAATCAAATGCTTCTAGTGGCCCATCATAGTCGGTTACGATAGTATAGAAGGATATATTTCACTACTCATGCTCGTTATGTTTGTATCAGCCATGCTGCAGCCTCGCAGGTGACCTGATGAGGTCCAATTTGGACTGGTCGCCATCTCACTCTATAATTTTCTCGTATCTAACGCTGTGAATATCGCAATCAACATCTTCTAGTGACCCATGCATATTTTTCATTGTTCAAGCTCTTTTTGGTTGTATCGGCGTCGCAACAACGGCGTAGGTGACCTGATGAGGCCCAATTTGGAATGGCTGCTGGCACTTCTCTCAAGCATCACATCGTATCTAACGCGGTGAATATGGCAATCGACAGCATCTAGTGGCCCATTATAGTCGGTTACGATAGCATAGAAGAATATATTCCGCTACTCATGCTTTTTTTACTCATATTGGCCATGCTACAGCCTCGTAGGTGACCTGATGAGGGCCAATATGGATATGGGTTGGCCTTGAGCGCCACACTCACCCATCAAACATATTTCATCATAACTTACGCTGTAGTTATATAACAATCGACAGCATCTAATGGCACCTCCTTTCACGAACAATACATATTTTGTAGAGGTTTTGGCTTCTGTAGTAAGATATTCACGCTTCATGGTCGATGATTTTTTGTGTGGGATCGCTCGGTGAATGAAGCATTCACGATGACCCAGGTCATTCACGCTTTCTTCGCCGTTCGCCGCCTTCTCTCGACACTCGACATGCGGTTCATTCACCATCCCCAACCATTAAGGACGCCACACCTCCCACGGCAACTCCGTCGCCTACAACTGCGCTTGCCGCCTGCTTCCCGAGGCAACTGGCAACTCTCAACTCTATTTAGGTGCACACTCATATCTTCTATATCTCTATTCGGCGATTGAAGCAGCTACACCACCTATCGAACAACAAAACAATGCCCACCACAACTGTAGAGGATGACGCGATTCAAATCCATGTCGTCCCGACATTTGGCGACAACAAGGAGAAAAAGAACCGTCTCACATTCAAAGGACGGAGAAGATCCTCATTCGAATCAGTTGCCTCCAGCGTAGGCTCATTTGGGGGATTAATGGATATGTTTAGCTCTGATCCGAAGGAATGTAACTTTGATGATAATTTGCACATTGACCCAGAAGAGACATTTGCAAGAACGACACCTGTAGGAAATCGATATGATCCATCTAGGTTGACGCCTCCGAATGCAGTTGCGGATTTTGATTTGGATGGTATGAATGATGATGGCTCTGAGTCGTTACCGGATCTTGACGAGAGCTATGTAATTGATGAGACTACAGGTCAAAGGTTTAGTGTTCCCAAGAAGAAAGAGAAACAACGTCTTGTACAATCTCCAACTTCATGTTGCAAACAATTGACAAGCCTTGCGACAATTCCATTGCTGATTCTCCTGTCTGCGGGATTCCTAGTATTTGCATTCATGATAACAAAGTCCGACTCCTCAACATCTATATCACAAACTGATGGCAGTAACAGCATAGATATACTGCTCTACAACACTGAAGTAGCCGTGAATGCAGCATGTACAAAACAAAATGCAGATTGGGAAGATCTATCCACCTGTCGAGAGCTTTGTCGAAGTTCAATGTGCTGTTTTGACATGTCACAGTCAAAGAGTTGCTATCGGGGAAATGAAAAGAGCTGTCTCGCTCATTCTGCATGTACGGCAATAACTTCGTTTCCGTCACAGATTGTCAAGCCTTACAATACGGAAAGGGAGAAGTTAGTGCTATCGGAAATGGTTGTGTTGGCTTGTAGTAGGAAGCAGTTGGATACGAATATGAGTAACTGTCAAAAACTTTGTAAGAATATGTTGTGCTGTTTTGATGAGGAGGAACAGTATAATTGTGCGAGTGTTAAGGCAGAAGAGTGTTTAGTGCACGCTGGTTGCGAGGCACTTGTTGATAGTCATTAGTATAAAAAAGAAGACTCATGTGAAATATTGATAGATTATAATTAAGCCAAAAGGTCTGTACTAGTGTTTGCTGCTTTCAGAATCAGCCTCATCGACAACACAATTACTGCTAATTCCAGCATTCTCCAGGCGAAGCATCAATTGTTGAATGAGTTCATCCTTTTCGGCAAGTTCAAAGTTTTGGCTTTGAATTACATCGTTTTGGCTTTGAATCAAATCATCTTTCTTCACCAGCTCCTGATTTAACGCTTTTAATTCAGCACGATAAATCTCAACTCCACTGAGTCCCTCTTGGAATACACTTGCGGATAGGATTTCGCTAGCGGTTGGTCTCTGAGTCCAATCCTTTTGAGTGCAGGCTAGTACCAACGATGAAACGTCTGGATATGTACGTGCCATCCAAGGCGCAAGCTCACCATGATACCGACAGTCATGAAATGCTACGGCACGTTCATGCTCGGAAGTGAAATTGCTGAACAATTCCAAAAGGATGAGACCAAGACTAAAGATATCCACCGCAGGACCATAATTCTTACGAGTGATTTGTTCAGGAGCAGCATAACTGGCAGTTCCAACACCAGCGGTATGTTGTGCACCACCATTGGAGTAACCATTCGGAAGGATAATTCCATTGTTGTGTAGATCGAGATCAACTCCCCCTTGTGCATCTCGCATCATTTTCGACAGCCCAAAATCACCAATCATCCACGTCCCGTCATCCGAGGCAAAGATATTGGCTGGTTTGAGGTCACGGTGTATAATCCCTTTTGAATGGACATGAGCTAATCCATTTACAATTTGACGGAATATTTCAAAAGCTGGACGTGCTCGAACTTGTCGTTCCTCGGCACCGAATTGTGTACAATTATTATTGCGTTCTTTGATCCAATCTGCCAATGTTGTAGGATGACACAGCTGCATTTGAATAAATAGACAAATTTGATATTTGTAGGGAGCTGCTGCTGCAGAATTTGCTTTGTGTTGGTCTGCCGGAACAAGTTCCAATGAACCCTGTCGTTGAAAGCCAAATCCACTAGAATTGGAACCATTCATATCTTGTGTCCAATCACTCACATCGCTATCATCATCTCCATCATCAACTCCCGATCCATACGAATAAACTGACGTGTGATTAGTGGCTGTTCTATGGGAGGGTAACTCATCATGCCGTTGCAATTGAGTAGACGATACTGGATCCCATTCAAACCCATCGTCAGAGTTGCCATCCTTATCTCCATACAATATCGATTCAAGACGTTGCATCGAAGGAATCTCACCCGTACTATTATTGATTTCATTCACCACTCGTTCAATATGCGGTAATAACTTGGGTCGACTAGTCCTACCATCACCACCAATCCTATCATCATCACTAGGCTCATCCTCATCCTCTCCCATAATCTTGTCATCCGTATGTTGATCACCCCCCGTCATCCAACTAGGTTCCAACCATGATGTATAATATCGAACACAATTCTTATGATCCAATTGAGCCAAACATCGCACTTCACGAATCACCAACGCCAATGTATTCGCGTAATACCCCGTCGTGGAAAAGGTAACACGTTTGACAGCGTAGGGTTTATGTTCTAATTTGTGTATTGCGTGGTAGACAGAGCCGAATGATCCGGTGGCTAGGAGTGATAGTTGGTGGAATTCACGTTGATATCGAGAGAGGGATAGGGGGTGATTTTCGACTGACCAGGATGTGGTGGGGGGGATGGTATTGTTGTTTGTCGAGAGTTGTTGAGTATGAGGTACGGTGTTGTTGTTTTTGTTGTTGTCATCAAATTGATCATGAGACTGCTGTTCTTCGCTGTTGTTAGTTTGATAAAAAGGAGTGTGAAATGATTCATCCACTGACAATAGCGTATTCTTTGATGCTGCTGAAGAAGAATTCTTTCGAGTCCATCCATTATCATTTGAATTGTTATTGGCAGTAAATGATGACGTCGTCGGAGAAGCACCACTACCAGCAGCAGCAGCAGATGTAATTCCAGGTATAAACCCCGCATTGGCCGATCCAAAGACACTACTCCTAGCAGACGATGAATCTATGGATTCCTGGTGTGCCAAATGTCGCCTTATGGCAGAAGCTTGACTTTGTCGAGTTGCCATTGCAGTTTGTTGTTTGATAGAATTGTTGGAACTGTCGTGAATTGGTGGAGGCGGTGGAAGATGTCGCATGAATAAATGCTGTTGAGGATTGTTTGCTGCATACGGGACAATTGCAGATACGGCAGCAGCAGCAGCAGCAGCAGCACTCTGAGCAACATTGTTGTCACTTTCATCATCATGGTTATTGTTGCTATTACATTCATCACACCCACCTTCACTTTCACCAGAAGTAGTATCATCAAAATAGCCACTAAACTGCTCACTATACCCCCGCGGCACCAATCCCAAATCAAATAAAAATCGTATCGAATTGGAATCCAATATGCCCCGCTCAAACAGGGCTAATACGTGCACCACAAATGTGCGGGGTGTAGCATCGTGCAGTGAACATACTTGAGCGAGTAGCATTAGGAGGAGAGTTTGACGTTCGTGCTCTGCTGCTGCTGCGGTTGTGCTGGCGGTGGCTGATGGGGAGGATGGAGGTGATTTGATGAGTTCAGCTGGTAACGATGATCGTGGTGGCGGCGGTGCAGCATCGTTATTGTCATTGCTGCTGCTGCTGCTGCTGTCGCTTTCATAGTTTGTAAGCGGACTCTTCATTATGTTGAATTTGTGAGATGTAGATTTCAGCAAGAAAATCAGAAATCAGCAGACACTCAAGAAAACATTCAAAAGTCCAATGTTCACCATGCACCAATATAAGGCTGGGTATATCAGATATCAGCTGGCAGTCAGTTTCAACGATCAACGAGGACAATGGTAGATGCATGTAGTTGCTCTATATATAAGGAAAATTGGTGTTCGGCACAGTGCATGTATTTATAGTGCTAGAGTAAGGATTTTTTTTGCCCGTGGCCCGTCGGGAACGGGCGGTGATGGTGATGGGACGGAAAGTGTGCACAACTTCTCTCTTCTCTCTTCTCTTCTCTTTCCTTTTATCTTTGCGGTACTGCGGTTGTCGGTCCGGTATCCCCAAGAACTTTTTGTTCACAAGATCGATGACCTCTTGCCTCTACTTATCTTGCCCACATCTTGCAAATATCTTGACGCGAGATACTTCCTGCCTTGTTATGTCGAAGATATATTGTTAACAAGTTCTTGGTGGTCAAGAGGAGGCTTCCATAAAACTAAAACACTTTGCCTACTACTACGCAGCAGCAGCAGTCACACAAGTTGATCATCATCGCAAACAAAATGTTCAAACTCTCCATCTCCATCAAGATCGCGTGCATTCTCCTTGTAGGATGCATCCATAGTTCAGTTGTCGAAGCTTCCAACTCAGGCGATTCCAATCGAGTAGAACTGTGCATCAGCGCCGATCCCAACAAGAAGGCTACACCCTCCGTAGGCGTCCCTCGTCCCTTCTGGCTGCCCAGCTGGCTTCCATGGACTGAAACTAAATGCCCCAATGGCGAAATGAAGCGTTCAGCCATTGTCTACGTACCTAATGGTCTTGAGGAGGGGGCCAACGTTCCTCTTGTGATGAATATTCATGCATTAGGAGCGAATGCTAATCTTCAGCAAATCTTCACAGGCTTTGACAAAACTGCAGATGACAACAAGTTCATTGTAGTCTATCCAGAAGGATTCAGTAAAGCAAAAATTGGGACACCCCTTCCAGCTCCTCCGGGCGTTCCCTTGTATTCATTCAATGCAGGAGGGTGTTGCTACGATAAACCGATCGATGATATTGGATTTCTGAGGAAGCTGATTGAATATATGGAAGATAGTAAGTCATTCTTATGATTTGTCACTTTTTGTATCACTTTTGTGTTGACCATACCCACTAATCATTCATATGTATATTATCCTTCATACAGATTATTCCATCGATAGTGAAAGAATTTACGCGATGGGTATGTCCAATGGTGGTTTCATGACTAACCGCGTGGCCTGCGAAATGTCAGACGTCATTGCTGCAGCTGCACCGGTTGCCGGAGTTCTATTTGAAAGCTACAGCTTAGAAACACCACATCCCATGGGATGGACAAAAGCCGATGACTTCGTGTGTGCTCCTGAGAACAGAATTCCTATTCTACATACTCACAATAAGATGGATAGTATTGTTCCGTTCGACGGATCATCTGGAGTCTTGAGCTTTGGATTTCCTTCCGTCAGCGAATCTATTGAGAAATGGCGTAAGCTTAACAACGTCAAAGATACTGGAAAGGTAGATAACAAGAATTCAATCACCGAGTGTACACTTTATAGCGAGCCAGTTGAAGGAAAGGAAGATGATTTTGCTACTGTGGAGCTTTGTGTCATCAATAGCGATGAAGCGGGGGGTCATTGTTGGCCCGGGCAATCTGGGCAAGGGGCTTTCTTACAGTGCCTCAATGACGACGTGGATAATTCCTACATTTGGCAGTTTTTCACCAAGCACAAACGTGATGAAAGGAAGGCTAAGGCGGAATTTTTCACCATTAAACGTGATGAAGAAAGAAAGGCTAAGGCGGGCAAGGCAGAGTAAAGTGTAAGCAAGTAGTAGAAACCAGTTATACTTTTCAACCACCACAATACTTGCCAAATTTCATTTCTAGATATGGTACCTGTTCCATTTCCATCTTTTTCATCTTGTATTTACGCAGTCTTGCTTCGGTATGTAGGGAGTTCGAAACTGTTCCAAATATCCTTTGCGGTACTGAGCTCGCCGCCTCCGTTCGCCGCAGCCGTGCGTGCACAGCCGTGCACATCTCTTGCATTCCGTGATGATTGAATGAATGAATCCGACCTACACACAGAGATGATGCCCTCATAATATTTCATTCCATCATATATGCCATCACAAAACCACCGCGCAATGGCAAAATCGGCAACAGCTCAAGGCAGAGATGCATCTCTTCTTGATCATGAAAAAGAATTTCGTGCATCGGATGACGATGCGCTTTTCGAGCAGAACTTGAATAGCAGCAACAACTCTGAAGAAGACCCTACCCTATCAGCAGATGTCACTGCTAAAAGTACTACAATTAATGAATTGGCAACTCCCTATCAATACGTCCCATTGGAAATGGGCGGTAATGGACGCACACATAAGAGCACTGTTGCTTCCGCAGCTCTTATTCAAGAGATCGGTGGCCTGCCTACGTTGGAACGGATGACGACTCATTTCTATAGCAATGCATTCCTTGACTCCACCCTCGACAACTTCATCCGTTCTCATGGCGATCCTCATGCAAAAAGATTTTCAAGATGGATTCATCAAAAGTTAACTGGAAGTTCAGTTTGGGATGAGGAACGTGCATCTAGATCGCCACGTCCCGTTACAGTTGCCAATGGTCATACTATCGTTGTTCATGATCGTTCTTCCGCTCATGTTGCTGCCTGGCATTCACCCAAACGCCCTGATCACGAAGTTGGTAGGCATTTTAAGCTGGACGAATGTAGAGTGTGGATGCGCCTGCACTTCTTGGCTCTGAGAGTCATAGTAGGAGACTCAAGTCCTTCATTTACCGATTACTACATCCGTTTTATTGGTCACTTCATCAGTGTTTATGAGGGCACTGCTCCTACGTTTGCAAGAGAGTCGGCAAGATGGTCGGCGGATCCGGCGAATATTCAAGAATACATCGATAATGGCAGGACTATGAATGATGTGCTTGGATTATCTCTTGGACAGGCATTGTCGCAGATACCTCAAGACGAAGCCGATGATACTTATTGGCCGTACGAAATGTAATTGTTAGCAAAGACTCCTCTTTTGTCTGCGACAGCCAGGACGCACCACTTGAAGCTCGGAGTTACAAAACAACTCCTCATGATGACCAAGCCCAATCATCTCACTTGTTGAATCGGAAACTATACACACAGCATTAGTAGTCGTAGAGTAGAAGTAAGCTTAGTATTAGTACATAGTTATCATCACAATTGTATTGCTCTATCACCTGCTTGTGATCAATCTTGCCAATTGCCTGGTGTTGCTGAATCCCAACTTCAGCAGTCAAAGACTGTCTACGTCGGAAGCTGAGATATGCCAGGCGATGCTCATCTATCTCGCAAGTACATTGATTAACCCTCATTATCCCATTCGCCCAAGCAAGAAAGGGGGCTTGCCCCAAGAACTATCGTACTTGCCCGCTGAGTTCCGCAAAAAAAAAGCCGCCAGAAAACTCCTCACATCTCCCCTCACCCTCCCACCACCATCAACCTCAATCAACTGCGTTGATACTATCAAAAGAGCCGTCGCCGCCGCCACTTGTACCAGCTTGTTTGCATCCTCGTTTTGAACCATGACTAACACCAGTAGACTATTGATTCTTCTCATAACGCTCGCCACTCCTTGCGTGTCATCTTTCACCGTGAACACACGGCAAACATCACCATTATCATCATGCTCCACTCTCAAACCACCATCACTGCTACAACTCGATGCCAAAAAGCAAAAGTCCAAAAAGAAAAACAAGGGATCTACATCCGGCTTCGGTGGAGCAGCCGTCGTGCCATGCCCTTGTGGTTCTGGCTTAGGTTACATGAAGTGCTGTGGTAGGCTACATAATGACCCTGCAGTATTCGCTGCCGCCACGGCGGAGGAAGTTGTGAGGGCAAGATATTCGGCATACTCGGAGCGGGAGGTTGATTTCATTGTTGGATCGACTCATCCGCTGAATAAAAATTTCATTAGCGATATTGAACATTGGAAGGAAACAATTCGGATGAATTGCTATGATAACTTTGAGTTGACTAGTTGTGAGATTCTAGATGAAACATATGAGGGTGAGGGAGACAAGCAAATTGCCAAGGTTAAATTTGTTGCCAAGATGACACAGGTTGACTCTAGGGAAAAGACGGCGTTTCAAGAGACGTCAACGTTTGAGCGTGCTGGCAAGAATATCATGGGAGGAGCCTGGCTCTACAAAGAGGGGGTGATTGAGACTGCTCCTGGGATGCCTGAACCCGAGACTGCTCCCAAGAATCTTGATGAGGAACTCAAGGCGCAAGAGGAGGGACAGGTTGATGAAAGTAAAGAGGAAGATGGGGATGAAAGTACGGCAGAGTAAATGGATAAATACTTTATGGAAACAAAGCAAAGAGGAAGATGGCGAGCAAGTGTAAGACAGAGTGAAAGTGCATACTGTACGGAAGCAAAGAGGAAGATGATGATGGAAGCAAATGAAAGTATTAATAAGTACAAGTCCTACATTCTACATTATTCTAATTATGCTAAATTCATGTGAACAGATGTTCATTTGCCACTTCTTCTGTGCACTGACACTCTTCCTGCTCTGCTGACTCTTCTTCCAACACACGAGTGAGAGACTCGGTTATATTTTCTTCTTTCTCTTGTTCTTCATACCATCTTTCTTTTGTCCAATCAATTAGCGGCTCAGTTTGCAGTCTATTTGGAATCAGTAGTGTCGCAGGAATACCCACAATGATGGGCAATAAGATCTGACATACGCCAATGATTGCGGGTAATTCATCAAAATTACAGTCGGTACCAACCGTCTTCATCGAAGACCATTTTATTATTGCACTGCCCCATAATTGCGACATCATAAAGCAAAATGTAGCTATTCCGACGGCATATGAGAATACGGCACTTTCCATATTTGGAGGAGCAAGCTTACCAAAGATAACCATCATTGGCAATGCAACCACTATGTTGACGAAGTGCTCGAAGATCGCACTTCCAAGGATAAAGAACACTTTATCTGAAATTCCCAAGACACGGTTCCACCTCTTTATTAGTATAATGTCCATTATCGGCGCAATGGCTCCAGCTAATATTGTACACATGAGAGCTGGACGGAATCTGCATGAGCTCAAGTAGGTTTGGTAGAGCATCACTGCGATCAAGTTCACAATACTGCCTACAATTCCAGCGACGGTAATGTAATACGTGTAGCTGAAGTGCGGACCATCTGGCAGACACTGGGCATCCGCGGTGTAGTAATACCCTAACACTCCGCCAAGCTTAATGTGCGAGATCTTGATGAGCATGATTGCTACGATGATCCGAAAGACAACCCGGGGAAAGACAACGTAAGTTACTGTCGCCAAAATCAACAGAACAATCATCGATACGCCTATTCCAATGCCAAGACTTGCAAATGTAGTCACCGCAGACAACAGCGGGACAGCTAATCCTGAAAGTGCTATCACAATAAAGGGCGTACGCTTCTTCTGAAAACTCCCCTGATCAAACAAACACCCACAACATATCTTCGTCATGCCTGGGTCGCTTTTTCTCCTTTTCTTCTCTGGCAGCCATCCTCTCAGAGTTGGGTAAAATGGCGTTAGTAGTAAACCCAATGCAATACAAAAGATAATATGGAAATGACCCCCATCAGTCAGAGGTCCCACGTATGAATTCGTTACAATGGACCCCAACAAACTGCATGCGAATTTAAACGTAATCACACTGGACCCCGACTCCGGATGCTTTCTCATTATTTCCGAATATTTCCCCTCACCCAAGATGTCTAAATTGGCTGCTGTTACATTCATACAAAAGAAGCATATGACAAGCAAGTCTGATAGTCTATAAGCAGTGTCTGGGTCAAGTGCAGCCTCTTTTGCGTTTCGGTTGTGATATAATGCAATTAGCGTCGAGCACCCTATTAACCCGATGAGAATTGATATTAATGCAAGATATCTCTTATGGTATCCTTTTATAGGGAATAGATCAGAAAATACCCCGATGAAAGGCTTCAATGCAAATGGACTTAAAGTCATCGTTGAATATAGTTGTTGTTTTGATGCATCAATACCCATTTCTTTAAATAAGGGCAAGCTCACGGACATTACCAGCGCTGAGACACCGCCATACATGGCAAAGTTTTGTATTGCCAGCCAGGAGAGGAACCTCCAACTGAAGAAAGATGACAAATCATCAAAGTAGATTTTCATAGATGTACACGGATGAAGGATCCGCTCTCGCCATATTGAGCTAGATGAGTTTTCTGAAATATGTGCATCTGATGCAGTTCTTTGGAAATCGGTCAACGTTATTGATGATTGTTCATTGTTGTAATCATGGTCGTCGCCACCTATTGATGATAGGCGGCTGCTGAATTTCCTAGTGATCAGCGGTGACGGGTCTATTTGCGTGTCGAGGTCCATGTAGGGGTTCTTGCTTCATGATTGTGCGTGATGTTTGTTATTTTTTGGTCGATCGACGATGTTTGCCGCCAGAAACGAAAGTGAGGGAAGAGAGATGGACTTCACGTAAGTATGTACATATGTAGGAATTAATACATCCCTACTTCAACTCTTTTAGACACGTGCGTTATCTCATCTGGCTCGCTCTACCAGTCGGGTATTCCTTCTTTCGGCGAGATAGTACAAGAAAGGTTCTCATCGCTCATTGAGTTGACCCATGAAATCGGCGCACCTGGTTCACTGCCTGCAGGTATGGCACAGAAGATAATCCATTGATACATAGTAGTAATATTGAATACACAGCTACTTATCCCTTCGCAACGTTCCCATTAGATAAGTATGCCGCCACCAAACTCCTCCTCAGCCGGTGCATCGAGCTCTCCAAAGATTGACCGTAAAGGTAAAGATATCTCTGCCGAGCTCAAGTTGAGGCTCAACATGGCATTTGAAAGTATGACGAAAGCCGCTGCCGCTGCTTCTGCTGCTGGTACTAGTACTATTTTCCCATTGGCTCCGAGTCTCTCGCTCAGCAGTGTAGGAACGGTGAAGACTGAATTTGAAAGTATGACGAAAGCCACTGCCGCTGCCGCTGGTACTAGTACTAGTACTATTTTTCCATTGTCTCCGAGTCTCTCGCTCAGCACGGTAGGAACGGTGAAGACTGAATATTTTGGTGAAAGTGAGGAGATTGAGTTTAGGGATGAAATTCATCAAGTGGATGCGGAAATGGATAGTTTGCGTGAAGGTGCAGATGCGGTTGTCATGCAAGAAATTCCACATGCTCAAAGCAGTATGAGTATCCTGACACAAAAGGCAGCAGAGACCAACAATTACTTGCCTGTGATCTCACGCTCTACGAGTACTACCACCTCTTCGTTGTGGGACTCTCTAATGAGTACCAACTCAAAGATCTCAGCCAACACAATGGGATATTTGTCTGCCAATACAACTGCCTCAACCTCCGGCTCCGGCGACTTCGTCTCCGTAGGCTGCCCTATTGCAATGTCTTTGTCGTACTCTAACAGCGTGGATGGCTTGGAAATAGTGCCTTTAAATACAAACACCATGTTGTCAATGTCGAATAGTTTGGCATACAGTGAGTCAATCGGAGATACAGTGACTCTCGTGAATGACGATCACGCAAAGCTAGGATGTCTTGTTGCAGTCAAGGACCTTGCAATCGAAGTGAAAGGCTTGGCAGATGATATCTCCTTGGTTGCGTGTGATGCCCGCGACTTTTACAACAGCCCTCGCAAGTCAGTGACTTTCACCCATTTTAGTCCACGAACATGTGGAGACAACATGTGAAGACGCGAGGGTTTGTGGAAGAATGAAGAGGATGGCAATGGTCACACTAATAAGTGAGTTAGAGATGGAAGTCAAAGAGAGTTCATTGAAGTTTGTCCCGAACAAAGAAGAGTAATGTACAGCTCAGGTCAATATAGGTATAGATAAGAGTTAGATAAATGTTAGGCAGTACCTGAGTCGCAAAAGCTAGAGATATTTACCACAGTTTTACTCGTAGAGAGAACTTATCAAAGATTCAGTGGACTCCAAGGAACAGCAGGAGAAGCTGACGCGACTGATATGGCCCAAACCCAAGCGTTAAAGACGATGGCTCTCTAGAGAGGAGAGCGGACGCGACTATCACAGTAAGTCACCCCAGAGCAGAGAGGAACGTTGCATTCACGGCACGGAAGGAGGCACAGAATCATATAACAAGATAGTGTCACACAATTATGGAACAATGTTTGAAGGCAAGCAACGCGTGTTCTGGATGTTTTGTATTTTAATGCATTTAGCACTATCATGAATTCAAAAATTGTCCTGGTCTATCAGAATAAACATCATTTTCCAAAAATGATTTACTCTTTCTTTCTCCCTCCGACTAACTGTTCTAGAGTTTTTACCAACTCTGATAAATCTGTACGAGGATCTTCATAGTTCGTAACTTCAGATCCTGCGAGCACTTCTATCATACCACTCTTCAGAATTTGGCTGAACCTTTCTGGGTCACTTTTGTGTTTGGCAAATAATGCTGATGTAATGCGACGGGCAAGATCGTCGGTGATCCTACTCTTTCGCGAGGCAAGGGACTGCTCACGTATCCACTCAGTTTGAGCCACCACTAGTCCCATCTGTTTGGCCATATGACTTGGAGGAACCGGTCCCGCCGCCATTGGCTGTACAGGATACCCTCCTAGCCATTGTGCCATTCCTTCGACCGCTGCTCCTGGATGCATTGCTGCGGTCATCGATTGGTATGGGTATGGAAACCCTCCTTGCCATTGTGCCATTCCCGGATGATGTACTCCTGCAGGGAGAACTCCATGTGGCGCAGTACTCTCAGATGAAGTACCAGCATTAACGCTCTTGAAAAGGTCATCGGCGGGTGAAGGATTGGGAGTAACCACCTTTCCACAACTGTTCTGGAGCGAGGAGATGGACTCAAATGCACTGTTCTTTACGCCAAAACGCTGCTCATCCATTACGTTCTTTGCATTCCAATCTAACTCACCAGCAGTATAGTCGCTACTATCGAACGAAAGACCTGAAGGCGTAGTACTAGGTTGAAATCTTTTTGCATCCGGTGTTTTGAATTGAGAATCACAAGCCTGCACACCAATCTCATTCGTCAGTTTCACAACTCCACCTTTCTCATCATCCTCGTCAATGTTGTCGCTGTATTTCATCTTGGCGTCATTATCATCTGAAGAAGCTGCTGTTTCCTTGCTGCTCTTCGGAGCATTGGCATCCTCAATCATCTCAGCCACATGAGAGCTTTTGAATTTCTTGGATGTGTCTTTCTCGGTAGGTGCAACTGCCGCCTTCCTCCTGGAAGATCTGCGAAGTGTTCTGCCGGTATTGTCAGGAGAGTCGTCTTCGTTCCCATCTGTTTCAGTTGACTCTGCACACGTCTTGGAGTCGTCATCATCTACACCACCACAATCGCCTTCATTCTCGTCTCCAAAATCAGGGCTGAATGCACCACTATCATCCAATTCGTCTCCACTATCTTGGGTTTGATTGTCGTTCAATTGCTCAGAAATAGGAGGTGGCGATTCAGACGATAGAATCATCGTCGCTCCTGGTGGGAGTCTTACGCCCCGATGCAGTATTCCGCTCTCTGCAAAGTGCACTGAGGTTGATTGAAAAAGTGAAAACATCATGTACAAACCAATGCGTTGGTCATCTTGATTGCTGGTCGCTGGGATCTCACTTCCAACTAGTTGACAATTCACGCTGATACCCAACCCTGCCAGGTAGCCGATGCCAAACCTCTCTGCTAATGCTCTCTCATTGTTTGTTATGTCGACAACGAGCACGACTTTTTTATCTCGGTCAAATATAGCGCTGTTGTATAGATTGTTGTCTCTCCAACGTTCGTCAACATTGCCCGAGCCTAATTTTGCAAGAGGCAAAAATCCATGTTCTTTCACAAAATTCTCCAAGGCGGAATCAATTGCCTCGAGAATTTGGCGAGCCTTTTCCGCAGACAACCTTTCTCCGTAATTATGCTCACAACTCAAGTCCCTAACCGCACATTTGAGACTCCACATTGACCTCCGATGCACATACAGCTCCAGAGAAAGCCAATTCTTGAGAGTGTCGTCTATGACAGATTGACCCTGATATTTCTTATCCGTGAGGTGCATCTTTACCATGTCGTTGCAAAGATTTGCAATAATGTCATTGACTGAAGTTGATGTATCCTGCATGTTGTTGTGCATCAACATCTTTCTCAGGGCATGCAGTTTTGGTACAACTTTATACTGTTCCTCCGTCATTAGCGATTTCAACTGTTTCATTCTTTTGTCCATGTGTTCCAAGAGAATGGTAGAAGGGGAGTTCACGTTATGAGCTTCACACAGTCCTCCGAAGAAGGCGATGGCACCACAACCACTACTTTGACATTCCGCGTTTCGGTTAGAGCAGCTAAGACACATAGTACCAACTCCTTCGACCCGTTCACGAATACATTGCTTTCCAGAGCAATCTAGGTATGTGCACCTATTACAATCCCCGTGTGAGAAGCACTTGCCACCACTCACAGCTATGTTGCCGCATTTCGCTTTGGTACTAGCATCAATAACGAAATCACATGTGTCCCTTCCCCCGTGTGAGCAGCACTTGCCACCACGCACAGCTATGTTGCCGCATTTCACTTTTGTAATAGCATCGACGAAATCACATGTGTCCTTGCCCCCATGTGCGTGACACTTGCCATCACGCACAGCTGGGTTGGGGCATGTCTCTCCAGAAGATCCAATAAAGACATTGCATGTTAGTTCGCCCCCTGGTGTGGGGCATGACTCATTGAATCTTTGGCCGTCTGCGCGTGGGCAATTATGCGTAGAACATAGCATGCTTCTACACGATCCCCTCTTTGTATTTCCGTTACCACAACGATGATTCGTGGTTGGATCGATATATGAACATTGTGCGCCAGCTCGATTTGGTGGTCGATAAAGAACTATTTCATTGCTATCACTATCATCATGGGGTTTCCGGAGAAGGTCCTCGACGGCCGAGATTCCTCCTTGTAGACCGAATAAAAATTTGGCATTGAGAAGAATGAGGACGTCGCCAGGCTTGAGAATATCAGTTTTGCTGACTGTTGCTTTCGTCTTTTGAACCACGGGAGCGCAATCGAATTCTCGTAGCAGTACTTTTACATTTTCTAGTTGCAGATCGGATGCTTTCATTGTGTGTAGATACGGGCAACTTCGAAGTGTTCGTGGATCGATATTGACCGCGTGGGAAGATGTTGCAGTGTTATCCGATTTTGATGCTCCGGGAATGCTCCGGGTGATGGTGGCATTACCTTCATTCTCTTGCCCCTGCTCACGCTGCTGCTGCTCTCTGCCGCCCTCGTCCCTCCCATCTTTTGCCGCATACATTATTTGCGGCATCGCATGCACCTATTATATCCAACAATCAAATCAAGAAGAACGTCCCGTTGATCGAAGGCAATGAATGATACAACATTGAGTCTTGGAGGTTGGTGGTGTGCGAAGTGCGAAGTGCAAAGTGCAACGCAAAACGGCTCAATCAGAAATCAGAATTTGTTGACACCTTTTACCTCCCATCTCCCATCTCCCATCCCAACGGAGAGGGCAGCAAGAGAAGAGAGAAGCTAATCACAACGCGTGGAAGCAAAGCAAAAGCCCCTCCGATTGGAATATCATCTTGAAGAACACTTGGAATACGCGTGTGAACATCATATTGATCTAACCAGCAGGCAGTCGATACTACACTAATCATTGTCTTCGGATCGCTCGAAACGCTACTCATCAATCATTATCTATAGAAGAAACAAACATTACATCAGATATAATTTGCAATCAAAAGATGAAGGTATCACAAATCTCCGCTGCCCTCCTCCTCCTCCAGGGTGCCAACGCCTTTGCTCCATCGCATACAATCATCCAGCCAGCCCACAAAACTAGCCGAACCACTTCATTAGGCTCGGCCATGCAAGCTGTGCCCTCCCTCCCTAACCCATACAAAAACCTCCCATGGAACACAGAACGTGAAGAAGCCCGTAAACAACGTCGATTAACTACCGAGAACGCTGCTTTATTTCGTGAACTTGGCCTGCCAGAGGATGCCACCTATGAGGACGTGGCGGCAAAGACCAAGCATTTGATTGAGTTGACTGAGGAGCTGCCCAAGAATGAGGGGATTAAGAAGAAGATCAAGATTGAGATCGCTAGGGATAAGATTTATCAGATTCGTTTGAATGAGAGGATTGCTGGTGTGAGGACTGAGCAGGAGGATGCTGCTAGGGTGCAGAAGTGGGAAGAAGAGGGTGTTGATGGAGTGTGAGTTGACTATATGCTTGTTGCTTGCTTGCTTGCGAATATTTTGCTTTGTTTGATATGCATCTTACTCATTATTTGTTTTCTGACTGACTTGATCGATATGTCTGTTCTGCATCATAAAATGTGAATAATTACAGTATTTCCATGACGACAGATAACATTGATGATATTATCAAACCAAAGAAAAAGCTTAGAATCCCAGTTATCAGCGGTCTTATTGAATACACCCAATCAATCATCAAAGCACCCGATGAAGAATGGGGCAAACGTAACCTCGTCATCTGGGGAGGATCCACTCTCCTCTGTCTTGTCTTGCCATCCATGACGGAAGGTTTTGCCAGACTCAATTGGATGCCAGCAGGAGGAATGATGGGATACCGTGGCATGCCAGCTATGGGAGAGAGAGGCAATGGATACAACCCCTTCCGCGGGAAGAGGAATAAGAAGCATCAGGTCCAGGCAATGGGAATTGGTATCTTCTGTTGGCTTATTGCACGAAGTTTAGCGGAATGGGCTGTGTCGAGTGTTCCTGCCATGGCGGCTAGTAGAAGTGCAGAGTGGTTCAAGTTTGCTATTGTTCAGGCAACACTTGGAGGAGCTGTGTCGTATGTTCAGACGTATAAGGAGGGTGAAGAAGGAGGGGAGTTAATGTTTTAAGTTGTAGAAATGATGATGAAACAAATACATTATTGGGGAGATGAACATTGGGAAGTACAAGTACGTAACAACAAAATGCAATAGGCAGATGTATAGGCAGAGACTGTTTTGATGAAAATGAAAAGCAAGAGTGCTGGCCTAGTTGCGTGGCGATTTCTCTGGCTGTAATTTACTTAATTAATGCGATTGAAAACATGTCTTGGTTATTCAGATTCCAATGCAAGGTTTGGAATGCATTATGGTGCATTTATGCCTCCAATATAACCATTGCGAAACCTTGCCTTTTCCTCTGGATTCTTAGAGCACGTACATCATATCTCTATCCTATCTGAACAAGTTCAGCGCACAATCCTGTATAACATGAAGAAAATAGAGACCTGGCGTGACAAAATCAGATTCAATAACAGAGCGAGACAAGCAAGAACATTACAAAATGCAGGATGCTAATCACCGAATGGCTTCAACACATACATCTTGAGCTAAGTACCTAGCTGCTAGAACCAAGCTGACTTCGTACATACTCAAATTATCTACGTGTATGGAAGAGTACCACCATTTTCATTTCTCATTCCTCATTATTTTTGCTGACGATGAACTTTTTCAGGCTACATTGCCATTACCATTGCAAAACTGTATTGCTAATACTCACAGTTGGCGCAGTGACTGCATTATCCGCGGTGTCGTCTTCACACAATAATGTTGTGATTCTTGGAGGCAGTGGACGTATAGGAACGGCAATTGCCACACATCTGATACGAAGATCATCGGCTCTTCCTTCATCTACAGGGAAGATCATTTTGGTTGGACGCAATGCCGAGCAGGGACAACAATCCGTGCAAGAAGTTCGTGATGCAGCATCAGAGTTTTCGTCGAATGGCAATTCGCTCCAGGTCGAATTTCAATCAATATCTGATGTGTGGGATTCTAAGCAATTGTCACCACTATTTCATGATGCTGCGGCAGTTATTCACACAGCGGGGCCGTATCATAACCGATACCCTATACCACTTCGCACAGCGATAGAAACAAAAGTTCCTGTTTATGTAGACGTTTCTGATCCTCTTCCTTATCTTGACTCGAGTTTAGAGTTGAATGAAGATGCGATTTCATCCGGTACCAAGGCACTAATTGCCGCAGGAGCTTTCCCTGGCATGTCAAACTTAATGGCAATGGAAGCTGCGGGTTCATTACCACCTGGGTGTCAGATAATAGATAGCGGATTTAACTACTTCACAGCGGGGCTTGGGGGATCAGGAGACGTGAATTTATACATTACTAACCTTGGCTTTGGAGATGACATGCCTCAATACGAAAAAGGAAGATTGAATTATTTCAAAGCTTTAACGGGGAAGTTGCTTGGACAGGTCGACTTCTTCACCGATGCTGAATCAATAATGGCGAAACGTGTCGGAAGTCAGCAAGTGTTCAGCTGGCCTTTTCCAGAGGCAGCAACAGTCGCAAGGGAGTTGAAAATAACAGGCCGGTCCCATGCAGCGATGGGTACAGCACCGGAAGTCTGGAATGTAATGTTGGGACTGCTTGTTGATATCGTTCCTAGATCTTGGTGGAGAAATGAACGCTTTTCTCAATTCATGGCAGATTTTAGTCAACCCCTTGTAAAGGCGACAGATAAGTGGCTGCAGTTGTCATCTCCAGATGGGGTAGGAGAAACTCATGCCATGCGGATTGATGTCACTGCTGAAGATAGTAACAAGGATGTTTTCGTTTCCACCATCGTGCAAGGTCATGAATCATTCCGACAATGTGTAGGACAAAGCGCTGCGGAATTTTGTATAGATTTACTGCAAGAACAATCAGCAGATCGGTCAGGAGGTGTTTCACTTGTAGAGCAAAGATACAGAGATGAAGACACTCGAAAGCAAATGATAGAGAGGATGACATCAACACCGGGCACAATAGATTACAGTGGAGCTGTTGTTACGAGAAAAGCCAATGGTGCTACAGTGGGACCAAGCAAAATGGAGGAAGTTTTAGTTTTGCGCAGTATGGAGATGTAACAAATTAGTCTCGATACCATTACAAAATACTCTTCATTGATGTGGATACTCCAACCACGCAGGCCACTCCCGCAGCTTCGTTGAGTAACACAGGCAAGAGCTTCACGGAGAATTCTTCTGCCGTCATGCCTTTCTGACGAGCAGCGCCACGATATCTCGTCATCACGTGTTCCTCAAAGCGTTCTCTTTTCTTCTCGTAATTTGATCCCCAATTATTCCGCAATGCTTGGTCCAATGCCGCATTCTCCAAAATACCCTTGATCGAAGCTTGTGCAGATTCATCAAAATTCTTCGTCTGCACCGGTGAAGCTGCGGCAGCGACAGTCATCCAGTGCAACTTTTGTTTCTTCGCTTTTGGCTGTTGCTTTGCCTTGGGCTTCGGCTTTGTCTGCGGCTTTTGCGGCCTCGGGAGTGGTTGAAGACTACCGTGCCCTCCACCTCCTCCACGATAATCACGAAGAGCACTCCAGATCTTTCGAGCACATTTTTCGTCGTCCAGCACGACCCACGTGCCGTCGGGCGATGCCTCCCTAACGAAGCGGATTCCTCCTCGGCTCATTTCATTCCAAATCCCACGGCTGAACTCTTCTCTCTCGCGGCTGGGGAGGTTGTCGTAGCGGTCTTTGTTGGTAGAGATTACACGACGGAATTCTGCATTGCCGGGGTGAGAATTGCCTCCGGCGCCGCGGCGGCAAATGACGTCGGTGGACTTGACTTCATCTGTTGAAATGTATGTTTCTGCCATTGTTTCTATTGATAGTGTTGCACGGGTTAGATGATAATGGTGTGGGTGGGATCGATGGTGTCGGCGGTGTTTTGATGCCAATGAATTTCGAGGGTATGGCAAGGGTATTCGTAGCGTAGGTAGTATTTTGACTTTCTCGGACATTTTTTAGCTTAGCGGCCGGGCGTTGCCAGTTGAAGTTGGCTGCCTGCGTCTACGCATTGGTAGCTTGAAATGCTTGAACCGCTCACATTAATCAATTGATCCAATATGGCCATCATAAGAAGAGTCTCCTACATCTCCAAAGGCTTGACGAAGATTTCGCAGCAAAATATTCAAGAGATTGCCGACAAAAAGGCGACGCATGTGACTTTGCACGCCAATCAAATATGCAATCTCGATATCAAATTAGTCATTGAGCTTAAGTTGGTAGATCTTGATTTGAGTTCAAATTCTCTCCACACTGGCTATGCTATGCTGACAAACTTTGGCGTAGACAAAAGCCTCTCTTTGTTGGGATGCTGTTGTCGTAGTCTTTTGAAGCTGAATCTTCAAGCAAACGCATTTACATCCAAATCCTTCGAGGCGTTTGTGACGAACATGCCGATATTGCCTCAGTTAACTACTCTTGATATCTCGCACAATAATATATCAAAGCTTCCCTCAGAGTTCAATCAAAAGTGCCCCTCTCTACGAAATCTATCAGCGCTCTCAAATCAGATCAAGAGTCTATCCTCACTACTAAATTGGCTTCATCATTTCCGTGGTCAGCTGGAACGCTTGAACTTGAATCAGAAGGGATCGAGCAACCCCGTTTGCAGCGCTACGCTATACAGAGAAAAGGTAATATTTGTGTTGGGAGATGGGTTGCTCCAGTTGGACTCTAGAAATGTCAGTGAAGATGAAAGGAAGCAGGTTCGTGCCAGATTGTCCATTTATTCGTCGACGTCGTGTAGTAATGCTGAGAGAGATCAAGAGAGCGAGAAGAAGCAGGAGCAGCGCATTTCAGCTCACACGCATTCAGTTCCACCCAAATCAGACGAGACTACAATCAATGATGAGAACAATCCAAACTCATCAGACATTGAACATCGAGTCGAATACCTCTCCGATTTGATCGAGAAGCAAGCTCACATTACTAGTGGCCTCCTCGAAGTTACTCAGCATTGCAGTGAAGACAAGATCGAGATGTGTGCCGTAGACAACGATGAACACGATGATAACGTATGCAACGATGCCTTCCAAGCACAAGTGGACAATGCAGCTACAATCAACGATCTTCGAAGCAGTGTCAAACTCGCTTTGGAGAAAGAGAAGCAAAGGCAATCACTTCTACGCATGACTTTTCATCAGTGGATGTCGGCAGTAAAGTTTAGCCGCAAATTGCAGTCACTCAAGTCAAAACTCACAAAGTCTGAGAGCAAGTGGAGAGAAAGAGCAAATGACATGGTGGACAAAGCAGTGAAACAAGAACATCAAAAGGGCATCGCAGCACTCAAAGAAGTAGTAGAGAGGAAGAAACTTGCCGAGGAAATGGTGTTACATCTCAATGAGCGGATCAAAGAGTTGGAGGCGGATATCCATTTTGAGCAGAGCAAGTCTGCCACCTTTATACACAATTCAACTAGTGAGATTGATCGATTGAGGAAGGATTTGCAACAAGCACATGCAGACATGAAACGCATGGACGCAGACGAAAAGAAAGAGAGCAGACTTGCATCTGTCGAGATTGAATCAATCCGCAGCGAGCTACACCACACACAACAAGAGCTGCAAAAGGAGAAGGGGAATACTGCTCGGCTCGAAATGATGCACGAGGAACTTACCAAGACCACGCAAGAAGCAAGAGAGTCATCTACGGCACACTTAGTAGAGCTACACGATCTCAAGCAGGAAATCGCTACAAAGGACGCCACAATCAAGCAGCTCAAGGCTGCCTACGAACAAGCCGCGAGTAGAGCTGCATCCGATAGATCCAAATGTGAGCATGCGTTGGCAGGAGAACGTCGGAAGGGAGAAATGGTAAACACTTATACAAAGAAATTGAGAAGTCTTGAGTCGGATAAGAAAAAGTTGGTAGCGCAAAGAGTTGACATGGAGACTGCCGCTGCTAAAAAGGAATCTCAAATAACCTCTATGCAACAAACAGTCTACGATCATGCAGCTACCATTGCTAATCTGAAAGCAGTGATCGAGGAGAAGGATTGCAAGATTGCATCATTCGATAGGCGACTCAAGTACACATCTGACGAGCGAGATGACTTTCATCACCAGCATACTGAGTTGAAAAGGGTGATTGCTCAACTTCAATCTCAGCTTGATCGAGCAAACGATGAAGTAAGGGATTGCAAGCGGAGCTCAGCAGACACACATCAATTTGAGACAATGAAATTGCAGCAAACTCTAGATGCATTACATCAATCGTCTCAACTGCGTGAGCAGGAGCTGTCTGCAAACTTGAAAGTATTGCGGAGAGAATGTCAAAGTAAGACATCCAAGCAAGCCAAACTCATCAAGTCATTGGGTAACAAACTCAAGGGATGCGAGGCAAGAGAGGCAGACCTTGAAAGAAGTCATAGATCTGAACTACACGAGCTGAGGAATTGTCAGGAACAATCATTGAGAGCATTGAAGGAGACCCTGGCAAATGAGAGTGAGTCTTTCTGCGTCTTTTCAATATCTACATTGATAGGCACTTTACTCCTCATTCTAGTTCTAACATACATTACATCTATAACGTTACTACAGGAAAGTCGCGGCTTGATGCAGAAAAGAAGGCAGCTGCATTGGAAGCCTCACAGAATCAACAACAGTCAAAGATGAAGAATGCAATAGCTGATCTGGCAAAGGAGTTCGCAATCTCTTGACTTGTTTTGTGTTTTGGTGTGTTGATCTTTGTTGATGATATTCCCGCTTTCCTCTTCATATATATATGTATACATTGATACATGAAATTAATATTGTTCAACATCAACCATAATCAAAGTAGCCTGGCCAACAGTACAACCAACAAAAACACTCCAAACGGCATAAACTGCGCAACAAACCCACCCAAACTCAAAAACCTCCCCTTAAAAAACACCAAAAAACACAACTTGACCATATCCCATTGCCGTATTCCAAACGCCGTAATCTCCATATCATTCAACGCATACGCAACATGAGAATGGCAATTGTCACAACATATATTGTGCATTCTTGTCCGATATTCGGCATTTGCTTCGGTTATAGCCCTATCCCACTGTTCTGCCCCACCAGCGGGTAGGGAAGTGATTTGTAATGCTCGTGTGGCGGTTCCGAATGCCATTTTACCACGCTCGCCTACTGTGTAGGGACCTTGGAAGTCACAGGCTGTACCGTGAGAGGTTGCGATGCCCATGTGTCCGATGAAGGGGAGGAACCATGTGATTGGGGGGAGTGGTGACCATAGTATGGAGAAGGCGAGTGGATGGAGTTGTTGGTGGTGATGGTTGTTGTGGTTGATGCCGATGCATGTGTCGTCATGGTTGCTTGACGCCATGGTGATATGAATTTTACTGTAGCTGGATATATAACGCGATGATATAACGCAGCAGCACAACAAGCCAAGTTAGTATCTCACAGCAGGGAGTTGAATGCTACTACTTTCGACGCAGGCAACAAGGAGGCAACAGTATATAGGACGATCGTTATTGCCACCTACCACGCCACGGCAAAAATGAGATTTTCATTTGAGATGGCCGTCACCCTGGGTCACGAATTGCAATCACGTGAACGTGATTTTAAACAGTGACCCAGCGGATTCTCTCATCGGACAAGACTCTCACGCAACAAAATGAAACGATGCCTCGCTATCGCCATCCGCAAATGCTAAATGCTGGAGTGTCAGTAGTTAGTGGTTGTGGACTACACCATCCTTAGCTCATTGACTGATGAGCCCTGATGATTCTTGGCTCACGACGATTCCTCGAATCCTCACCAGAGCTGTAAGGTATTTGTCATTCATTAGAGTGGACAACAACAACAACAGATAGAAAATATAATGGCCGGAGATCAATGGCAGTGCTCCAAATGCACATTTCTCCACCTCTTCCCCGGCCAACGATGCACCATGTGCAATGCATTGCGTGTGTCCAAAGAAGAGATGCGGGAGTTTGTTCAGGGGAGTAGGAGGTCCAAGAAAACATCAACTGCTGGAGAGAGTAGCAGCAGCAATGATGATGGTGACACTCTGCCGCTTCAATCATCGCAGAATAATGGAAATCAACAATTGAGGAATAACAGTAGTGGTGGTGGTGGTCGTTCAGATGGAAGTAATGGTGCTGCTGGGAGGAGGAATTTGACTCAGCACAATAATTCAGCAAGGCAGATTAATCATGTGGCTGTTCCTCCTCCTCCCCTTCTTCATCAGCAGGCAGCTCACGCGAATAGATCGACTAATACCAATCATCATCCTCCTCCTCCTGCAGTAGTTGTGAATCCATATGCCAAGCAATCTCGACCGTCTTCTTCCCACAATAATTCTGCAACGAGTCCAAACAATAATGGCAGTGGGCAAAGCAAACAACATGGAACAATGATGAATGCACTACCTTCTCAGGGAAATGTGGTGCCAAATAATCCACCAATAAGGCCACCAATAACAGCGAATCCATACAGCAATAAGAAAACAGCTACAGCAATGAATGCTACTTCGAAGACAACACTGACTAATTCTACAAACAGATTTGGAAATAGCAATACTGAAAACAACTTGCAGCAGCGAGGGAATAATCATCATCATCTGCCTCAGCAGCAGCAACCGCAGCAGCAGCAGCAACAGCAACAACAAAATAGACCAGCAGTGAAGAACAATCCGTACAACAAATCAATGTTGACATCGGCGTCGACTGTTTCACATCATCATTCCAATGCACTGGTACACAATGTTCAGCAGTCAACATCTAATTCTTTCGTAGCGGCACGACAACACCAACAGCAGCATGCCATTGAGACACGGCAACCTACTACCACAAACAACAACAATGTGAATAACAACAGTCAACAGAATCAAAACCTCCATAGATTCTTTACAGGAGCTCGTCCTACAACAGTTGCACAACCTTCTTCTCAAAGACCGCAACCACAAGTCAGAACTTCTTCCATGTCGTCAATTAGTGCTCGAAATAATCACAATGCTCAACCTGCTACTGTTACTGCATCAAACTCAACAACTAATAATCGACAACTGCGCCTCTCCCTATCAGCAAAGAAACAACAACTCCCCTACATCCAAGGACCAGTCCCACTCTGCACCGCCACATCCCATAATTGGATCTACCCCACCGATGACAAATATCCCGAACGGACCTACCAATTGGAAATGTCTGAAAGTGCCATACTAAACAATACACTGTGTTCCCTCCCCACAGGCTTGGGCAAAACGCTGATAGCCGCAGTAGTCATGTACAATTACTACCGGTGGTTTCCCGACGGAAAAGTGATATTTTGTGCCCCCACTCGACCATTGGTAACACAACAAATACAAGCGTGTTATAACATCATGGGTATTCCAGAACGTCATACTGCCGAGATCTCAGGACGTGTTCCCAACACGTCACGGAAGAAAATATGGGATACCAAACGTGTCTTCTTTTGTACTCCACAAACATTGGTGAAGGATATTGAGGAAGATCGATGTGATGCTAGTCAAATTGTTTGTGTGGTGATGGATGAGGCACACCGGGCTACTGGGATGCATACCTTTGCATTATTACCAAATATGATTGAAGAAGCTGGGGCAAAGTTTCGTTTGTTGGCATTGAGTGCCACTCCGGGGACAGATATCAAATCTATCCAGGCGGTAGTGGAAACGTTGAAGATTAGTAAGATTGAGGCTAGGACGGAGGATGATCCGAATGTGAAACGGTATATTCATAACCGGGAGGAGGAGGTGATTAGTGTGAAACAGCCGGATGTGATTAAGATATTGGATAAGAAGTTGTTGGAGTTTGTGAGGCAGCCGCTGGAGATTTTGAGGAGTGTCAATGCTGCATCTCGATTGATGGGTGATTCGGCAAACTTGAGTCCGTTCGCGGTGATGAAAGCGCAAGAAGAATATGTCAACCGGACTGGGGATCAGCGAATGTACCATACATTTCAAGCACTGCGTACTTTGGTCGATATACGGATCAATCTCAAAAATCATGGAATTCAATATGCACTACAGAACATTGCTCGGAAGGAGATGGATGCGAGGGGGCCACTGCGCACGACGTTTCACAGCAACGAGTTCAAAGCCCTCAAGGCTGAAATGCAGGCAGCAGCTGGAGACCCGACGGAGTGTTTGAGTAAGAACAATCCTAAATATGAAAAGCTTACGGATGTTCTCTTGGAGCACTTTGAACGGAAGCGGGCCATTGGTGAATCGACACGTGTGATCGTGTTCAGCCAATTGAGAGAATCGGTGATGGGCATTGTATCTATGCTGTCTTCGAAAAATGCGGAATTACTCAAACCTACGCCATTTGTGGGTCAAAGCAAGAAAAAGGAATCGGAGAGTAATCCCGGGCAAGAGGTTGCAGGGATGAACCAGGCGGAACAGCAACGCATTCTGCGACAGTTCAATGAGGGTGTGTTCAACGTACTTGTTTGCACTTGCGTCGGGGAAGAAGGACTTGACATTGGCGACGTGGATCTAATTGTCAATTTTGATATCTTAAAGTCGGCCATCCGAAGTATTCAACGTACTGGAAGAACAGGAAGGAAACGAAATGGCAGAGTTATATTTCTTGTGTCTGAAGGTCAAGAGGAAAGAAGTTACAGGGACTCTGTCACGAATAGCAAGAAAATTGCTAGGGCCCTGAAGGATCCAAGTGTTTTCAAACTGTGCCAAAATTCTCCTATGTTTCCCGCTGACCCAACTCTAATGAGACAAAAGATGGTGGTTGATGACTTTCACATGTCGCAAGTAGGAGGTCACACTCCCAAGACACGTGGACGTGGGAAAACAGGTCGCTCGAGCAAACGAAATGGAGACAAGATTGCCACGGTAGATGATAGTTGGAGGCTAGCTCAAGCCCAGCAGAAGGAGAGGATGAATTTGTTTGGTAACATTCCTTATTCTTCACACAGCGAATACGAATCTGAAACGATGCAGGGAGATTTCCCCACATCTCTTCGCAAAAAATACTTGAAGGCACGTCGAGGATTGCAGCAGTCAAAGTGTACCGGCAGAGGAAGATCATCTGAAATATTGGCCAGCATGGAAAAGTTGTATATACGCCCAACAGAAAGGAGAGAATCAAGAACCACGCCGAAGAAAAGGTCCGTTGATTATAGTGATAATGATATGAGTTCGGTCGGAGATGCAAATCACAGTGTTGCTTTTGATGTCGAGTCCGATTGTGGTTTTGCAGAGGACCCATGTAATGAACCTAGCGACATCATCATCGAGAGTGATGACGATGATCATCAGAACGGATGCAATGAAGTTTCTCCCGAAAGCAGCAGCAAAGACTTGGGTGCAATTTTTGGTACGATGTCGGTAAAGCATTCGGACTGCTTGGACTCTCAACAGATGGCAACTCTATTTGACTCTGAGGACCATTACCATTGTGCTGTTAGGGCTCCGCCGCCATTTGACGGAAGTAGTGATTCTTGCGATGAAAGCAGTTCTATCTCGTCCGAGTCGAGCAAGCAATCACAGTTGTCGGCCAACACCATGGATGACGATGCTCTGTGCGCCTTTTTCGACAACAGTCCGCTACCCACTGCACCTCAACCAAAATCTATGGCAGAAAGGCAACTCAGTTCAATGTGTGATGTGTGTGATGGTGATAAGAGTGTTGATCATGGATTAGGCAATGAAGTCGATTTCAATGATGGTGCAGATTTCCATATGTCTAGTGATAATGACGACGTTGAGCCCCACAAAGAGAAAGAAAGTATTTGCAACTCTCAAAGTGTCCCAGAAGCTTCTTTTGAGGACAACGCTGAATTGGTTTCAAGCGTTTCCAATGAAAAAGAAGTACCAAACGCTTCCCAACACATACTCGACTCTACCGGCGTAGTGAATGGCAAAGAAGGTTCAATTGGCATGCCTAAGTCGAGCTCGATGATGGGTACAAACAATGACGAAAGTTTATTGGAGGCCGAAAATCGGGGTTACGATAACATCGAACCCCAGAGAGATAATGCAAATCAACACCATGATGCAGAGGTACTAGAATCAATCGGCGGTAGTCTTTCGTCCATTGTACCCCTAAGCCAAGTGGCAGCATTTCGTTTGCCGACACCTCCGCCTTCTTCAAGTGATGAAGAGGACGATAGTGACGATCAAAGTGGCGCAAATGATAATGATGAAGAAATAGCAAAGACATCACCAGATCTCAGAACCTCGCCACCTCTTGAAATCGATAATGGATGCGATTTTAGTACCGAGTTTGAACAGAATCAGAGTTTTGGTGGAAACGATGTACAAGAAGACAAAATTGACCCACTACAGTTACCTACGCAATATTCTTCTTCCTCTGATGACGAGGACGAGTCGGAAGGCGAGAGAGCATGCGAGGCTGATGCGCAAATGCAAATATTCGAACCCAATGATATTGCACCAGCAACAAATGAGATCGGAAGTAATCAGGATCAGGTTATTCGATGTGAACAAAAGTATGCGATTGGGACAAAGATTTCAAAGGAGTTCAAAGATCCAAAAAGCGGGAAGTTGCGTTTGTATCAAGGGGAGATCATAGCATTTTACTCACAAGACAATCAAGACAACTTGTACAATGTTGTCTTTGAGGACGGAGACTGTGAAGATATGGAGGAAGGTGAGATTGAGAACCATCTAGCCAAACAAGAGGCGTCGATTAAAGAATCTACAGGCAGGCAGCCTCGCAGTCAAATGTCTCCAGATGATTTGACAGATACCCCTGTGAAGACAAATGCTAGAACAACTGCTGGAGCCATCTCGAGGATGTCGCTGGATAATTCGCTGGATAGTTTGACTGATACTCCTGTGGTGCAGCGCCGCGTGCCTGAACAACACTCGCGGATGTCGATGGATAGTTTGACTGATACTCCGGTAGTGCAGCGTCGCATACCGGAACGAAAGTCACGAATGTCGATGGATAGTTTGACTGATACTCCTATACAACAGTTGCCTGAACGCAAACGGCTGCGACCAACTAATGACGTACCGAAGGATATGAGTGAACCTTCAGAGAAATTATCAAAGCAAGATAGATTGAAACAAAGAATTCAAGAGAAGTATCGCTGCAAATTTTTGGACACAGAAGCTACAAACGATGACTTAGACTCTGGCGATGAAGAGGAGGAAGAAGATGATGAAATGAGCAATGGCAATGATGGTTTCATTAACGACACGTCTCAGTTGGGATATTCGCAAGATGATCTTGATCTTCTGAATGAATCTGTTGAGAATTGTGATAATGAAGAATCGGACACGCTCCACAGGCAACTGAACCACCAGCAATCTGTCAACACTCAATTCAAGACGCCTATTTTCAATCGACGGATGCAACTTCCGAGAAGTGAACAAAGTCAAACCTCTTTACCACCGTCGCAAAGAGGGCTTGGTAACATGAACTTTATACGAAGCGTGATTGATCATTGTAGACAGGGTGGCGACTCTGATGAAATTGAAACAGAGTATCATCGCCTAGTTGGCGAATCTTCTCAAGATCAAGACCAAGACATGTCAATGTCTCAGATTGATGATGATGCAAAAGTACATTCACAGCCACGTGTGCAGCAAGCAGAGGTACCTGTACCACAGCAACAACCCGCTCCTGCCAAGGCTATGGCAACAACTAATATCAAAAGTAACAATTCGATTCGAGTTGGACTCGGATCGCAACATACGAGGAAAAGCGTAGCAGTAGAGCCCCATTCCCATGCCCATGCTTCAAAACAGAGTACGACTGTTGCAAAGAAAGCAACACAGTTGACTGCAGAACAAAAGGCTATGATAGAGGCCAAACGGCAAGCTGCACTGAGACTGCGTCAACAAAAGCAAAAGATAAACCAGAATCAGCAACAGACACACGTTCAACAACAAGTTCGGTTCAATCCATACGCAAAGTAATATTTTGCTTGCATTGCACTTGCATTTGCATGTCTAATTGACGGAAGCTTTATCATAATAATTAGTACATCAATATCATATCATCTACTTTACTTAGACTTCTCAAAGCTAAAGGTGGGAAACATCATTAACCAGAGATAAAGTCATGGAAGGTTAACCTTTGGAAGAGATCCACGTCAGTAAAATAACTCTTTACATAACCTCCTAGGACTAAAAATACATGGTTAACCCTTATTCGAACAGTTGAACAGATCACACACGGCATCCAGTTAGTCTTGGGTTCGCATCATTAGTCAGTTCGGTTCGCATTTTGACCGAAAGCACTCATGTAAGTATTTGGTTGCTTTCACTGAAGGTTAAACAAAGGTTTAACGCTGGACCATGTCCATACGGTATTCACTTCTCCGATTCCACGACGCATTTCACATGATTCATTTTCTTGTCTAAAAGTATAAGTATAAGGTTGATGGAACAGTTGGTTGTTGCGGCGTCTATCGGACCACCTTAATCGGCTGATGAACGTCAACGCCCCTTCACACCGAGTAATCAATAAGAAGAATGGATCCGTCGTCGTACCAAGCATACCTCTTTGCGTGGCAGCGGCATCACCAGCAACAAGCGTCCGCCGCTATAGCTGCTTTGCGTCGTCCCCCTCCTCCTCATCCGGCTGCTAATGCTTCGCGACCTCCTCCTGGGGCTACTGGACCCGTCGCCGCGCCTCAGCAACACATCTGTCACATGTGTCAACAACATCAACGTCAGGCACAGGCTGCTATTGCTCCTGCTCCCTCGCCCGACGGTCCTGCCATGATCGCGGCACTTCAAAAGGATGGGCACCAAGTTATCCCGCTCGAGGATAATAGTTATTATGTGAAACTTAAAGTGACGGCGAAGGCACCGCCAAAGCCACAGTCCGTGACCGCACCTGCAGCTCCGACGGTGCAGATGGCGGAGGAAAAGGATGAGTCCTCGTCTCCCGATGATAGCAATAGTGCAAGAAATGATAATAAATCGGACGATGATCAAGCAGGAAAAGCGGCACCGTCTCAAGATCAACTTCCTCATTCAGTGGACGATACACTACTGCATCTCCGCAAATGGATCAAGGGGGAGCCCAAGCTTGAGGGCGATACAGACAAAAAATGGAAAGAAGTTATCCTCCGCAAGGTTAAGGTCGCCTATGGTGTAGCCGAATTATTAAAACAGCACAGCCATTTCAGACAGAACATGACATATTCTGTCGAAACGATTCCATCACTATTGGAAGTAACGATGGAAGACTTTGCTGTTCACATTGGCCCTTCAAATGTGCAGCTGAATGATGTCAAGGGAGTGGCCATGATATCTGCAGGATTAACCACATCATGGTCGAATGGGAACCGAGTGAATATTACATCGCCCTCTCCAGTTCCAGCGAGCCATGCTGGTGCCAACCAGTATTGGGAGGGGATGGATGTCCTTGCCTCTGCAGCAGTTCGAGGTGAGGAAGACAATCAACGTCATTTATTAGGGAGGATGCTGTTTGAGATTTTTACTGGAGAGGTATACCCTACAAATGTGGATAATGAAGAGGTAATAGTGAAAGAATCGTCTAACAAGAGGATGAAGACAAGTCATTCTTCGTCAACAAAGGATCATGTGATGAGACGTGCCAAGGGAGACTTTGATGATGACAATGTATCACCTGTTGTTCGATTGCACGTATTGAGGAACTCAGCTCCAGCGTCGATTTTTTGGTTGACCAAGAAACTCTTGGAGTGTGGATTGAAGGGAGATACAGCAGAGACTATTGAACCTGCGTTGAAGTTGAAAGGACATAAAACAAGCGATGTATACTATTCGTTTAGAGATGTATGTGAGGATTTGCATCTACTAGTGATGGAACACCGATTCCTCTTTGACAGAGAATTGGAAGAAGATGGAAATGTGCCACTACTATATAGGACAGAAAAGCTGTACGGGAGAGATAAAGAAAAGGCTCTCGTCACAAACTCCTTTCGCCGCGTGTCTCAGGAGAGGAAGAGTGAAGCAATCCTTATTGGTGGATTCTCTGGGTCGGGCAAGAGCAAGCTAGTGAACAGTTTGAGAGATAGAGTTAATACTGCTGGAGGATATCTGCTCACGTATAAGTACGACGAACAGTCGAAGGTGGTACCGCTCTTTGGAGTCGTTTCTGCATTGAATCAATTGTGCGCGATAATCAAAGAGAGGAATACCTCCGAAGGCCTCATCGCAGTTACTAAGAAGCTCAAGGACGCATTTGGTGAAGATGATTGGTTGCTGGCAAGCCTCTTACCGAACATTAGCTTGCTCTCATCTGACTTCATCGTGAACGAAAAGCCCGCTGTCGAGACAATTAATCTATGCAGTGTTTGCTTCACGCTTGCACGTTTTGTGAGGGTAGTATCAAGCCAAGTGCACCCAATAATGGTAAGTTATATGTCGCCAATGTATTGACTGTGTGGTTATTGAAATGGTACAAAGTCGCAACGCTAACACTGTGGCTATGTGGCATTTATACAGCTATTTTTAGATGATGTGCAGTGGGCTGATGATACTGTCTTGGACGTTATTCATTCCATCCTTTCTGACACAATGGGAAGCTGCATGTTCTTCATCGGCACCTATAGAGATGATGAAGTCCAGTCAAACCACGCTATCTACAACTTTGTTGAAAAACTTGACGCTAGCAACGTGCCAACTGAGAAGTTGTCATTGATTGGATTGAACCAAGAAGATCTCAATACGATGATATCAGATGCCTTGTGTTTGTATCCACGCATCTGCAAACCTTTGTCAGATATTGTGTTCCAAAAGACCAAGGGGAATCCGTTCTTCGTATTAGAGTTTATGCAATCGTTATGCACACGTGGTTTGTTGTGTTACAATCATCAACAGAAGCGCTGGGTATGGAATGAGAGCATTATACGCTCAGAGGAGATCACTGATAACGTCAAGTATCTACTTGCATCTAAACTGAATGGCTTGCCAGGCAACCTGCAAGGAGTGCTGAAAGTGTTGGCTTGTTTCGGTACGAGTACGAGTGAACAATTGATTGGTTATCTGAGCGAGACAATAGAGTACTCTGACATTAGAGATCAGCTTGATGATGCCATTAGCGGTGGCTTTATTGAAAAGGACGGACACGGAGGCTTTAAGTTTGTTCACGATAAGGTCCGAGAGGCTGCATACAACCTCATTCCCACTAGCGACAAGAATCAGGTATGTGATTGTCTTGATATCTGCTGGCCCAGTAATGGTTTTTTTTTGCGTTGTAACTCATTTCGCTACTGCTCCATCTCTAAGTTCCACTATGATCTAGGAAAGTTGTTGCACTCAACTTGCAGAGGAAAGGAAGTCGGCGATGTTCAATTTGTGATAGTTAACCAAATAAATCAAGGTTTAGAATGCATCAAGAAGGATAAAGACGCGTGGCGTATGGAAATTGTGGATCTGAACATGAAGGCTGGGAAAAGGGCAATGGATCGCTGCATCTACACTGCGGCAGTGTCCTCTCTGGACTCCGCTTTATCTATCCTTCCTGAAGATCATTGGAAAAATCTGTATGATCTCAGTCTTGAGCTCAACTCTATGATGGCAAGTGCCTCTCACTCAGCGAGCAAAAGCTTTCACGCATACAAAGCCTTGCGAAATATTTCAGAAAACGCGATCTGCATCGAAGAGAAGTTAGAGTCATATTGTTTGCTCATTACAAGTAAGGATCTTCCACCTCTGGTTTGCCTCTGCCTTTCTGTTTTGCTCCTTTCCTCACCTCTACGCTGTTGAATATTCAGTTCTCGAATCACAGGGCAAAATTGAAGAAGCGTTTAAGACATGCAGCTCTGTTCTAGTTGAGCTAGGAGAGACACTTCCAAACTTGATTGTCAGTGAATCTCCAACTCCAACAGCATTGCAGCTAATCAATGCATCAATAGGAAAAGACACATTATTGAAGGTTACATCCATGTCAAATGAGGATTTATTGGGTATGGATGAAATTAAGGACGAACGTGTTTCAAAAACGATCAAACTATACAGCAAAATGGCTCTTTTTGCTTACATATGCAGGCCAGCGGGGATGTCTGCTTTCCTCATTTGCAAGTCAATTCAAAAGATCTTAGAAAACGGAATCTGCAAGTATGCTCCACTGTGTTTCGTTCAGTATGCGTCGGTGATTGTTAGGATGAAAGGAAAAATCGGCACAGCATGGTACGTAACTTCTGCATATGCTTGAATACTGTCTTTTCTGTTCACCGAGGCTTATATACATACACATACTGACTTTGACGTATGGTACTCTTTCCTCAGTCGCATTGGGAAAATGGCCATGGCAATGTCAAAGAACTTTGACTTGGAAGATCAACCGAAGCTGTTTTTTACCTTTTACGGTTGTGTTGCTTGGCGAGTTGAGCCCATTCGATCGTGTGCAAACAGTCTTCGTCAAGGTTTCGAATCTGGCATGACAAATGGGGATACTCACACTGCCTTTCATAGCGCTCTTCAGCACATTCAAATGGGTTTCGTCGGTGGTGACAATTTGCAGTCATTGCTAAAAGACATTGATTATTATCTCACTGTCTTTGCAGAATACAACAATGCGATGGTGAAGAACTTTATGCTTATATTCCGTGAAACAGTGTCTATCCTGATTGATAAGGGTGAAGCAACCAGCATTGAAGAAAAAGCTGTCTACGCCGATGCCGATGCGAAAGGATCCGGAAAGGACAAACTTATTCAATCTTCACTCTGCCACAAGGCACTCCGGTCGGTTGGGACATCACGAGAGATGCAATCATTACATGAAGGACATACTTACATACTACACAAATGGAAGCGTTATCGAACTAACGAGTAGATTCTACAACGGGTTGAATGCACTGAGATTGCTGCGAAAGAGTAGGCTAAGTGCACAAAACAAGTTATACAAGGAAACAATGAAAGCATTGAAAGAGGCAGAAGTAAGTTCAATTGCTGATTTTAAGAATAAAACGCTGCTATTGAAGGCGGAGCGGTCGTCAGTCGATGAAGCCCGTGGTTCTGATGAAGCGTACGATGATGCCATTGAATCTGCTCGAATGAATAGAGTTATTCATGAGGAAGGTATGTATGTTTCATTGTATTGATTGTATTGTACGTATTGCACTGGTACAACTAAGCATCCTTCTGCTGCATCATTATAGGGCTGGCATGTGAAAGAGCTGGGTTTCATTATCTCAAGTGCTATGATTTGTGTCACAGAGTCAGCTTCCTTAAAAAGTCATTGGAATACTATTCGGCGGCTCGTACTTGTTACCAAAAGTGGGGTTCCAAGATGAAGGTGGACTATGTTGATAGGGAGATTGAAAAGGTGAAGGCCAAAATGTTGGAACTTCAGAGCAAACTACAATCGAAGTAGAATGAAGTGTGTATTGTATGTGTATATAAATTAGGATAAAGGTGCTATGTGGCTATGATGTGTTCAGTTGATCCTTGAAGTGGACAGATTCCTCTTTCATTAGCGCAAAGATGTCATCCTCTTTCTCGCAAATTGAAAGTAAAAATTCATCTCTCTCGTCCACTAATAAACGAAGTCGATGGAGCCGCAACTACATTCGCCCCCATCATACAAGTAGTAGTGGAATCATATCCAGACATCATAACACCCCCACCATCTTGATGAATCACATCCAACAAGTACTCCGCCATCTTCCGTCCCCCAATCGCCGAAGGTTCCACTCTCGCCACATAATCCTCACTCCTCGTTCCATCCAGAGGAATAAACAATGGTATCGGAATCACCTCTGACCCTGCTATTGAAATACGACTTGTCGCCTGTTCAAACATCTTTCGTATCAACAATTGCACCTTTTCCGGATGATTATTGTACCCCAATGCACCTAACGCACCATTCGCCCAGGAGGGAACATTCGCCTCATCTGGGTAATAAATCATTGCTACCAAAATCTTGTTTGGTTTGACTTTCGCCGTTAATTTCTCAATGTAGTGTTGGACACGTGTTCCAAACAAGTGACGAATATATCCCAAACATGGCGGACAGGCACACGTACATGATGCAAGTGATGGTCCACATCCGCAACAGCAATCGTCCATGGGGACTGTCCCAAAGGTTGTTCCATTTTCGAGACAGCTTTGTGGTAGACAGCAGAGTAGTCCGGCAATGGAGGCAATGGTGCAGGGAGTGGGTGCTAATGCCACGTCATTCCCGCAGATGGATACGATGAGGATGTCTTGTGAGGAAATGTTATCGCGGATGAATTTATCTTGGGGTAGGAGGGAGCGGGAACGTTGGTTGAGTGTGGTTGCTTCTACTGCTGTATTGATTGCTGCGTATTTCGTACTGTTGTTGTTGTTGTTTGCACCACTTTTCTCCTCCTGCTTGTGCCGTTCATTTTCAAGATGGTTCAACCAAAATGTCACATCGGCAACACAACTGGGCGGATCCAACAATTGCGCATAAACAGGACCAGCTGCTTCTGCCGGCTGTCGATCCGTAAACCAATATTTATTATCGAGTGAGGAATCTCCTGCGGTCCATATGAGTGCATCGCAGGAGGATCGGAGGGGAGGGTAGAGGGTGCGAAGGTGGGAGAGTTTGTGGCCGTGGTATTCGTTGTAGAATGATTTGCTGGAGATCTTTTCAGGTGGTTGTGGTGATGGTGATGAAAATGATGATGATGATGTGTTGGACATGATGATGCTGCAATGTAAGTGTACTACTCTCTCAGGTGTACTTAAAATAATCCGATGATCCAATCGTTGAAAGTTTAAGTTCAAGTGCGTGCCGTCATTCAGATTAGGCAGTGGCAGTGCAGTATAGAGGGCTCGCTCTAGCTGTTCTTCGATGATGATGATGATGATGATGATGATAAGGTGTTGTCAGTGTCAGTTGTTGTTGCATGGAAGATGTTGCAAAACACTCTGTACCTCTATGTCACATCTGTCATGATCGGTACCCCTTGCTCTCCAAAATTATAGGAATTAGTATATCAAAATGTGTTGGATACCGGTTAGATGTTTTGTACCTGCCATGTTCGATGATTTTCCGAACTGAACGGCAACCACCGCAGACCAAGCCACACGCACCCTAAGTAGGTACACTTTTTCTAGCACCCACACAAAGCCAACGCAACAACTCATCTCTGAACTCTCGACACCCTCCCAGACTGATGTCCCTATGAGTAAATAATAACAAATATATACGCAGGAGCCAACATGAAGAGGCTATTCGGACTAAAGAAAAAGAAGATAAAAATAGGAGGCGACGAAGACGAAGAACAAACTAATGACACAACTACTAATAGCCACCCTAATAAAAGTTACTCCCCACCGTTCGTTGGTGGTGGCACCATCAATAATAGTGGCTCTTCATCCGCCTACGATTTCCAACAGGTAAATGAACAATTTCCAAATGTCGACATTGTCAATTCCAACAACAACAACAGTTCTTCTGCCCCCTCGGCTGATTTGCCAACGCACCAACAAAATAACGACAACAACGAACCCATTCCAATAGGCGCCGGATATCGATATGCCCTAACCGCCTACAATGATACCATCAACCCCGCCCTCTCCAATGAAGATGGCATGGGTGGAGGAGGGGGGACACTCCGCTCACGACTTAGAGGGAGTGGGGGGAAGAATATGAGGAGTCTTATTCCGTCGTTTCAACCGTTGGTGGATGACAGTGGTGAACATTTACAACGAACTACGAATAATTGGAAAGAGAAGAAGGGGTGGTCACCCATCCCAGAGGAGCCACGATCAATTACTAGTGGTACTTCTCCAGATAACAGAAAAGAGAATGAGGGTATAATAACTGGGGAGAAAAATAAGTCATCTTCGGAACGAGTGGTGACATTTGATTCGTCCATTGAAGAGTATAGTGGTGGTGGTCAACAAGTCATTATTCCACCTAGTTCAACCAGATCTACTCATACCAGTCCACAACAAAGTTTTTCTCCGTCCACCACCAACACACCAACATCATCATCTCAACAATCACAACAACATCCAATGATGATAATACTCCAACCAGACGCCATTTACGAAGAAAAATACGGAGACGCCTACATTGACCAATTGCCCAAATACCTCTACCCATCCGGATATCAATCCATGAGACCACGATCAGGTCCATGGAAACTATCCATGTTTATATTTTGTCTGTTTTTATGGTTGAGTGTGTTTATTGTTGGGCATTGTTATGATCGGGGGAAGCAGTATGCTATTGATGATGATGGTGCCAGTAATTACAATTATGATGATGCCAACAATAATGGTGACAATAATAGCAATAATGCAGTGGATGATGCATATTTGGAAGAAGTAGATGATGACGCAGTATTAATGGAAACACGATGGTGTGGATCGAAATTGTTGCATTTTATGTGGATGTTATCTGTGGCGATTACAGTGTTGGCGATGAGTTATTGTTCGATTATTGGGTATGTGAAGGTTAGGGATATAGCTGTGGCTGCTGGACGGAGTCAACCTGCTGGAATGTTTGATGGTGGTAATGAGGATGGTGGTGGTGGTGGATGCAAAAGTGATTATTATAGCAAGGTTTATAATGTTAGTGGTAGTAGTGGTGCTACTACTGGTGAGAATGATCAAGAGTCAGGATCAAATCTGAACAACAGCAGCAACAATGATCAGTATTCGTCCTATCAGGCAGGAGGAGATGGAGATAGACGATATGAACCGTCAATTTATCAGAGTAATGGAATGCCACAGTTTTTGGGTGGACATATTTATCGACCTACACAGGCGGCTATTACTATGACGAATCGACCATAATAGTAGAGGTAGACTCACAGAATGGATAGGATGTTGATGCTTAAAAGTGTATAAAAAGCTACCAATTGTGTACAGAGGAGTTTGAATAAGATACTTACAGAGATATTAACCCTGCGCTGAGTTTGAAGAGGAGAGGAAATGTTGCTTTTCTTTATTCTGAGAAGCAACATGGAAATTGCAAGATACCGATTCCTACATAAAACTGGCGGGCTCTCTTCAGAAAAGCAGCTTCTTGGCGGCGGCACACTTGTGATGTTGTGTCAGTGCATATTATTTGTGCAGAAGTGTAGAGTGTAGCCTACCTCAACACAACCCTGTACTACTCATCACTTTGCGATGGGGTGCTGCACCAGTAGTCCTCATTCAAGGAGGAAATATAGAGACCCTGCCGATCTCGACGAAGTGGTTGTCCCTCTGCGTGAGTTCGGCAACTATCGGAATGGTACCACAAATCTTGTCCCTGATGACATCGAAGGGCTGCCGTCTACACATAATTATAAACATTTGGCAAGTGATCCAGATATGCTGCTGTAAGTGTGTTTCCTTTATATCTAAACAGCGATTGTCGCTTATATCACATGATAATATGTCATGATTTTTTATCGTATCTGTTGTCAATCTAACTTCTAATCCTCATATCATCGTCTATCCTAAAGATATGAAGCAGAAATCGATCAAGGGCATGCCTTTCGCTGCTGCCAGCCCTGGATAGCAGTAATGTGCTTTCCAGTTTTTTGGTACTATGCCGCAGTCAGAGGGTTCGAACAACTTTTGAGAGGCTGCACCTGTGATGAGGTTGTTTGTTGGTTACGCAAAGAATACTCAACGCGAAATTTTTTTAGAGTATATCCCAATAGGATTGAATTCAATGTTCCCAAGATGAGAATTCCTTTTGGTTTTTTAGGATGTGGTTCTTGGAATGCTGACAATATTGTCACCAATGTAAGCTTCTTGAAACTTTCTGAAAGAACTCTCTGTTGTACATTTTCGGTTGATGATGACTTTGTTATTTTTTTCACTCTCTTATTCTCTTTTTCAGCCATTCGATAGAGGAGGTAGGAGCTACTTTTCAATGTATGAAACTCTCAAGTGATTATACTGCAACATGTCACCTCATCAAACTGTCTTTCTTTATTGCAATCAAAGCATTTGGCTTTCGACGTGTTAAGTCGGGTGCCTGCAGCTATGTGCTTTGCATATACCCCGTTTTTGGAGAAACTCTGGCAAGGCAACGATGTCAATGCAATGGTTCACTATGGTCCGGTGGGTGTTGTTCTTGGTGGTGTGACGAATGGTGTTGTGATATGATGTGCTGTACGTATCGATATAATGGATTGGCCGACGCAGATGAGACTGCGTTTGCAGCAGGCATCGCTTTACAGGCGTATTTTGAAGGTAGAAAGATAACGAGAGAGGAAATGAACAAGTGTCTCGATTACTATCATGACAACATTTCAGAACGAACAGATCCAGAAGGCAGAAAGCGTGACGTGTGCTGGTAAGTGATAGATTGAAGAGCAACGCCCTTCTTTTCCGTCCTTTTCGCATTCATCCTCAGATATTTCTATTGTTGCAGTGAGCCATTCTACATCCCACTGTGTTCATGCTTATGTTGCTACGAGTACGTTTGCCACCCGCACCGTAACATTCCCTATGATGAGGAGGATCCTCTGTGCACGCCTGAGTTAGTTGAGGTGTATGATCAGTATAAAGAGTTGAGAGACAAACAGGTGGAGAACTACAAACAATTCACTGGACCCGTGAGAAAATCTACCTGCTGCAGAGCGCTTGGATGCCGCCGATTGTTCGGTAGACGTGGATTTTTCTTCTGTACTGAAGGCTGCAACGATCCAAACTCGAGTTGCTGTTCAAAGAAAGCTGGAGATCCTGCGCCACCGTTCCGATATAAAGATATTGATGACATTAATGATGCAAGTGTTGTTTTGAGAGCGGTACTGGGAGATCCACCGTTGAATGTGACTTATCGTGGGTGGCAATGGGACGAGGAAAGCAAAGAATATCTTCTTCCGCCTTGTAAAGAGAAAAATGAAAGTCTGACCAATCGCAGCGCCAATATCAAGTCGTTTCGAGAACTTCGAAGTTAAGAATCATCTCAGTCAGAGTCAGTCATGAAATAATCGGAGATCCGCAAGGTGTCTCTATTGTCTTCGTTGAACTTATACATGTACATAGCTATTTCTTAACAAATTGATAACTAAGATATTGATTATTGAGGTATGCCAAATTGGGCACCATCATGTAATATTACAAGGCTGTAGCATGGCAGATACGTATACAAAGAGCATGGGCAGTGGAAAACATCCTTCAATACTATCGTAACCAACATTAAAGCTCGAATGTGGTGCTGGCGGCCATCCAAATTGGGCCTCATCAGGTCACCTACGACGCTGTAGCATGGCTGATACGTATACAAAGAGCATGAGCAGTGGAATATATCCTTCTATGCTATCGCAACCAACATGAATGGGCCGCTAGAAGCTGTTGATCATTCAAAAATCTTCAAGAAGTTGCCAAACTTTCAAACACTACCATCCATAGGGACCTCTCTATCTATCTCTCTCGACTCAACTCTCGAGTGAATGGAGGAATAAATGCCCAACCAAAAGGGAAAACCCCTCACGAAGAAACAAAAATGACGTCAGGGGGATTCGAACCCCCGCCCGTGAAGACTACGGCCTTAACGTAGCGCCTTAGACCGCTCGGCCATGACGTCCCAGATGGGAGTATTTCGGAAAAAGAAATTTACAATAATTACATTAGCTGTGACAATAGAGTGCTCTTTTTCGCGGACATGACACATAAGTATCTGCACTCATGCATGGACAGGAATCAGGAACGCACATTGGTAACTGTGTACGTGCATCATGGTAGCATGAACTCAGACTAACCTATCTCCATAAAAGCCCACTACAATGAATGAAACAACGATCATGTTAACACCCTCTCAAGGGGCTGTAAGTATGTAAGTATGTAAGTATCTTTGAATGGATTGCTTCCTGCAGGATTGAACCCACGCAGGTGAAGACTATCTCTCTCGTGTGGTACCTCTGAGTACAACGTGTCTTCCAGAATTCATACATATTGATGATTACCGGCACGTAGTTGCTTTGATATTTTTTCTTCTAGGTTCACGTAAACGCATGAGCCGAATCGGTATTGTGTCAAAACGATGTTGTTGTGCTACAAAAAGATCTCTGCTCCGCTCACGAGACGAACATCTTTGCTTTCCATCGCAGATTGTCCTCTAAAATCGATTACCGAATTTGTTCATCTGAACTCTGTTTCATTCAGCGGTGCTAAGATTGAGTGTACTTCCATCTGTGATTTGCTAATCCAAATATTAGGACTATCAGCATGTAAGGACATTGTAGAAAAATCTGATGTAACATCGTAGGTGATTCAGCAAATGCATTTGATTTCTATCAAGTCTCTAGATGAAAATGTTACTCTTGTCAGTCAAAGGGTCAGTAGATCATTCTATTTAAAGAATTTCTTGTTTCTCTACAACCAAACTAATATTAGAAAAGTGCCGGCGGTCGTCCCAGCAAAATTGGCCCTCATCAGGCCAACGACGACGTTGTAGCGACGCCAGTACAACCAAAATGAGCTTGAGCCGTGCAAAAGATGCTTCTATCCTATCATGGCCAGCCATAATTGGCCACTTCAAGCTGTTATAAGCCATACTCACAGTGGTAGATATTCACATCAGGTGACCTAAAACGTTGTAGCGGCGCCGATACGACCATACAATGCTTGAGCCGTGCAAAAGATGCTTCTATACTATCATGGCCAACTATAATGGGTCACTGGAAGCAGTGGATTGTCATATTCACAGCGTGAGATACGATATGGTGCTAGAGAGTAGAGCTGGCGGTTGTCTCAGATGCCTCATCAGGTCACCTACGACGTTGTAGCGGCGCCGATACGACCATACAATGCTTGAGCCGTGCAAAAGATGCTTCTACACTATCATGGCCAACTATAATGGGTCACTGGAAGCAGTGGATTGTCATATTCACAGCGTGAGATACGATATGGTGCTAGAGAGTAGAGCTGGCGGTTGTCTCAGATGCCTCATCAGGTCACCTACTACGTTGTAGCGGCGCCGATACGACCATACAATGCTTGAGCCGTGCAAAAGATGCTTCTATACTATCATGGCCAACTATAATGGGTCACTGGAAGCAGTGGATTGTCATATTCACAGCGTGAGATACGATATGGTGCTAGAGAGTAGAGCTGGCGGTTGTCTCAGATGCCTCATCAGGTCACCTACGATGTTGTAGCGGCGCCGATACGACCATACAATGCTTGAGCCGTGCAAAAGATGCTTCTACACTATCATGGCCAACTATAATGGGTCACTGGAAGCAGTGGATTGTCATATTCACAGCGTGAGATACGATATGGTGCTAGAGAGTAGAGCTGGCGGTTGTCTCAGATGCCTCATCAGGTCACCTACGACGTTGTAGCGGCGCCGATACGACCATACAATGCTTGAGCCGTGCAAAAGATGCTTCTATACTATCATGACCAACTATAATGGGTCACTGGAAGCAGTGGATTGTCATATTCACAGCGTGAGATACGATATGGTGCTAGAGAGTAGAGCTGGCGGTTGTCTCAGATGCCTCATCAGGTCACCTACGACGTTGTAGCGGCGCCGATACGACCATACAATGCTTGAGCCGTGCAAAAGATGCTTCTACACTATCATGGCCAACTATAATGGGTCACTGGAAGCAGTGGATTGTCATATTCACAGCGTGAGATACGATATGGTGCTAGAGAGTAGAGCTGGCGGTTGTCTCAGATGCCTCATCAGGTCACCTACGACGTTGTAGCGGCGCCGATACGACCATACAATGCTTGAGCCGTGCAAAAGATGCTTCTACACTATCATGGCCAACTATAATGGGTCACTGGAAGCAGTGGATTGTCATATTCACAGCGTGAGATACGATATGGTGCTAGAGAGTAGAGCTGGCGGTTGTCTCAGATGCCTCATCAGGTCACCTACGATGTTGTAGCGGCGCCGATACGACCATACAATGCTTGAGCCGTGCAAAAGATGCTTCTATACTATCATGGCCAACTATAATGGGTCACTGGAAGCAGTGGATTGTCATATTCACAGCGTGAGATACGATATGGTGCTAGAGAGTAGAGCTGGCGGTTGTCTCAGATGCCTCATCAGGTCACCTACGACGTTGTAGCGGCGCCGATACGACCATACAATGCTTGAGCCGTGCAAAAGATGCTTCTACACTATCATGGCCAACTATAATGGGTCACTGGAAGCAGTGGATTGTCATATTCACAGCGTGAGATACGATATGGTGCTAGAGAGTAGAGCTGGCGGTTGTCTCAGATGCCTCATCAGGTCACCTACGACGTTGTAGCGGCGCCGATACGACCATACAATGCTTGAGCCGTGCAAAAGATGCTTCTACACTATCATGGCCAACTATAATGGGTCACTGGAAGCAGTGGATTGTCATATTCACAGCGTGAGATACGATATGGTGCTAGAGAGTAGAGCTGGCGGTTGTCTCAGATGCCTCATCAGGTCACCTACGATGTTGTAGCGGCGCCGATACGACCATACAATGCTTGAGCCGTGCAAAAGATGCTTCTACACTATCATGGCCAACTATAATGGGTCACTGGAAGCAGTGGATTGTCATATTCACAGCGTGAGATACGATATGGTGCTAGAGAGTAGAGCTGGCGGTTGTCTCAGATGCCTCATCAGGTCACCTACGACGTTGTAGCGGCGCCGTTACGACCATACAATGCTTGAGCCGTGCAAAAGATGCTTCTATACTATCATGACCAACTATAATGGGTCACTGGAAGCAGTGGATTGTCATATTCACAGCGTGAGATACGATATGGTGCTAGAGAGTAGAGCTGGCGGTTGTCTCAGATGCCTCATCAGGTCACCTACGATGTTGTAGCGGCGCCGATACGACCATACAATGCTTGAGCCGTGCAAAAGATGCTTCTACACTATCATGGCCAACTATAATGGGTCACTGGAAGCAGTGGATTGTCATATTCACAGCGTGAGATACGATATGGTGCTAGAGAGTAGAGCTGGCGGTTGTCTCAGATGCCTCATCAGGTCACCTACGATGTTGTAGCGGCGCCGATACGACCATACAATGCTTGAGCCGTGCAAAAGATGCTTCTACACTATCATGGCCAACTATAATGGGTCACTGGAAGCAGTGGATTGTCATATTCACAGCGTGAGATACGATATGGTGCTAGAGAGTAGAGCTGGCGGTTGTCTCAGATGCCTCATCAGGTCACCTACGATGTTGTAGCGGCGCCGATACGACCATACAATGCTTGAGTCGTGCAAAAGATGCTTCTACACTATCATGGCCAACTATAATGGGTCACTGGAAGCAGTGGATTGTCATATTCACAGCGTGAGATACGATATGGTGCTAGAGAGTAGAGCTGGCGGTTGTCTCAGATGCCTCATCAGGTCACCTACGACGTTGTAGCGGCGCCGATACGACCATACAATGCTTGAGCCGTGCAAAAGATGCTTCTACACTATCATGGCCAACTATAATGGGTCACTGGAAGCAGTGGATTGTCATATTCACAGCGTGAGATACGATATGGTGCTAGAGAGTAGAGCTGGCGGTTGTCTCAGATGCCTCATCAGGTCACCTACGATGTTGTAGCGGCGCCGATACGACCATACAATGCTTGAGCCGTGCAAAAGATGCTTCTATACTATCATGGCCAACTATAATGGGTCACTGGAAGCAGTGGATTGTCATATTCACAGCGTGAGATACGATATGGTGCTAGAGAGTAGAGCTGGCGGTTGTCTCAGATGCCTCATCAGGTCACCTACGATGTTGTAGCGGCGCCGATACGACCATACAATGCTTGAGTCGTGCAAAAGATGCTTCTACACTATCATGGCCAACTATAATGGGTCACTGGAAGCAGTGGATTGTCATATTCACAGCGTGAGATACGATATGGTGCTAGAGAGTAGAGCTGGCGGTTGTCTCAGATGCCTCATCAGGTCACCTACGACGTTGTAGCGGCGCCGATACGACCATACAATGCTTGAGCCGTGCAAAAGATGCTTCTACACTATCATGGCCAACTATAATGGGTCACTGGAAGCAGTGGATTGTCATATTCACAGCGTGAGATACGATATGGTGCTAGAGAGTAGAGCTGGCGGTTGTCTCAGATGCCTCATCAGGTCACCTACGATGTTGTAGCGGCGCCGATACGACCATACAATGCTTGAGCCGTGCAAAAGATGCTTCTATACTATCATGGCCAACTATAATGGGTCACTGGAAGCAGTGGATTGTCATATTCACAGCGTGAGATACGATATGGTGCTAGAGAGTAGAGCTGGCGGTTGTCTCAGATGCCTCATCAGGTCACCTACGACGTTGTAGCGGCGCCGATACGACCATACAATGCTTGAGCCGTGCAAAAGATGCTTCTATACTATCATGGCCAACTATAATGGGTCACTGGAAGCAGTGGATTGTCATATTCACAGCGTGAGATACGATATGGTGCTAGAGAGTAGAGCTGGCGGTTGTCTCAGATGCCTCATCAGGTCACCTACGACGTTGTAGCGGCGCCGATACGACCATACAATGCTTGAGCCGTGCAAAAGATGCTTCTACACTATCATGGCCAACTATAATGGGTCACTGGAAGCAGTGGATTGTCATATTCACAGCGTGAGATACGATATGGTGCTAGAGAGTAGAGCTGGCGGTTGTCTCAGATGCCTCATCAGGTCACCTACGATGTTGTAGCGGCGCCGATACGACCATACAATGCTTGAGCCGTGCAAAAGATGCTTCTATACTATCATGGCCAACTATAATGGGTCACTGGAAGCAGTGGATTGTCATATTCACAGCGTGAGATACGATATGGTGCTAGAGAGTAGAGCTGGCGGTTGTCTCAGATGCCTCATCAGGTCACCTACGACGTTGTAGCGGCGCCGATACGACCATACAATGCTTGAGCCGTGCAAAAGATGCTTCTATACTATCATGGCCAACTATAATGGGTCACTGGAAGCAGTGGATTGTCATATTCACAGCGTGAGATACGATATGGTGCTAGAGAGTAGAGCTGGCGGTTGTCTCAGATGCCTCATCAGGTCACCTACGACGTTGTAGCGGCGCCGATACGACCATACAATGCTTGAGCCGTGCAAAAGATGCTTCTACACTATCATGGCCAACTATAATGGGTCACTGGAAGCAGTGGATTGTCATATTCACAGCGTGAGATACGATATGGTGCTAGAGAGTAGAGCTGGCGGTTGTCTCAGATGCCTCATCAGGTCACCTACGATGTTGTAGCGGCGCCGATACGACCATACAATGCTTGAGCCGTGCAAAAGATGCTTCTATACTATCATGGCCAACTATAATGGGTCACTGGAAGCAGTGGATTGTCATATTCACAGCGTGAGATACGATATGGTGCTAGAGAGTAGAGCTGGCGGTTGTCTCAGATGCCTCATCAGGTCACCTACGACGTTGTAGCGGCGCCGATACGACCATACAATGCTTGAGCCGTGCAAAAGATGCTTCTATACTATCATGGCCAACTATAATGGGTCACTGGAAGCAGTGGATTGTCATATTCACAGCGTGAGATACGATATGGTGCTAGAGAGTAGAGCTGGCGGTTGTCTCAGATGCCTCATCAGGTCACCTACGACGTTGTAGCGGCGCCGATACGACCATACAATGCTTGAGCCGTGCAAAAGATGCTTCTACACTATCATGGCCAACTATAATGGGTCACTGGAAGCAGTGGATTGTCATATTCACAGCGTGAGATACGATATGGTGCTAGAGAGTAGAGCTGGCGGTTGTCTCAGATGCCTCATCAGGTCACCTACGATGTTGTAGCGGCGCCGATACGACCATACAATGCTTGAGCCGTGCAAAAGATGCTTCTTTACTATCATGGCCAACTATAATGGGTCACTGGAAGCAGTGGATTGTCATATTCACAGCGTGAGATACGATATGGTGCTAGAGAGTAGAGCTGGCGGTTGTCTCAGATGCCTCATCAGGTCACCTACGACGTTGTAGCGGCGCCGATACGACCATACAATGCTTGAGCCGTGCAAAAGATGCTTCTATACTATCATGGCCAACTATAATGGGTCACTGGAAGCAGTGGATTGTCATATTCACAGCGTGAGATACGATATGGTGCTAGAGAGTAGAGCTGGCGGTTGTCTCAGATGCCTCATCAGGTCACCTACGACGTTGTAGCGGCGCCGATACGACCATACAATGCTTGAGCCGTGCAAAAGATGCTTCTACACTATCATGGCCAACTATAATGGGTCACTGGAAGCAGTGGATTGTCATATTCACAGCGTGAGATACGATATGGTGCTAGAGAGTAGAGCTGGCGGTTGTCTCAGATGCCTCATCAGGTCACCTACGATGTTGTAGCGGCGCCGATACGACCATACAATGCTTGAGCCGTGCAAAAGATGCTTCTATACTATCATGGCCAACTATAATGGGTCACTGGAAGCAGTGGATTGTCATATTCACAGCGTGAGATACGATATGGTGCTAGAGAGTAGAGCTGGCGGTTGTCTCAGATGCCTCATCAGGTCACCTACGATGTTGTAGCGGCGCCGATACGACCATACAATGCTTGAGCCGTGCAAAAGATGCTTCTACACTATCATGGCCAACTATAATGGGTCACTGGAAGCAGTGGATTGTCATATTCACAGCGTGAGATACGATATGGTGCTAGAGAGTAGAGCTGGCGGTTGTCTCAGATGCCTCATCAGGTCACCTACGACGTTGTAGCGGCGCCGATACGACCATACAATGCTTGAGCCGTGCAAAAGATGCTTCTATACTATCATGGCCAACTATAATGGGTCACTGGAAGCAGTGGATTGTCATATTCACAGCGTGAGATACGATATGGTGCTAGAGAGTAGAGCTGGCGGTTGTCTCAGATGCCTCATCAGGTCACCTACGATGTTGTAGCGGCGCCGATACGACCATACAATGCTTGAGCCGTGCAAAAGATGCTTCTACACTATCATGGCCAACTATAATGGGTCACTGGAAGCAGTGGATTGTCATATTCACAGCGTGAGATACGATATGGTGCTAGAGAGTAGAGCTGGCGGTTGTCTCAGATGCCTCATCAGGTCACCTACGACGTTGTAGCGGCGCCGATACGACCATACAATGCTTGAGCCGTGCAAAAGATGCTTCTATATTATCATGGCCAACTATAATGGGTCACTGGAAGCAGTGGATTGTCATATTCACAGCGTGAGATACGATATGGTGCTAGAGAGTAGAGCTGGCGGTTGTCTCAGATGCCTCATCAGGTCACCTACGATGTTGTAGCGGCGCCGATACGACCATACAATGCTTGAGCCGTGCAAAAGATGCTTCTACACTATCATGGCCAACTATAATGGGTCACTGGAAGCAGTGGATTGTCATATTCACAGCGTGAGATACGATATGGTGCTAGAGAGTAGAGCTGGCGGTTGTCTCAGATGCCTCATCAGGTCACCTACGATGTTGTAGCGGCGCCGATACGACCATACAATGCTTGAGCCGTGCAAAAGATGCTTCTACACTATCATGGCCAACTATAATGGGTCACTGGAAGCAGTGGATTGTCATATTCACAGCGTGAGATACGATATGGTGCTAGAGAGTAGAGCTGGCGGTTGTCTCAGATGCCTCATCAGGTCACCTACGACGTTGTAGCGGCGCCGATACGACCATACAATGCTTGAGCCGTGCAAAAGATGCTTCTATACTATCATGGCCAACTATAATGGGTCACTGGAAGCAGTGGATTGTCATATTCACAGCGTGAGATACGATATGGTGCTAGAGAGTAGAGCTGGCGGTTGTCTCAGATGCCTCATCAGGTCACCTACGATGTTGTAGCGGCGCCGATACGACCATACAATGCTTGAGCCGTGCAAAAGATGCTTCTATATTATCATGGCCAACTATAATGGGTCACTGGAAGCAGTGGATTGTCATATTCACAGCGTGAGATACGATATGGTGCTAGAGAGTAGAGCTGGCGGTTGTCTCAGATGCCTCATCAGGTCACCTACGATGTTGTAGCGGCGCCGATACGACCATACAATGCTTGAGCCGTGCAAAAGATGCTTCTACACTATCATGGCCAACTATAATGGGTCACTGGAAGCAGTGGATTGTCATATTCACAGCGTGAGATACGATATGGTGCTAGAGAGTAGAGCTGGCGGTTGTCTCAGATGCCTCATCAGGTCACCTACGATGTTGTAGCGGCGCCGATACGACCATACAATGCTTGAGCCGTGCAAAAGATGCTTCTACACTATCATGGCCAACTATAATGGGTCACTGGAAGCAGTGGATTGTCATATTCACAGCGTGAGATACGATATGGTGCTAGAGAGTAGAGCTGGCGGTTGTCTCAGATGCCTCATCAGGTCACCTACGACGTTGTAGCGGCGCCGATACGACCATACAATGCTTGAGCCGTGCAAAAGATGCTTCTATACTATCATGGCCAACTATAATGGGTCACTGGAAGCAGTGGATTGTCATATTCACAGCGTGAGATACGATATGGTGCTAGAGAGTAGAGCTGGCGGTTGTCTCAGATGCCTCATCAGGTCACCTACGATGTTGTAGCGGCGCCGATACGACCATACAATGCTTGAGCCGTGCAAAAGATGCTTCTACACTATCATGGCCAACTATAATGGGTCACTGGAAGCAGTGGATTGTCATATTCACAGCGTGAGATACGATATGGTGCTAGAGAGTAGAGCTGGCGGTTGTCTCAGATGCCTCATCAGGTCACCTACGACGTTGTAGCGGCGCCGATACGACCATACAATGCTTGAGCCGTGCAAAAGATGCTTCTATATTATCATGGCCAACTATAATGGGTCACTGGAAGCAGTGGATTGTGTGTAACTTGGCCTCCGGGCATTACACGTCTTTCCCAACGAATGAACTTACAAGTTCTCGGGCAGTGTTCGTGCAACCCCTAGGCGCTTGCTGTTATAGAAATAAATGACTATGCTAAACCCCACACGTAAGATCCAACTAGCCAACCCTTTTATGCACTGTCCTCAATAGACGACTGCGATCCCACCTCAGACGCGTTCTCAGATACAACAGAAGAGGCATCCTCTTCCCTCTCCAAGTCCGCAATAATCAGCTGATCCCACCACCACCGGCGGGAGTTGGTACCGCGTCGTCTCTCACCATTCCTACAAAGATCGAAGATCGAGCGATCCGTGCTAATGTAAGTCCCAATAGTCTTCCTCCTCCTATCAATGTATTCCGTCAAAGTGTACAACCCAACCTCTTCAAAAACATCCTTCCGCGCTGGATACGTCCACTCTCCAGTCTGGCTGTTCTTCTTAGGTCGATTCTCCCTAGCCATACGGCAGGCAGCTCGATAATAGAAGCCTTCCAGACACCTCATCGCCGATTCAGTCAACACCCAAGTCTCACTCCCATACAATAACACTGCCTGTACAACCGCCTTAAAGAACATACCGCAAACCCTGGGGGTCATGTTTTCCCCACGCAAGAGCCGGTGTAATCTCTTCCACACCTGACGTGCCTTGGATAGATTATCCCGAATCGCCTGCGTGTCGGTATCATCCATCGACATGAGCCGACCGAGATACTTAAACACCTCCACCCGTTCCAGATCCTCTCCATACGCTGTAAAACCTACTTCGAGAGCCCGTTGGTTCGCAATGGCCGCATTAGTTTGCACAATCCTTTCCCTCCCCTCCCGACAGAACTTTCTTTTCTCATGACTGGCAGCCCTCCGAGGGTCAGCCTGCATATTGCATAGCTGACACTTCGGAAGGTTTCCAAGCTCCCCGACGTCCACAAAATCCCTCGGGTGACGATCACGGAAGTGCCGTCGAAGAGCCCACGGCGTGGCATACGAATCAGTGGCGTCCTGGCATGCTGGCACAGGGCAGAAAAACTTTCCGCCCATGCTAGCATGTGCAGTGAATGTCTCGGGCTCCCTATCTTCCAACAGAAAGTCCCGATTCAACACCCTTGACCGAAAGACACCGTGTTGTATCTCCAAATGCTTGTTCAGTGAGGCCGCAGACAGATTCAGACCACATTTATCGCATTCCACTCGCCGTCGTCTCCATTCCTTTGCAGACCTGAAACCATGACGTGCGTTGTAGTACACCTCATCGGATTGCCGAACCCTAATCCTCGCATCCACACATGTCATAACTTTCGTTTTTGCCACGTTAGTCTTGAGGCCAACCCGATCAAATAAAGCAGTAAGAACATCCACCGACCGCTGCAGCAGTCCTGCGTCGGTTGAGGCTATATAGCCATCATCCGCATAAAACAAGGCAGTGAAAAGCCTGACAATCCCATGAAGCAGTGGATTGTCATATTCACAGCGTGAGATACGATATGGTGCTAGAGAGTAGAGCTGGCGGTTGTCTCAGATGCCTCATCAGGTCACCTACGACGTTGTAGCGGCGCCGATACGACCATACAATGCTTGAGCCGTGCAAAAGATGCTTCTATACTATCATGGCCAACTATAATGGGTCACTGGAAGCAGTGGATTGTCATATTCACAGCGTGAGATACGATATGGTGCTAGAGAGTAGAGCTGGCGGTTGTCTCAGATGCCTCATCAGGTCACCTACGATGTTGTAGCGGCGCCGATACGACCATACAATGCTTGAGCCGTGCAAAAGATGCTTCTACACTATCATGGCCAACTATAATGGGTCACTGGAAGCAGTGGATTGTCATATTCACAGCGTGAGATACGATATGGTGCTAGAGAGTAGAGCTGGCGGTTGTCTCAGATGCCTCATCAGGTCACCTACGATGTTGTAGCGGCGCCGATACGACCATACAATGCTTGAGCCGTGCAAAAGATGCTTCTACACTATCATGGCCAACTATAATGGGTCACTGGAAGCAGTGGATTGTCATATTCACAGCGTGAGATACGATATGGTGCTAGAGAGTAGAGCTGGCGGTTGTCTCAGATGCCTCATCAGGTCACCTACGACGTTGTAGGGGCGCCGATACGACCATACAATGCTTGAGCCGTGCAAAAGATGCTTCTACACTATCATGGCCAACTATAATGGGTCACTGGAAGCAGTGGATTGTCATATTCACAGCGTGAGATACGATATGGTGCTAGAGAGTAGAGCTGGCGGTTGTCTCAGATGCCTCATCAGGTCACCTACGACGTTGTAGCGGCGCCGATACGACCATACAATGCTTGAGCCGTGCAAAAGATGCTTCTACACTATCATGGCCAACTATAATGGGTCACTGGAAGCAGTGGGTTGTCATATTCACAGCGTGAGATACGATATGGTGCTAGAGAGTAGAGCTGGCGGTTGTCTCAGATGCCTCATCAGGTCACCTACGATGTTGTAGCGACGCCGATACGACCATACAATGCTTGAGCCGTGCAAAAGATGCTTCTACACTATCATGGCCAACTATAATGGGTCACTGGAAGCAGTGGATTGTCATATTCACAGCGTGAGATACGATATGGTGCTAGAGAGTAGAGCTGGCGGTTGTCTCAGATGCCTCATCAGGTCACCTACGACGTTGTAGCGGCGCCGATACGACCATACAATGCTTGAGCCGTGCAAAAGATGCTTCTATACTATCATGGCCAACTATAATGGGTCACTGGAAGCAGTGGATTGTCATATTCAAAGCGTGAGATACGATATGGTGCTAGAGAGTAGAGCTGGCGGTTGTCTCAGATGCCTCATCAGGTCACCTACGACGTTGTAGCGGCGCCGATACGACCATACAATGCTTGAGCCGTGCAAAAGATGCTTCTATACTATCATGGCCAACTATAATGGGTCACTGGAAGCAGTGGATTGTCATATTCACAGCGTGAGATACGATATGGTGCTAGAGAGTAGAGCTGGCGGTTGTCTCAGATGCCTCATCAGGTCACAAAAGGATTTGAAGCCAGAGGCTACTGCTCGTCACAATCTGTCAAACAGTTAGCATAATATGGTACATGTGGGTTGGCATTGGAACCTGTATTTTTAGTACCGGTTCAATCGCCGCCCCCAGTCCTTTGGCAAATGAGATGCTTCAGGGTGGGTTTGGGGATTTTTATTTAACTATTTTGACAAAGGGATGACTCGAATTGGGTTGTTTCTGCTACTTCACTTGAGTATCAAAGACAATGAATTAATGGTCGCTTGTTCGCCTGGGACAGCCGGCTTTTCAATCAATGTTCGTCACACTCTCACAAGATTCGTCTGACACTCCGACTCCGTCTGTCTTGGCTCGCTCCATCAGATGCATTTGAGTGCATTCAAATGCATTTCGGACTCCCTTTCCTCCTCGCTTTCAGCCTCCAATGTACAAAAGGATTTGAAGCCAGAGGCTACTGCTCGTCACAATCTGTCAAACAGTTAGCATAATATGGTACACGTGGGTTGGCATTGGAACCTGTATTTTTAGTACCGGTTCAATCGCCGCCCCCAGTCCTTTGGCAAATGAGATGCTTCAGGGTGGGTTTGGGGATTTTTATTTAATGTTTCTGCTACTTCACTTGAGTATCAAAGACAATGAATTAATGGTCGCTTGTTCGCCTGGGACAGCCGGCTTTTCAATCAATGTTCATCACACTCTCACAAGATTCGTCTGACACTCCGACTCCGTCTGTCTTGGCTCGCTCCATCAGATGCATTTGAGTGCATTCAAATGCATTTCGGACTCCCTTTCCTCCTCACTTTCAGCCTCCAATGTACCTACGACGTTGTAGGGGCACCGATATGACCATACAATGCTTGAGCCGTGCAAAAGATGCTTCTATACTATCATGGCCAACTATAATGGGTCACTGGAAGCAGTGGATTGTCATATTCACAGCGTGAGATACGATATGGTGCTAGAGAGTAGAGCTGGCGGTTGTCTCAGATGCCTCATCAGGTCACCTACGATGTTGTAGCGGCGCCGATACGACCATACAATGCTTGAGCCGTGCAAAAGATGCTTCTACACTATCATGGCCAACTATAATGGGTCACTGGAAGCAGTGGATTGTCATATTCACAGCGTGAGATACGATATGGTGCTAGAGAGTAGAGCTGGCGGTTGTCTCAGATGCCTCATCAGGTCACCTACGATGTTGTAGCGGCGCCGATACGACCATACAATGCTTGAGCCGTGAAAAAGATGCTTTATGGCCACTACAAGCTGGATGCCATACTCACAGTGGTAGATACGATATGGTGCTAGAGTAGTGATGGTAGCTGGGGGTCGTCCCAAAATGGCCCTCATCAGGCCACAGACGATGTTTTTTTTAAGACACAGCTTTTATGTTTGTTGTTGATTTCGCTTTGAAGATGTGTGTTACTCTACTTCTCGCTCTGTGTTTTCGATTGAATTTCCACGTCTTTATGATTTTGATGATAAGAGCTTGTTCCATTGTCTAATTTCCTATCATCACAGGTCTTTGACATTATTTGCTCTCTCATCAAGTTGAAGTTCTGCACCCATTCATTTTCATTGTAGTGCTATTGCCGCTGTGTAATCTTTACAAATTTTTCTCATTTTGGGATGGTGTGCTGTTTTGTCTATCTGGCACTCTAGTAATACCACATTCTAGTAAAACTTGATAGACTGGCGGACTAAGATCTTCAGAGAGGCCATGGACGATGAAAAATGCTTCATATCTCGGATGATATTACATCTGTATCAAAGGGCATGAGCCGAGGAAGTATCAAGTCCAGATCGAAGATTGGCCGGATGCAATCGACCCGCGTAGAATTTGATCTACACTCGTCAAACAACAACGGATGATGGCTGTGAATGTCGCATGTTTCGCTTCCAATTCGATTCACCGAGGTACTCCTCTCCTTCTTTCTTCTGTGCGCCTGGGTGCTCTTGTCAGCAAGAAAGGATTCGACTGCCGACTGCCGACTACCTTTGGATTCTCCCTCCGGTTTGAACGTTCCCTGTTCGCTTCTGATTCATTTCTTGTTCGCATCTAAATCACTTCTTGGACAAGTCTATTCCGACGCTGTAGCATGGCTGATACGTATCATGCTTTCAAACACTACCATAGGGACCTCTCCCTCTCCCTCTCTCTCTCTCTCAACTCTCGAGTGAATGGAGGAATAAATAATGCCCACAAAAGGGAAAACCCCTCACGAAGAAATAAAATTGACGTCAGGGGGATTCGAACCCCCGCCCGTGAAGACTACGGCCTTAACGTAGCGCCTTAGACCGCTCGGCCATGACGTCCCAGATGGGAGTATTTCGGAAAAAGAAATTTACAATAATTACATTAGCTGTGACAATAGAGTGCTCTTTTTCGCGGACATGACACATAAGTATCTGCACTCATGCATGGACAGGAATCAGGAACGCACATTGGTAACTGTGTACGTGCATCATGGTAGCATGAACTCAGACTAACCTATCTCCATAAAAGCCCACTACAATGAATGAAACAACGATCATGTTAACACCCTCTCCAGGGGTCAAGCCTGAATTCCTAGCCACTGTAGAGCCAGTGTCCACGGATGCATCATCGCAACAGCTCTCGTTGCCTTTCGAGCTGGTGTTAGATGGATATACGCGAGAGCCGTGGTCATCTGGAATGATGACACACAATTCAGAAGATACTAGCGGTTGGAAAACTTGCTATTTATTGAGCACCGACGGGAGAAATCGTCTCCCTGGATTTCTCAAGTATCTTCGAGATCGTAAGAAGGCTTGTGTTGCAAAGTTCAATGATTCAACTGCGTCTACTAGGGCCATTTTGGTTGTGCCGTTTGATCCACCTCCGATTCCTTCAGAGCAGCTGCCAGCGAGTGTGGATAAGACTCAATTGTTGTATGTAAAGTATTTAGCTGATGATCGGGTCTTGAGTAGAGGCAAAAAACCTGCAATAGATCCAAACAAACAGCTCCAGATAGAGCAGCAAAAACAAAAAGAGAAGCAAATACAAATGCAACAGCAGCAAAAGATACAGCGCGAGCAACAGCAGCAGCGGCAAAAGAAAATGGCACAGCAAAAAAGTGTGTCACAGTCAACATTCTCCAAAAAGGGGATCGGTGGGGGCATTCTCGGTAACCTACTGGGAGCACAGCAAAAGACTCAAAATCATCTTGATGTTGTCCGAGCAAAACGCCGCAATAATGATCTCACTCCAGACCTCACATCAGGTGCTGCAGGTGCAATTACATCCTTTCGAGAAAAGGTTGCTGCCGATTTGGAAAAGTTTAAATCTGATAGCGGCACGTTTGTCACAAAGGTATCAATTTCATTAGCTTCGCTGGTGAATTCTGTACCTATTGAAGAGAGGGATAAGGTCACAATGGATGTGTTCAAATATGTAGTCTATGAGCAAGTGGAAGAAGTGGGGATGGACAAATGGATCGCTGCCAAGGAACCTACCGATTTCATCGATGAGATTGTTATTGCGGTGTATAAAGAGGGACATGTCCCCGCGGATGTGTTGGAAGATTTGAACAAGGCTGATTTGCCAGCAGAGCTCAAGGGACTTTCCAGGCACATGGCCGACACACAATCTAAAATCGCTCAAAGAAAAGACAAGAGGAGCAGTGAGGTTATCATGAAACAAAATATTGTGGGTGAAGATAATGTGGTTGTTTTGAACACAAACAAGAGGGATCGGCGAACTCTTGAACAAATCCAAAAGGATATGCTAGACGAGAATGGTGGGGATATGAAGCGAAGTAGATTTGATTGAAAGATATAGCAGTTTCTACTAAAGAAATTACTATGTCTACGACTGCTGTTCCTGAGCTAGAAGCATTTTCTGGTATTCTTCTCCAACAAGCAGTTTATCTTTGCCACCGATTGCTTGCAAGAAGGGATCGTTCGCGTCATCGTCGTTATCTTGTTCTTCAGCTACATCACCAAGTTGTACGCTATCAGCCTCCTCTCCATCGCCTCCATCACTGCCATCATCCTCGTTGCCTTCCTCTTCTTTTTCTTCATCGTCCTTGTTTTCCCTGGCCTTTCTTCTCTCCTTCATCTCCAACTGCAACTTCTCAATCTTACGTTCCAATGACTTGATCTCTCTCAGTGTCAATTTCTTCCCGTCATCATTCACCCCATCCTCAATCTTATCTTCGAGTAAATGTATATCTTCAATAAGATCCTCATCTTCTCCATCACCGTAAGAGTGTTTGGATAGAGCTGGTTCGGAGGCACACATGGCACAAACTCGGAGACGTCTTCTTGCCCGTCTGATGGCTGTCTGGTCTACTGGATTAGATGTTGCATCATTATCATCTGTTGATGTTGGCTCCTCTCCATCAGTAGTGGGTGACTCTACATCTTTCTCACCTGTGGGTTGAACTACAGCAGCAGCACCACCACCAACACGTCGCTTTTCCATATCAGCAATCGCCCGATCACCCCCCGCACACTCCGTACAAATCGTATGATACGCAGCCTTTATATTCTTCCCACAACACAAATTGCACTTTCCAAGTTGTGTCCTAGGCTTGTACTTGCGGTATTTCTTCCTCCACTCGATTTTATCATGGCATCGTCGACATACTCCCACGTTGGGAGAGTTTAGTATCTTGTCCGTCTTTTTGGATTTGGGGTTGTGGCGAAAGGCAAAGGAGTTTTGATGTTTGGGTGCTCGGCCCTTTTTCTTTTTGGAGCCTCCTGGTGTAGTTCTTTGTGGCATGGTTGATTGAATCTGATTGATTGACTTTGATAGTTACTACTGGTTTAGATAGAGACGAGTTCAGTTGAGAGATGTTGTATATTGGAAGAGCTACAATGATGCTATTGTCTCTTGGTTTTATGGTCACAAAGAACAAAAACAAAAAATGAGTGGTGCGGGTGTTGAGTTGGAGAGTAAAAGATACGTACTACTTAAAGAATACCGTCTTGATATCTGTATGTATTGAAGCCTACCTACCTACATGCTTCAATCAAGATCACTCAGAAATCAAAATTCAAAAATCTAGCTTTCAAAATCGCATCAACCACCAATCTAAGAAGGACTTATGCTCATATCATATCAATGCATTGGCTAATCCGTTGGCTCACAAACAGCTCCCTCCTCGCATGGACAATACTCTTCTGCCTATCAGCAGCAACATCATCCTTCTCCACCACAAACATGGCTGACTTTCCCCCGCCAAAAGATTACTCCCACCTCATCTTTGAAACCAAACAAGACAACACCAAATGGTTTCACGAACGTGGCCCCCTCTGGCAAGGCCAGGCCTTCTCCCTCCAAATCAAAGAGGTGCTCTATCACCAGAAATCGCTGTTTCAAGATGTACTGGTATTCGACTCGGAACATCACGGTAAGGTCCTCGTACTAGACGGAGTCATCCAATGCACCGAACGGGATGAATTCAGCTATCAAGAAATGATGGCTCACATTCCCCTCTATGCACATCCCGACCCTAAAAAGGTATTGGTGATAGGAGGCGGCGACGGAGGTGTTCTTCGAGAAATAGCTCGCCATCCTGGAGTAGAGGAGATTGTCATTTGCGAATTGGATAAGGATGTGATTGATGTGTCGAAAAAATATTTGCCGTTCATGGCCAAGGGGTTTGATGATCCGCGTGTCAAGGTGAATATTATGGATGGGGCCAAGTTTATGGAGGAGAATCAATCGTCGTTTGATGTGATTATTACGGATAGTTCGGATCCGGTTGGTCCGGCATGTGTGTTGTTTGAAACTCCATTTTACAAGGCCATGCATGGAAGTTTACGTGAGGGGGGTATCATTTGTACTCAGGGAGAGTGTGTTTGGCTACATGTGAATCTTATCCAGCCGTTGGTAAAGGCGATTACGTCCTTGTTTACTACTGTGGAATATGCGTATTGTACAATCCCATCTTACCCTTCGGGCCAGATTGGATTTATTATTGCGTCGAAGGGAGGGAAGGGGTGTAAGGTTCCTACACGTACACCCGAGGCGAGTGTTCAGAAGGAGTTGAGGTATTATACTCCAGATATTCATCAAGCTTCTTTTGTGTTGCCTGCGTTTGCCGAGAGAGCCATCTTTGGAAGTGATCGTTGACGTATTCAACGTCAACCACATGAGCTAACTTCTTAATAGGTACTTCTGTCGAAATTAAGACAAGTGGACTGCTACGTTAGTATCTAATCATTACAACTTTACACTTAACCACTATTTTAGATGTGTACGTGGTGGCATGTTATGAACACTTTCTACAAGATAGCGATCTTCAACTCAAAGTACCAGGGTGTGCTCTGAGAAAGTTGAAAACACTCCCCAGGTATGCCGTGCTCTCTCGATCGATCACATCCGCATCGCCAATCGATTCGTCATCTAATACAGGATACGCTTCGGCCAGCACTTGACAAAACTCGGCAGATTTCGATCCCATACAAGCAAGATGAATAGGGAGCATGCCTGCTCGAGTGGGATGATACACGGCTTCGGGATACGTTTCTAGCAGTAGCCCCAACACGTTCACTGAGTCGGCACAGTCACCACAGCATAGGTAATGTAGAGGCATTCCTCCGTCTACACTCTGCCTACGAACAGACTGTGGGAATGCATCGATAAGAAGCCGTACAATCTCTACAGTGGTATTCTGGTTCCAACAGGCCACATGAAGGGGTATCGGTTGGAACTCTTTTTCATCGGGTCCTCCGGCAGCTCCTGGAAAGTTATCAATGAGAAGCCGGACGATATCGGCTGTCACTCTTTCGTTCATGCAAGCATGATGAAGGAGAAGCCTTCCTGTCGAAGTCGAGAGGTTCATGATAGCTTGGGCTTGGATTTGAACAAACTGATCAATCCTTTTGCGTAGTCCATCCACGCAGAGGTTGTCAGATTGACAGTAGTCTGAGAGCAGCTGTCGTGCGTCCAGTAGCCTGCTGATATCGTAGATGATTGGTCTCTTCATGATTACTTTATGTTGGGATAACATCATTATTTTTGACAGCTGCTATCAAGGAGGCAATGCTGCAGGCTACTGGGCAAGCTGCAGCTGCGTTCTGAAGTCATGGCCCTTCCTGATGGGGTCTTCCGATTTTCAGGGGGACATCAGAGGTCCGTTGAGATAGTGTCCTCGTGAGGTCATCATTCCGGGTCATCTCCCGCTTGGGTACCATTTGGGTGCCAACCTACCAATTACTTATGATGGCAGGTTAACCCGCTCGGATCTAAGTACTAAGTATCATCATACAGCATGCAGTTTTGGGGTCTTCGTAGGTGAATGTCTGTAAAAGGTGGGGTTGGGGGTCATTTTGAGAAGTTGGAGTAGAACTCGGATTCGAGTCCTCCCCACGTGCGTAGCTAAATATTATGTACAAATCCAAAAAATCTTCGCTATATTATCTCATGACAATAGCACCTCTAGAGAGAGAGCAAGACATAATCCTAACACAATACCTTGGACAATAAACTTTCTTCTACGTTATCCAACGTTGACAAGGATGTGTTGAAGAATATTCCCTCGCTGCTTATCTTGGTCATGTAATCGGTTGTATTGTTATCGATCGATGTCGTCGTAAGCATTACTGGAATGAGAATAGATCCAGCTTCTTTCGCTTGAATTGCAGCAGCTATCGCATCATTTATTGCAGTTGTCTCCTCGTCGGGTTCTGTCGGATTACCGTCGGTGATCAAAATGATCATATTCTTTCTTTCGACAGTATCTGAATTGGATAACGTTTGTTGGCAAGAAGATATAGCGGCGGCATGATTAGTCCTACCTCCTGAGTATGCTAGACTATCCAACGAACTAAACGCATCGACAGAGAGTGGTACAAGATTCGAAACAAAGCTTGCATTTGTAGCAAAACCAACTATAGAGTACGACTGCTCAGACGGAATAGTCTCAAAGACTGAAATCAATCGTTTTGCAAATTCTTTCACGTTGTGGAAGTTACCGCAGCAAGTACTTATTTCGACTCCATCTTTGTTGCATATACTTGCAGTGAAAGCTTCCAACACACACCCTAGACATTCGTACCCTGTGTTTCGGTTACACAGTGATCCTGACATATCTATTGCCAGGCAAAGGTTCATATCTTCTCCAGCAGCTATGCATTGGGCCTCGGGCGGCGGGCCAGCAGAGGGTGAACTGGATATGGGCGACAGAGAGGGCGAATCAGTAGTCGGACAAGGGTCCACGCCTTCATTGCTGAATAACGTGGAAGCAACCCCACTACCGCTATCAATGATTGTATGCGACGAGTCCACCACCGTGACATTATCAAAAGTCACAAAGAACGTTGTTACATCAAAATTGCAGCATCTATCCTCATCAGTGCCATCGGTCTTTCTAACTTCGAAACTATACTCACGGTCATCAGGGACGCACATACCACTACTATCATCTCCATTGAGGAGTAGTCTTCTAATATCTTCACCCTCTGGATCTGGGCCGCCAATGCGATTGTTCTTCTTCTCTATAAATTCAAATGCAATGTCTCCCTCGTCCGAAAATAAGCATGGCTCGCATTTCAATAGGACTTCTCCCGAGCAAGAATCTTTTAGTGACCATGTAGAATCGGTAGAAGGTGCTGCTGTGACTTCTATTCTTCTTCTTCTTGTTGTTACATCATCAGTGGGTAGTGATGGTTTGTGCGTATAATGACGGATAGAGACATACTTCTCTTTTGCGGAGCATCTCGATGTAGGAAATTGTGTAGTCGAATCAATTTCCGATGAACTGTTATCTGGATTCGTTCCAAACACAATACCAATGATTGATGCCGCTATTATCATGAGTAGCATAAGTAATAATAGACATTGTCGTTTTCGAAGTGGAGGCGATGCTTGTTTTTCATCCGATAATGGTGTTTCTACAATTGGTTGTAGCGATGATTCTTCTTCTACGGTTTCTTCTTTTACTAGTTCTTCATTTTCCTCCACTACATCGTCAGTAGCATCCTCAATAACTGAGTCTTCAGCTTCAACTAAATCAATTTGTTGAATCGGCATTATTGTTGTTTCTTCCTCTTCTTCTTGACGTTCTACTGGTGCCTCCACATCTTCTTCTTCTTCCTCCTCCTCCATGCTCATCATCTCAGCTCCTTCTCTCACTTGCTGTTGTTCGTCCTGCTGCTTCACATCCTCCTCCTCCTCCACCTCTGCACCATCATCATCCAATAATCTTCGACCAAATCGTCTACCCTTCCCCACAATAATCTCCTCAAACACATCACTCTCCTCCTCAACATCAAGTCTACCCACCTCCATCATCAATCCCCCACCACCATTCCCAATATAATCTCTCCGTCCCAACTTGCCTACATCCACAACCTCCTTGGTTCCACCACCTCCATTATTTAAATTCGGAGCAGAATACTTGGCTGCCAACTCTTCTGCCGATAATCCAGGAATGTAGTTTCCGGCGGCAGTGGAGTTGTATCCAGTTGTGCTTTTGGCGTCATTGACGAAGCGCCAGCGGGGTGGGGTGGGTGCTTGACTCCATTTTTTTGCTTTTGGTGGTGAGGAGGGGGATGTTGTGGTGATAATGTTATTGTTGTTTGATGATGATGAAGCGGTAGAGGTGGTCTTGTTGGGAGGCAATGCTGTCGATGATGGAGGTGCATCAGTTTCGTCTATTACGCCAGATGATGATGATGTGCTATTCATCATTGATGATGATCAGCTTGCAGGGGTGCAGTTCACTTCTTGGTTTTCACGGTATACGGAGATGTTAGCGAGTTTGTTGCCGTCAGCTATTGGCCTCTATGAGAGAGGAGTAATATTATCTGAAATTGATAGCATTGGCATGATGTGTGGTCAGTTGTAGTGAAATCTGAAGGAGTGGGTTACTTGTTTTTGTAGTGATTCCTACCTAGAAAAATGTTGTTTTGGCGCGCAACCTTCTACTTCGTATCTCCATTTTGAGACATAAAGTTGCTGTGTGGATTACACGCTACCATGCTTCGTCTCTAAAAAATCTTCAGCTCCTTGGATGGCCCCTGTCGATCATTTCACACGATTGTGTCTGTTGTTGACGTCGGCTGTAAGTATACTCATTAATATATTGTTGGTGGAGAAGATGAAGGCAGAGAATAGTCCATCCGCCGCAGATGATGTGCCTCCATCATCAAAAGAGGCGGCAAAACCACAACAGTCCATCAATGTCTCAAAAGATGATGCTGCATCAGCCCCTCCTCAATCACAATCATCCTCTACAACTACAACAGCCAAAAAGCAGCAGCACCAAGTCACCGAAGTTCCAAAGTTCAGATTTGTCTCAATCGCCAAGAAATCAGCCGGTTATTCCTCTGCAGCTGCAGGAAGATGGGTCGAGGGAAAATCGGCACAAGAACTTGCGGCACAATATAATCAAGAACCGGATATTGTTGCTTCAGATCCTTCGTCGGTGAAGAAGGAGAAGGTGGTGGTGGGTAAATTGAATTTAGCAGAGAGGCAAGCGGAGATGGGGTTGGGGGCAGTGGGAGGAGTTGAGAAGAAGGAGGAGGAGGTGGATGGTGTAAAAGAAGAACAAGTTATTGAAGAAGAACAAGAAGATGAAGCTCAAGAAGAAAAGGAGGAGGAGGAGGAGGTACAATCTACACCTACACCTACACCTACAGTGCAAGAAGAAGAAGTGAAAGAATCTGTAATGAAAGAATCTGTTGATCAATCCGAGGAAAAAGATTTGGAGGCAGCTGTACCACCAGTAACACCAAACAAGAAGTTATTCTATGATATGAGGCAGGGCGTACTATACTGTTCGGATTCGGGGGAAGTTGTTGCAACAGTTAATCCTGTGGACAAGAAAGAAGAAGATTCAAGCAAAGAAGAAGATGCATCCGATGTAAGACGCAAATGCAGCACCAAAAATCGGATTCTTAGTGTATTGCTACTAATTCTTTTGGCGGTCGTTGCTGCATTAGGTGCTGTTTTCGCTACGAAACCATCTAATGACGATAATTCTTCTGGCTTGAGGGGTGGTGAAAATCAGAAGAATGAAGAGGGCACTGCTGCTGCTGGAGCGAATATCACGGCGACGGCAGGGCCGAGCGAAACCCCGCGGTGGGACGCACCAACTGAATCTCCAAAGTCACCATCAACTGCCTTTTTTAATGAACCGACTCTCAAACCGACTCAAGCAACAGCTGTACAGCGCTGTATTATCGAATCATCTCTGGCAGAAGACACGTGTGTAGAAGAAGCGCAAATCAGACAGCAACTGTTTGTGCCTCGAGATGGGACTGATGGTACTGCTGAACTTGCCAACGTCAACTTTGGGCATTCTCTCGCATTCATCAATGACAACATTCTTGCTGCTGCGACCGATGGAAGTGGATCAGATGCTGGTGTGCATATTTACTTCAAAGATAATTTGAATCTGTACATGCATTATCAAAACATTGATGATGGTGACGAGAAGAATTTGTTTGGTTACAGTCTTGCCGCGAGCAGAGACACCAACACGCTAGTAGTTGGAGCACCAGCACGGGCAAGAGGAAAAGTAGAGTGTGTTCAAGTATGGTGTGAAATTTGCAGTTGGTCTGCTTTTGATTATTCACCTTGTGGAGAAAGATTAGATGTTATTGTCCAACAAAGCTCGAATGGTAACGAAGAGGAGATTAAGCAGCAAATAATGTCATCGGGTCGATGCATAGCTGATGAGATCTGTAGTGAAGTTGTAAGTACGGGAAAAGTATTTATATACGAGCCAACGGGAAATAGGTGGGAACGAGTTCACATCGCAGTCTCAGAGGATCGTAGCTTTGGTTCGGCTGTCGCTATTGAAGCAGGTATACTTGTCATTGGGTCTCCTGACGAAGACAAAGTAGACATCTATGAAAAGAATGGAAGTGGTTGGACCTTAATGGAGACAAAAACTCCGCAAACCACCGGAGCAAGATTTGGTTCCAGTTTGAGTTTATCAGACGGAATTTTGGTAGTCGGCGCTCCCCTTGATGGCATCGGTGGCGCTGCTTACGTTTATAAAAGGTCTTCTGACAGCTTCACTCCGCAAGGACCGCCTTTGGCACCGAGAGATATTTCACAGGGGGACGTTTTTGGAGAGAAAGTTAGCGTTTCGGGATGTACTGTGGCGGTGAGCTCACGTACTGCTAGCACAGCGTCGACAACTGGTACTGGGTCGATAAGAATTTTTAACTATGACACTGAATTGGACCTGTACCGAGCGGATCAAATTGTTGAACCAGCTGAAGAAGTGGCTGGAGATTTCCTAGAGTGTCTCGTTATGGAGGGCAATAATCTACTTGCTGGAAGCTCTCGTGGCGGGTCTTCTTCTACAGGAAATCTCATCCAGTTCATTAGAAGAAACAACGTTTGGACCCAAAAATCTGTCATGAGCAACCCCCTTCAGGCTGCAGGTCCCGCGGCAGGATTTTTTGGTTGTGGTCTGAGTATCTTAGACAGTAAGGCTCTCGTTGGAGCAAAGGGTGCCTCTGGCTCCCGACCTGGCAGTTTTTACGTTGCTGATTTATGTCCAGAGGATGAGCTCGTTTAGGAAGAAACGCGACAAATTTCATCTGATTACCATGTACATCGTTACTATTATTTACACTTGTTACTCTACTAAAATAATCTATCTACCTACATCTGCATTAATTCAATCTGCCTCTCAATATCATCAGCTTTGACTTGACTACCCCATTTCTTATAGCATTCTTGTGCCTTCGTGAAGTAGTTTAACGCCTCAGATGTTTCTCCGATCTTTTTGTGGTGCACCGCTGCCTTTTCGTATGCTAACCCTTCCTCGTGAATAAACTTCGATAATCTAGCCGATGCAATAGCAGCAGCGTAAGAAGCCTTTGCTTTGTCGTTCTCTCCATCTCTATTATATAATTCCGCTTCAAGCAGCTCTACCTTGTTTTGGAAATTGTCCTTCGAATGTTCGGCGGCTGCTCTGAAAGCAGAGAGAGCTTGATCTGGCACTGCATTTATCTTTTTCGTGTGCACAATCTCTGCCACTTTGAAAGAGTTTAGTGCGTAGTAAAACGTGATAAAAATGTGGTGTTGTCTCCCTCCTTCGGCTGCCTGCATTATCTTTTCAGCGAAGTGATTACACCTCTCTGATCGGGACTTGAAAAAACTCTGGAGAGCCTTGTGAAAACAATGTTGAAGCGGCGGGATAATGCTTCCGGTAGCGATTGTCGGTGCAGTGTATTCACTATTCGAAATCAGAAGCGATATTGTTTCGTGAAACATCAGCATCAGCGCTTTAGTTTGATTCTCCTTCTGCTTGCCCATCATGCTCAAATAGTATTCTGTTTCTTTGAGAAGGTCCTGCAGATTCTTTCCGCTTAGTAAACCCAGCCTGATAGAATTGAGTGCATTTAGAAATGAGTAGCGAACGTCCCCTGCGCCCAGCCCAGCTTCCACTCCCTCTCTTAGCATGTCACGGCAGTGTTGGAATGGCTCAGAATAGTATGCTATGAGAGCGTAGTATTGAAAGCATAGCTTTGCCTTTTGGTCTGAAGAGGAGCCAAATCTTTTGGATGTCACCTTCATAACAATTCGCCCCAAACGACATCCACCTTCGATGTTTCTAAACACCTTATTGTTACATAACATTCCAGCATAATTAAGGAAACTCCCAAGCGAGTATTTTGAGATCCCGCTTTCCATACTCAATTGCATCATTCTGCAGCTAAAATACGGAACTGGTAACAAGTTGTCAGTATGAAGTGCACAAATATGAACAAAACTTGAATATTCATGGTTACTCACCCATAGCAGGCTTGGCGAAAAAAGCAACCCCAGAAATGTGATTGTAGAACATTAGGATGTATTCAGTCTTCTTGTCAACTTCTTTCATTTTGGACATACTTTCTTCGGAAATATCACCTAGAATCTTCGACGTTTTCTTTACCATTGCTCTTGCATCTCGCTTATCAAACGAGTCTGGTATTGTCTCACCAAGTTGTAATAGTACTTCAAATGATGTAGTGAATGCTTGTTCTTGTGCATCCCGTTCTACGAGAACTGTCACAAGAAGGTGTAGAGCGTCAAGTTTTTCGTTCAAACATTTGCTCTCGTCAATGATTTTCTGCAAGGCTTTCTGTGCTTTTTCCAAATTCGCAGAAGAATATGCTGCCTTTGCTACAGAAAAGTAGAGTGACCGACAGAATGTGTACATACTGTTCCAATGATCTTCAGGCAGTAGGGACAGACTTACACTAAAATAAGAATTTGCAGTCACAAAGTCTGATCGATCAAGCCCAACGTTACCAGCCTTCATGTTCAGCTCTGCAATTTCCATACGCAATGATGGATGCGACTCTATCAACTGCAAACCTCGATTTATTTGGCTAACTATCACAAATTGAACATCGCCGACTTCTTTTCCCTTGCAAGTTGCGTGCAACAACTTTCCTAGATCATAGTGGAACTTAGAGATGAAACAGTAGTGAAATGAGTTTAAACGCAAATAAGTCATTACTGGGCCAGCAGATATCAAGACAATCACATACCTGATTCTTGTCGCTAGCGGGAATGAGGTTGTATGCAGCCTCTCGGACCTTATCGTGAACAAACTTAAAGCCTCCTTGTCCGTTCTTTTCAACAAAGCCGCCGCTAATGGCATCATCAAGCTGATCTGTAATGTCAGAGTACTCTATTGTCTCGCTCAGATAACCAATCAATTGCTCACCAGTACTCGTACCGAAACAAGCCAACACCTTCAGCACTCCTTGGATGTTGCCTGGCAAGCCATTCAGTTTGGATGCAAGTAGATACTTGACGTTATCAGTAATCTCCTCTGAGCGTATTATGCTCTCATTCCATACCCAGCGCTTCTGTTGATGATTGTACCACAACAAACCACGTGTGCATAGCGATTGCATAAACTCTAATACGAAGAACGGATTCCCCTTGGTCTTTTGGAACACAATATCTGACAAAGGTATGCAGATGCGTGGATACAAACACAAGGCATCTGATATCATCGTGTTGAGATCTTCTTGATTTAATCCAGTCAATGAAAACTTCTTCGTTGGCACGTTGCTGGCTTCAAGCTTTTCAACAAAGTTGTAGATAGCGTGGTTTGAAAGGACTTCGTTGTCTCTATAGGTGCCGACAAAGAACATGCAGCTCCCCCTTGTGTCAGAAAGGATGGAATGAATAACGTCGAGGGCAGTATCATCAGCCCACTGTACATCATCTAAGAATAGCTGTATAAATGCAACATGACCATAGTGTTAGCGTTGGATTTTGTACCATTGCAATAACACACAGTCAACACACTGGCGACATATAACTTACCATTATTGGATGCACTGGGCTTGATAAGACCCTCACAAATCTTACAAGAGTGAAGCACACACTGCGGAGATTAATTGTCTCACTAGCGGGCTTTTCGTTCACAATGAAGTCATATGACAGCAAACTAATGTTCGGTAACAGGCTTGCCAGCAACCAATAATCATCACCAAATGCGTTCTTGAGCTTGTTAGTAATTGCGAGGAGACCTTCGGAGGTATTCCTCTCTTTGATTATCGCGCACAATTGATTCAATGCAGAAACGACTCCAAAGAGTGGTTTTTCCTTCGATATATCATCGTACTTATATGTAAGCACGTAGCCACCAACAGCATCAACCCTATCTCTCAAACTATTCACTAGTTTGCTCTTGCCTGACCCAGAGAATCCACCAATAAGGATTGCCTCACTCTTGCCACGAGACACGCGGCAAAAGGCGTCTGTTATGAGAGACTCCTCTCTATCTCTCCCATAAAGCTTCTCTTTTCTGTAAAGGAGATCCGCATTGGTATGTTCTCCCACTTCTTTGTCAAACAGAAAACGTTCTGGATCCAGCAACAATAGATGTAAATCTTCGCTTAGAACTCGTAATGAATTGTATGCGTCTCCTGCTTTGTCTCCATTCAATCCACTCTCCAAGAGATTCTGCGTCATGAGGCAAATAGACACCGGAATACCCAACTCTTGCATCTTTTGGGCAAATACTTGAAATGTAGAATCAGTCTGGGTAGAAGAGTCTGCCTTGTTGTCGAAGTCTCCTCTAGCGCGTGACAGCATTAGCTCTTTGCGAGAAGATACATGGTCCACCTTTGTCTTTTTATGTGCTGGTTCTCTGGAACAGTTGTCGCCATTCATGCGTGTGCAGACATCCTCATCAGGGAACGACTGGTGGGAGAACAATTCGTACAATAACCTAGCGAATAATTGGCATCGACGATTATCATTACCATCTGTTGATACTGTTCCCTCCGCCGGCGAATTCTCTGGAATTGATGGTTCCAACTCAACCTCTAAATAACGCCCCATTTGACCATCTTTCTCTTCTTCGGAAAGCAGACAGCTCAAGTAGGATGGCTCGAGCATCGTCAGCGACGACCCCGTCGATATCATGCGTATTCCATTAATGTCATCCCACGGATGTTGAAAAGAATTCGCTTCTTTGCCGACGTGGACACAAAAATTATCAATCTGCACCTCTTCTTCCAAAGAATCCTTACCATTTGGTCTGCTATTTACTACAAGTTTTAAGATTTCCGCAATGCCATAAGCGACAGTGGTGAGGCGAACAATCACTTCTTTCTTCTTCCGCCTATCATTCTGGCAGTTGTTTAATTTTTTCGCCTCGTCTTTGATCCAGCTACGCAGTGGGACGAGGGAATCGGTTGATTCAGCCATCATCTTCTGCGGCTGATCCTTGTTTTGAGGGCAGTAAATTGTCGTCGGCTTTTACTATTTATGATGGCATTCCATGACAACACTACGATCAACATTATCAAACTCTTGGAAGCAAGAAGCAAGCTAAACGAAGAAGTTGAATAAATTGATCGAAGTTGAATAAATTGATCGCATCAGAATCCGGAAAATTACAGCTGATTTGCTGCTTCGATTCGCTTCCACGAATAACTCAGAAGTACCGATAGTCCTAGTGATTCGCTAAATTAGTAACTGATCTCAGGAGTTGTGAGTTGTGAGTTACGTAGTTGTGGGTCTGTGCAGTTTCTGAGTACCGTGTTTATACAGGTACGCTTTTCTAAAGGGAGATAAAGTCCGAGGACAGTCATAACCCGGCGACTTAACCCTTTCCCTTGCGACTTGCCGAGACCATCATCGTTCTGAATCCTTCATCGGTGACACTTACTGAGAAGAGCAAACAGGGATAAAGGAACTTGTTCCACTAGTATAATTATTATCATGTATACCTAAAGACAGATGCACCACCAACAGCATCGACAACTTCTGCTGTACCTCTCTTCTGGAATTCGTCTTTGAATGCTTCCTTCATCATCTTCTTCTGCATGCGGCAAATCTTTCGTTCCTCCTTGACTGTCAGCTTTCTGACTTTCTTGTCCATTTTGGATTCTTGCTTGTCCCGAGCTTCACCCCTATTGACACTAAGGAACGTATCGGTTTCACCATATCCATAGTGATCTTCTTCAGGACTTTGTGACTGGTTGTAGTTATCAAACACTCCGAGTGGAAGACCTGTTTTATTGGACAGTTTAATCTGCACAGGTTCTTCCTCCGGAATCCTGGATTCTTCGTCTGCCAAATCTTTCCCTTTCTTCTTCTTACCCTTTCGTTTCTTCGATCTTCCAATGACCACAGGATTGTTATCCAAATTTGAATACGTTGATAGAATACTCTCACAGTCCCATGGATTACGCGATGTTTGTGAGAAGTAGCTCTTTCCATCAATCAAGATTTCTTCTGGAGGTAGGTCCATTTCAGGATTCGCCAGAATAGCATCTGCATCTGCTAAATCTGCCTGCATTTGCTTCTTGCTCTCTTCAATGTTTACAATCAGTGTTTTTGAAGGATCCACATCCTTATCCAATTCACTCGCGTGCACCATTCGTTTGTCTACCAAGGCCGAGAATCCACTACCACCCGTTCTCTTCTTGTTATCATTCTTTTTGGTGCCTTCTATCAATACATCGTCTTCCTTCTCAGTTAGGAATTCATTTAATGCTGCTTCCAGCTGAGCATCGCCCTCCAAAGGACGTGACCCAACAATCTCTTCGCATTCTTCATCGAGGTCTCCTACATCATCAGAATCATACTCAAGAAGTGCCTCTTCAAACTTTTGGCATAGGATGCGTTGCTGCTCTCCACCAATGGGCCTCGCATAATCCTCTTCCGCCTCGTCGTTAAATTCACCATCAAAGCTATCTTCGTCCTCCTCTTCTCCATACTGGTCGTAGTCATAATGATCTTCATCATCATCATCTTCCTCTCGCTCATGCAGTGGAGTCATCCCACCAAAGAAATCCTCCTCCATCTCTCTCCCACCCACACCCCCACCATTCTCCTGTGCACGTGCCTTCTCCATCAACATTTGTACATGTTGCTCAAAGTTAAATTCCCCGCCACCACCACCATCCGCACCATCTTCCTCTTCCAACACGTCCTGATTGGCAGTAAAACAAAAATCATCCAAAATCTCTTCAAACTCACCCTCCTCAAACTCATCAAAGAGTGCATGAGCCATATCTTCATCCATACAATCTGGAGTCAAGGCAATGGAATCCAACATCCTTCCCACCTCATGAATCTCCATTGCTTCTTGGAGGGCCGTATCGAGATGATTTTTGGATGTGTCCGTGAGAAACTCCCCGTCATCCGCTGCTGCTGCTGCATACTCATTATCCGATGGGACGAATAATCCCCCTGCTTTGATTGGTTTGGTGTATTTCGAGTAGGTGGTGGCAGTCTGATCGAGTAGTCCAGCACGAGCAATATGATCTTTCAGTTCGGCAAAGTTGTTGTTGGTTGGTTTCTTTGGTAGCACATTACCCTCTTGACTGTCCACCGCCTGATGATGCTGCCTCTCTTGTTCTCTCGTCAGCTCTCTCTGCGCATTTTCTGGACTTGGCATTAATACAAAATCAGATAATGTATCGGCAGTGGCTTCTGTGCCCACATCTCGTTGGGATCGACGTACGACGTGATAGACGTTGGCGGTCTTTTTGTCGATGAATGATTTCTTCTTGCCCATTGTGTTTTGGTGTGAGAGGAGTCAGTGATTGTTCCTGCGTTTTTTATGATTGTTACGACGATTTGTTGCTGGTAGCTTTGGTAGGAAGATGCTGCCGTATGAAAGAACAAAATAAGCGCAGTATATTATGGTGTACAAGTTTAAGGGCTTAATCTGCGCGTCAAAACCGGTTGTGTAGAATTTTGTACTAAGCCTACGGTAGGAATTAAACACCATTTTGCGCAGATTTTATGAGAACCATGACGATTTCCGCCTCGCCTACCATGTCATCACCCTACACCAACATCAAACATTTTTTGACACTACTGCCGACGCCAACCTCTTCTACACTTACTATGGCTCAATCGTGCCGCTTGGTTTGCTCAGATATAATGAATAACCACTATTTTATGTCCGTCGACAGTAGGCCATTTTGCGTCAGATTTTTTCCCCTGCAGATGCATCAAGTGAAATCATTGATAAGTTGGATATAGTATACAAATAATTATATTTATTGCTTCAAAATGCCATCTTTATAGCTTCTGTCATCCCCGCCGAGATGGTGCCATTAGCGGGCATGTTTAAGCTGCTCTGTGCTCGGCCCCTGTGCTCTGGCTCAGCAGCAGAGCAGTAGTTTTAGGCAGCAGTTTCCTCAATTCTCAATCATTCCATTCCTCCGCATGATACTCTACGGGGGACGAACCGTGTTGTCCCTTCAACTCACCTTTCCCCGCCTCTACTAATCACCTCAACAGTCCCGCAGGCAGTTGCAACCGACGGAAGGATCGGTGCATTGCTTAATTTGTTCCTCCAGATGCATGTTGGCTTGTGGATTGTAATCTTAGAATGAATGACTTTCCTTTTCCCTTCCACTAAACCTCTCACTGGTTGTGCAGAGAGCTTACTGATGCTAATCCGAGTGTTCTACATTATATGGATTGACCAACAAACGTCTCCTTCTCATCAAACACCCATTATTCAGCTGATGAACGTAGTGGCGAATTGAAATTGAAGAACGCAAGAGGATGGAAATGTAGGCGTGCAATATGATCGCTTTCGTTGATTGAGGCATAACAATAGATCGCTCTCGCTCATAATATACATAATCATCACCATCATTGTATAGCGCCTCGTAATTGATAATCGATTGAATCTCAATCACTTGAGAAGTACGATATTCCAACATTTTCCAGAGAATTGCTATGGATATGACATGCTTCTTGACGACAGCAAACATATAGACATAGACTGCTTCAGGATTAATGGTCACGGAACCATTATTGATGAGTTACAGACGTTAGGGTGGTTGGATGAGGGTGATTCATGGGTATTAATCCAATCTCAATGTGTAGGTGATATTTTTGTGGTTCGACTCTCACGCGTATCTAGTCAATACTTTGGTGTAATCATGAGCGGCCCCGACATCAACGCTGCCTTAACACTGACGGATAGGCCCTTCCTTAGCATATTGGGAGGGTATTGATATAAATCTGCGCAACATTCACCGGGGAATAAGGATGTTATGACCGATCTGACGCAAGTAGGTCGGTTGCGGCGAGATGATTTTTGGAGGCACAAAAAAGTTTGAGTGGTTGGTTGGAGACGAAGATGGTTGAATTTACCCCGACAATGATACATCTATAGAATCCTCGTGAAATTCTCTTTCGTAGTATTTTAGTTCTTTATGCTGTACGATCTCATACAGAGGAGTTAGAGAAACAAAAGTAAATTGCGCAGCTTTTGCTTTTTTTGCGTCAGAAATCGGGACGCGCAGATTTAACCCTTAAACTTGTAGTTTGAGTTTTGGTGGTGGAAATGATGAGTCTGTACGTCGATCTTTCTTCGCTCTTTTCCTCTCTTCCCCTTTGAGCTTTGCGCTTTGAGCTTGCACTCGGCTAAGCCATGAGCGAGATGTACGTTGAGTATTGCCATAGTGGATAGAGGTCGTGATATTATCACATGGTGGCTAATAACTATCTCACAACCTATCTCTTACTGCTGTTGTTGTTGTTCTCTCTCCGCCACTGCTCTGGATTGGACCGATCATCGACGACAGAATCAACAAGGCATAAACCTCCTATAATCCTGTCATCATCATCATCATCATCATCATCTCCCGACAATTCGTCTCATCAAAAAGCAACACAAACAACATCGTCAAACATCATGGAGAATGAACAAATCTGCATCATCGGATCAGGAAACTGGGGCTCCGCAATAGCCACAATCGTAGGTAGAAATGCTCACCGTCTTTCTTTCTGTAACAATCAAGTACGCATGTGGGTATTCGAAGAAGACGTACAAATCAACAACAACAACCACCACCAAACTGCAAAACTAAGCAATGTAATCAATGAACAACATGAAAACATCAAGTATCTTCCTGGAGTCAAACTACCAGAGAATGTGAAAGCTGTGTCCAATCTAGAAGAGGCGGTCAGAGATGCCACCGTGTTGATATTTGTATTACCACATCAATTTCTACCAAAGTTACTACCCACAATTCGTGCACATGTGAATCCGACTCGGTGTCATGGAATTAGTTTGATAAAGGGACTGGATTTTGATGCAGATACGAAACTACCAGTGTTGATTTCCAAATCGATAGAGAATGTCATGGGGAATCAATTTCGTTGTGGTGTGTTGATGGGAGCCAATGTGGCAGATGAAGTTGCAAGGCAACGTACGTGTGAGTCTACCTTGGCGTGTGACTTTGGAAGTGATAGTGTTAATGAACGGATTCGGCAAATATTTGATGAGGAGCACTTTCGAGTGTCGCGAATAACTGATGTTGCTGGAGCTGAGGCATGTGGTGCTCTTAAAAATATTATTGCATTGGGAGCGGGGTTTGTAGATGGATTGAATTTGGGAGGGAATACCAAAGCAGCACTTTTGCGCATAGGGCTACTTGAAATGACCAAATTCTGTACCATGTTCTTTGAGGGAGTAGAAAAGGGCACATTTATGGAAAGTTGTGGCGTTGCAGATCTTATCACTACCTGCTACGGAGGTAGAAATAGAAAGTGTGCTACAGAATTTGCCAAACGGCGTGGAGTAGAACCGGTTTCTTTAGACTCTGAAAGCTGCACCAAACTTTGGAGTGCTATTGAAAGTGACATGTTGAATGGACAAAAGCTACAAGGCACGTTGGCGTCACGAGAGGTCTACCATCTACTGCGGGCTCGTAATTTACTGTGTGAGTTCCCTCTCATGACTGCTATATATGAGATTTCGTTCGAAGGAAAACCTGTCAATACTATCGTTGACGGAATAAGGACTCACACTGAGTTTACAGCTATACCTTTGTCGAAGCTATAATTCAATAATAATGTAAAGCTAATTGCACCTATTGATACATGTTCGTTTATTTAGAGCACATTACAGATGTGGTATGGAAGATTGTGGAGCTGTCAATCTGGTCGGATATCGTCAGATCTAGAACCTGTCCTCTTGGCCATAACCACCATTCACTATTTAGTAGGGTATCATCAACACATTAGAACAGCCGCTTGATGCAATCAAATTACTATAAACTAAGAAAGTGTCCGAGCACTAGAGCAATCCTCATCAAGTGCGATGTTGCTGCTGTTTGTTTATCTCGAGATCCTCACAGAGTACAAATTCAAGCCAGATTTCACGTCAATTTGACCAGTGTATCTTGCCTGCATCTTGTACTTTGATAGAATTTGGAAAAAATCACTCTCATTACAGTCGATGTAATGGATTGCCTCACCGTCCAAAAAGTGTATTCCTAACTCCGTTGCTCTTCGACAATTGCGTTGGCGAACGACGGCCTGTGCAATTTTATCCCTATCTACGAATGCCATCTCTCCATAAAGGCCTCCATTTTGAAGAGGACCGTCGAATTCAATTGCCAGCATGAAGTTGTCACCGCAGGATATAATCACTCCGCCCTTGTTTCGTTTGTAAAAGGCATCCAACACAGCTGCATGAAGAGCTGCGATTCTTTGGTTGTCCCCAGTCCGAGGCTGAGCTTCAATGTCCATGAACTCAGCAATCAACCCAAATATTTGAAGCAAGCAAGAGAGTCCGAAAACGATGGATAAGATCGCTGCCAAGAATCTTCCCACATATTGTTCTGATTTTGACCAAGCCAAATTGGTCAACCAGCCGTACATTGAAATGGCGACGACAGCGTTGACATAGCTACCCGTCGTCTGACGATTTGTTGCCATATTGTTATATTAGATGTTTGTCCTGTGCAAAACCCACTTGCCAGACAGAAATACCCATGATGAGGTTTTGTGGCGCCAATAGAAAAAATTGCGGGAATCGTCATTCCACGGTATCTTTCCCATCAGCATCAGCGCCTCATCTTGAGTTGTGCAACACTACCATAACTACACGCAAATATTATGAATAACTACCCTTTGCGAAGCAAGAAGAGGGCCGAGGGGCAAGTTTGGGATCTGACCGAAGATTCGGATGATGACATAGTCGCGAAATATTATTCTTCCAACAAGAAGTCGCGTAGGTCCAAAAACACAAAACCGACGAGAAAAGATTGTGGTGATGGTGCCCCAACCGCCATCATGAAGCCTGAGCTCGTCACATCCTCTGATGGTAATAATGACTCCTCTAAAATTGCATTTGACGAAGAAGACTTTGAGAAACTACGCCAGAGGTACCTCCTACCGCGCATACAATTGAATACTGAACTGCCCACGGGAATGACCCTAAGGAGGACGTGCAAACCGCGGCTGATTGATCTCAAGACGCCGGGTTTTCAGAGGCTACGGGTTAGGATTGATGAGCTAACCAAAAAGAATGATTGGCTTGCAGTGTATCGATTATTATGTCAAGTGAGGAGCTATGAGATTGATCCTAGTCGTGTGCCTGCCGTGATGCAAGAAACAGATCATTGCGGAGATGTGAATGAAGTATTTGATCTGACACAAGATAATGACGCTGTTGATGGCAAAGAGTGCTTCAATGTTGATGAATATATCACTGATGTCTTGCTGCCTCGAGAAGAAACTGATTCTAGACCCGATTTTGTCTTGTCAACCAGCTTGAAGAGTGAAAAAGTGGAAAATAATGCTGTGTTGTATCCGAAAAAGGAATGCACAAAAGAAGAGCAGTCTGAACCAAAAAACGTCACTGATAAAGGTGTCGTTATCGAAGCGCAAGAAATACCGTCAACACCCAAAACAACGCATCGTGTCGCACAAGTCACGCCGGAGAAGCCTCTGGATCTGAATAGTGGTGCTGTAGTAAGGCAGGTTTCAGCAAGCACATCGCGAAGCTCTACACCAACAGTTGCTTTGCAGGTGCCAGTCAAAAGTATCGTTAACAGCGTTTATTGTGGATTAGGCGACCACTATCAAGCTAAAAGAGGGGCACAACACTTGCAGATGGGGCTTCAAAGAAATAACGTCTTGGAACAAGTTTACCGTATGAAGAGAAGGGACAAAGCAGTCGCTAAGCGCGCAACTATTGTCTTGGATTCAAAAGTACAAGATAGAGATGTCATGTTTGGTAATACTCTCGGCAAAATGATGAAACAGCGGAATAATATTTGTGTAATGAACGTCTCGATGAAGCCGCCACCAAGAGTGTCTGCTGCTCCAAACAAGCCTTCACAGCAATTATCTCTTGCAAAGGAATGGAGGTCGCAAACTCGTCGGAGGAGGAAAGGCGGTGAGTCCTGCTCAAGAAAAGAACTAACTTATACTTGCATTGAATTGACTAACAGAAAACTCATGTCTACATGGTATCAGAGTGGGTTCCTAGTGGCCACATTACTGGACGATGGAAACAACCTGCATGGGCTAAAAACAGTAATGGTGATTCTTCGCTAAGCAAAAATTCACCTACAAAGAAACCATCAACGTGCAAAAAAGCGCTTCTTCCAATTCTTCGCTCACTTGTGTCGGCGTATGTCAGAGCAGTAACACCATCTGTCAACGTGGAGGAACCGTTCAAATCATTACAGCACGTAACGTGTCCAAATTTCTTCGAGCCGACCCATGATCTTCTCTCTCTTGCTCACAGAGCAGTCAGCAGCTTGCTTCCAGATGGCGATTGTGAGGAGCTCGATGTTGTCAAATTGGCAAGAAAATATTACGACTATTGGCGGCCTGACAAAGTGAAAGTAATACTTCTGGCTGAGTCTCACGCTCATACCGAGAAAGACAGAGCTTTCAATGGCCCAAAATTTAACAACACCTTATTGCGAGATGTTTATGAAGGACCATGTGACTTTATTTCCTTGGTATATTGCTTAGCATATGGTGAGAACGAGTCCTTGATTCCCTGCATAAAGGACAAGAACAACAAAGGCACGACCCAGTTTTGGACTCTCTTCGCTGCTATCGCGAGAGGTGTTGATCACGTTGCTCCCTGTCGAACGAGGAAGGAGTTTGCCTCTCCATTTGCGGCAGACGTACTGAAGGGAGGAGGCTTGTCCGTTGAGGAGAGACTAAAAGCCAAGGTGAAAATCTTACAAGATCTCAAACGGCGAGGAATTTGGCTTTTGGATGGTACGTATAGAAATTCACATCCTGCTTTCGCAAATATCTTTTCTCATTTCATTCTTCATATTCTACAATAAATCTCCCCTCAGTCTCAATTTTTGGTTGGTACATATCTCAGGTCAGTCTCTTCTTTTGTTTCAATTTTGATTATGATACTTCTTTATACATCCTCTCATCTGTCAAGTCTGATCTGACAAACCCTCTTTTAGCCGCAAAAATACAAACGATCAGCTATTTCAAACGAAGTTCATCGGCAAGCCAAAGCAAGACCGCCGTTAGGACTGAAAGCCCCTTCCCTTGCACTGTCATGGGAGCTCTATACGAAACACCTCATTCGTCAAGTTGCCAAAGAGGGTCATCTCAAGCTACTTGTGCCTATCGGTGTGGAGGTTGAGTTGGCTATCACACGGCGACGAATGTCCGACGCAGTTTCTGTTTGTGAAGGGGCTGAAGTTACAGATACAATGCCGGCACCAAATGCGTGGATTCCGGGAGGGTACGGAGAATTCCACGCAAAGCTAGCTGCACTAGTAGACAAGGCGGCACCCCGAATGAATGTCTAGTGCCAATCAATACTGCATCACTTTGAATACGGCGCTGGAACTTTACCCGCCTTCGTCCAGATCGAGACTGTTAAAGTATTCTTTCACGTCTTCCTGGGGGAGCTTCTTCGCCTGTGTAATTGCACGCTTTCTCCATCTGGTTTTGATAGATAGCTTCGTTTCTGGAGATGAACTGAGATACTTGTTGAAATCTTCTCGAGGCACTTTGATAACGTCGACTGGTGTGGCGCATCGAGCTGCAGCAATTCCTTTAATGCGGGTATTGAATAGTTAGACGAAGTTTACGAACGGGCAAAGTTGCATTAGTCATCTTGATCAATTCTTACTTTCATGTCGGTCTTCGATAAGCGCCCCTTCTCCGAAAAAATCACCGTGCCGTAGAATCGAGAGCAAATGACCCTTCTTTGTTAGTATTTTGATCTTTCCACTGTTTATAAAGTACATTGCATCTGCAGCGTCACCAGGATGGTACAGATAATCTCCTTCTTTGTAGTGCTCATGACTGAGCCGAGAAAATAGTTGCGAGAAGTCGGAAAGTGACAAGCCATTGGATGATTTGTGAGAGGAAGATCTGTTAACAGCTGTCAACAAATCCTTTTCGTCTTCCTGTGATAGCTGAGACCCGGTGACTTTGGCCATTACTCGACCTATATCGGTATTTGTCACGAAACCTTTTCCTGTGGCATCAAATAAATCGAACGCTCGTTTCAGCAAATGTGTCAGTGACGATGGATCTGCCGATGAGTCTGCATCTGTTTCATTCTCCTCCTCCTTAAGCTTGTCACTATCGACTAGCGCAGCAAAAATTCCAGTTGCCAAGCTCTGTTTCAAGTCTTGATACATTTCTAGTTTTGTGTCTGAACCGTCAATGACTTTCGATGTTGGTGTTACTCCTCTGATCCAAGGATGTTGCTGCAAGCAAAGAATCTAAAGTATGAGTCAAATGCAAGCGTAAAAGAACAACTCAATAAAGTCAGCGTGCTTACCAGCGCTGTAATGGCTGTCAACCTCTCATCTGGGTTAGGTTCCATCAACTGTTTCATAAAATCTCTTGCACTAGGTGATAAATGAGTAGCCAAATGAATTGGTGCATACGGGTTCTTTTTGATCTTTGCCTCAATCTCTTTATCTGTTTTAATGCCTTTCAGATCAAATGGGTGAACGCCACACAACATGATGAACAAGACAACACCTACAGCCCACATATCCATTGCATCTGTCTTTTTTCCTTGCTTTCCGAAGCATTCTGGGGCCCAGTACGCTCTTGTTCCCAATGACCGACTTGGATTGTTTATTTGACCAAATTGGAATGGCGAATCAATATCCCCGCGCTTGTCCACAATGGCGCACCCAAAATCAATAATTTTTACTGTTTCACCTCCTCTACGGCTGTCACATAACAAGATGTTCTCCGGCTTCAAATCTGCGTGTGTAACCCCAATGTTATGTAGAAATGCCAACGCCGAGAGAATTTCAGAAATCAAGCGAGAGGCATCCTTCTCAGAGTAGGATCCATCTTTAATAAGATGGTCAAAGAGCTCTCCTCCTCGAGCCAAGTCTAAAATGACATAGAAATGACTGTCATCCTCATACATATCTCTGAGACCTGATATATTTGGATGACCTCCAGTGTCATACACTCGCCACAGTGCAGCAGTTTCGGAAATGAACGCCGAAGAGTTGGTATACCGTTTGGAAATCTTTTTCAGGGCAACTTTTTCGCCCGTATCTGCAACTCTAGCTAGATAAACCTTCCCATATGCCCCTTCGCCCAACACATTGGACCAATCGATATTATACTTTGTATGCATGATCTTTTGATTGTTTTTGTCATTCTTTTCTTTGGAGTATCTGTGAAGAAGTGAGCCATGGTAGTCAGAGTTAAAGTCACACCTTGTTCTATTCCTAATTGTGTTGTCTTCATTATCGTCTTGAACATTCAGCATAGCTATCGCTGCAACTGACGCGAATGCAAGCCATAACTTTTCTTCAGAATAATTGACACCAGCCCGCACTGCCGCATGCCTGCTTATAACATGCGAGCAACGGCGTGGTCGGAAGCTGCCGAGCGCTCTTGCGACCACCATGGTGAATAATGGTGCAGCGATCGGAATCTGAGCATTGAATGCAATAAAATAATGGCAAATGGCATGGCATGTCATCGACAGTACAGTGACACGTTACATGTGACACGTTACAGCATGGTACATGCTACATGTCACATGTTACATGTAGTAACATGTGACTGACATGTGACATGTCACTGCGCAAGAAGACATCAGACAACAGACAACAGACTCTGAGACAATACAAACCCTAACAACCATGCTGGAAAGATCGCCTTACCCGCTCTTAACACTCAAGCTATTGGGCAGCCTTTGCCCATGCCTAGAAAAAGAAGAAGACGGTGCCGCACGTCGGGCAGCCTGGTCTCTCTCTTCCATACACGTCCGCTGGCATAGACATAAGTCATCATCATCGACGACAAGCGGGGATAACGATGGTAATGAGAATAATGGTAACGCCATGACGTTTATAAAGGGATTTTTTGGAGGATCCTCATCTGGTGGTATCGGTGGGGGAAGTATTGAAAGTGTGGAGGGTTCAACGATCGAGATAATAGATGCCAGAGGAGGTCCGCAATTAGTCATGTCGCCGCCCCCTGAGAGGGCAATAGAACTAGGGAAGAAACGCGTTCCACTAAGAATGATAAAACATATTCGGCTAGCTGGAAGTGGCATTGAAATGATTTTGGATAACAATGATACTGTTTTAAAGTTTGATGTGCTGATACCATTACAATTTCCATCTGATGAAGAAGAAGAAGAAGGTCCGGCAAATTTCGACGATGCTGACGACGCTACACGAAATGATACTATGGTACAATTACAACTACTTGTCGAGTGGGAAAGGCGTCGGCAGACACGGCTCCTCACCCTTGGAATTGCCGAAGATGAATCATCAGAAGATGTTGAAAATCTTGATAATGATGGGGGGCAGTCTTCTCCCAAACGAAGAGGAATGATAGCCGACAAAGCAAGACAAGTACAACACTTCGCACAGCGAGAAATAGAGATGAAGAAGCAAAAACGTGATAGAGAAGCTCGTAAGGCAAAATATGTGCAGGGAGCTGGCGGCTTAAAGTATACAGCGATTGCAATGGCCAATAGGAGTTGAGATTGCCTAACCTACATTCCTATAATAATTGTTACTATAACTCTACAAAGTTACTCTGATATTTCCAAAAAGTTGGATGGTGTTACAATTTTTCCTTGTTGGACATCACCGGCCATTCTTTTTCTATTCCAAGCAATCAATGCTTTCAATCGAGTAATGATCCTGTCAGCATACTCATTTGGCTCGGTTGATTTTACTGGTAACACAGCTTCAGACCAGTCATCGCCTCCACCACCATGTGTATCAAACCTTAATAGTTCTTCACCAGAATTCAGTCCCAGCAGGCTTTTTGATTGTGGCTTTCTTGCAAAAAGTTTGATTCCTCCCTGGGTATTGTCCCCAATCAGCGACCAGCCAGCAGAGACTGAGTCGACGAGATGTAGAGGTATTGAAATCGAGGGAAGCCTTCTTGTCTGTTTGTTTTGCGTGTCAGAATGCTCATCATCCCAGCATTCTTCGTCGTTGCCCATACCAGTAGCTTTTACTTTGATCAATGGTCCGCATTGTTCTGTGTCAATTATGGATAGAGTAGCAGGTACTCCATAATACACGGATGATGTCGTATCCTTCCCGAAGAGCTTGTCGACACTAGTCACCAATCCATCGATGAAACCACCACCCTCACGAGATGGATGATCATTTGTTTCATTATCCTCCTCATCGTCGGATACACTCTCGATAACTGTTTGCTTTCTATACCAAGTTATCGGATAGTTTGTTAGGAGTTGAGCTCCTACGCGCGCTTCTTGGTCTTCTTCTGTCTCGAAGAAGGGGCAGCATATTCCATAAGCACGTAGCTGCACTAGTGGAGGGCAGCTAGTTATGTCTGGAGATGAGTAGGCTGGGCCAACAACCTCGTAATCAATGGAGGCCGTAGCTTCTGATGCCATTATATTGACAGATAGAGTGAGAGATTTTCCTTGCTTTCGCTTTTTGTTATTACTCTTGGCTTGCGTACTGTTCAAAATTTTAATAAGACTCAAGGGGTATTTACTTGTACTGTTCCGACGTTTGAAAGTGGGAGTAGCGGACTCACTCTTTATGCATTTTTTATCAGACTGAACGACAACGACAACGACTGACTTACAACAACATCTTACCGTGGGAAACACCACCGATAAAGCTAAGCAATTGCACCGAGAGGATATATATATTACTATTTTGAAGGTAAGTTGTTGTCCCCTGTTGTGAAGTCTGGTCTTGCTGCCTACATGCAAAGAGAATATCTTATCGGTCTTTTTCGAAGGTCCTTCCAATGCTTGTGTGTTCGCCTATTGAGTCAACGTGTATTCCAACCTGTTGCTCACCCTTAACCTCTCCAAACGCTGCATTTGAATTGCAGGCGCCGAAAAAATAATAGTCACACAAATATTGCATTGCGAAGCACCTACATAATAGCGGAAATAATTCTACAAATACAACACAACACAACAAACCATGTCGGCACAACATACTAACGAGCAAGCTGCACCCCGGCCGCTCCAAATGGGAGCAAAGGGAGCGTACATTGTGCGGTTGCTCATGGTGGGAGACTCTTCCTGCGGGAAGACTAGTCTGGTGTTGAGGTTTGATCAGAATGTGTTTTCAACCAAGTTTGTGACGACTATTGGTGTGGATTACAGGGATAAAATGGTCAAGGTGTGTTTTTGTTATGCCAAACATGTGTATCAAATCATGTGTTCTCTTTGTTAATACTGCATTTACATATAATGACATTGTGCCATACTCAACTCTTTTTCCTAACACCTCTTTCAGATCGAAGGGGCGCCAATGAGGCTTCAACTTTGGGACACTGCAGGGCAGGAACGGTTCCGTAGTCTCACCTCCAATTTCTTTGGCAGAGCGGATGGCTTTGTCCTCTGTTATGATATCTCCAACCGCCCCTCATTTGATCATGTAATTGGGTGGATGCGAGATATTAAGACTCGTGCTCCACCTGATTGTGATATCGTTCTATGCGGCAACAAATCTGACTTGGAGGCGGATCGTGTCGTCTCGGTAGATGAGGGAAAGGGTTTGGCAGAGGAGTATGGTGTCCAATTTTTTGAAACTTCTGCATTGACTGGATCAAATGTTGAGTCGATGTTCACTGCATTAGCTACCACCATTAAGCGAAGGAGAATCGATGAGTATGAAGGGACCCAGGCAGCATCAGTTGCCGGCGGTGATAGGTCGGTGGGTGGAGCTAGTCAACCAGTAATCTTGGGTAAAGATGGTGGAGGAGGTGCACAAGCAGCTGGAAAGTCTTGCTGTTAGGTGAAGCGAATTTGAACAAGTGGCGCTTAATATCACTTGACGACTACTTGTTATGATAAATCAATGTGTGGAGTTCTTGTGTGTGTATTTATTGAGGGGAATGCTTGTTACTTGGTGTCATGATAGAGAAAAGAATTTTCATTTGAGTAATCGCCTCCATTTTATCCTAAAGATGTGTCATCCTCCTAGTGAAACGATAGGAAAACAATGCGTTCCTTCTTTGAGTCTCCAGTGCTTGCATTGAGCACTAAAATTATTTGTTTATTAGTGACAATTGGCTCATCTCTATGCACAGTTCAGTGTCCCGCGTCATTCAATAGAAAGAAAGCATCGCTCAATAGTATTCCCACCACCCGGCCGGACTCGCTTGAGTTACTTTCACCTATTGGGTTGATTGCTTTGCCTCTCACTTGATCGCTACTCCTTCGCTATTTTCTCATTTTACCATCATTCGCGGGAATAGGCCTGTGACGTATCAAATCTTACCATCACCTTTTCAACTGTTGCAGAGCATGCTCCTCGAGCTCGATGGTCACTGCATCGAAGTTGCACCGGCTAATAGTAGAGGAACATGGCGGAAAAGGTCCTAGGAAGCGTCAAATGGTTCTCCAATAAGAAGGGGTATGGCTTCATTACCCCTGCGGAGGGCAGTCCTATCTCTGAGGATATCTTTGTCCACCAGAGTAGCATTACTAGTGAAGGATATCGTACATTGGTAAGCATCTGACGTACGAGATCACTGTTTCCTTAATTGCTACATGTATTAACACGTTTTCAATTTCTTGTGGGACTCTGTAGGATGAGGGCTGGGCAGTGGAGTTTGAGATTGGTCACGATGATGATGGTAAGGTAAAAGCAGTCAGCGTTACTGCTCCTGGAGGTGGCCCTTGCTCTGGACCTCGCAAAAGCCGCAACAATCGCCGCCGAGAGACTGGAGAGCAAGCACCTCGAACTGTAAAAGGACCGCCAAAGCCAAGAGATCCTTTCTGGCATGAAGATCTTTCTGAGGCAGTGAAAGCTGCTCTTGCAGAGAAGGAAATCCGCACTTCTACAGGAACTATAGATGTATCTGTGGATGATTCGCGAGTGAAGCTTGGAACAAATGGATACTCTTCTATGGCACATGCAGATGGAATCATTGCTGAAGGTTCATTCACTTGTGATGCAGATGGAAACGCATCTTTCGTCTGGTCTCACTGCATTTCCTTTTCCAATGGAGAGTGGGTCACATCTGCAGAAAAAATGCCTTCGTTGGTGTCTTCCTTTTCTCTTTCTGATGGTAAGTTGATGATTGCATTAATGCATAGGCAGCAAATTCATTGCACATTCTATTTTCGTTGTATCACTCATAAACTAACCTTTTAAACATCTGGTTGCAGCTAATATCCTTCCTGTTGGCACTGACGAGACCGCAGAAACACTTTGGGGCGAAAAACCTGATCCCAAAATGAGTCTGGAGGCAAATGGATTCCAAATGCGTAGAGTTGTTCTAACTCCTAGGCGCAGGAGGTAAAAAAGCTAAGCAACTGCGCACACTCCTACCGTAGGCGATGCTTTCTTACCTTAAGAAGGAGAGCTTTGCTTTGTAGTGCTTCGTCTATTTGGATTTTTGTGTCTAGTTGTTAATATATAGGTTTATTGCGTTGCTACTTCCACCTTGAAATACCAAAGCATCATTTTTGTTTTATTGACTATACAATCAGGTCATCAGGTCTCACTTGCATCGACAAGCTCAATTACATACATAGTTGTCATGCATTGGCTCCTGGCTACCGGTAGTCTATACTATCATGCCATGAATGTTGATTTGGGTTGGGGGTCGACGAAGAGTCGCAGAATCACCGCTTGAGAACGTCGATTGCATGTTTGTTAGAGGTTTGTTAGCAAGCAACACCTTTCTCAAACTACCAACACTTTTTTCCTTCCAGTAGCTCGTCGACCATTGCATTCTCTCCATCTTGAACTCATGTTTGAACCTTGCTACATCAGTACTACTGTAAAACAGATCACCACGATTATCTTGATCTATATATCTTGTAACAGTGTGACATTCTACATTCTCTGAAAACTTGACGGATCGGCAAGAGGACGTCGATGTCAACGAATTTTCATCATATCCTAAAGTAGTATCCAACGTGTCGTCGTCTACCATGTAGAAGCTGGTTTCCTCCGCACAATGCCGGTTAGGTCCGTGGGGACATTTTGGAATAGCGAAGGAGAAATCGCATGTTCCAACGTATTGGTTCGCCCAGTCATTAAATGCAGCTTCCATCTCTGAAATGTAATCAATCAATGTTTCCAATCTGTATTCTGTTACGACGATTAAGTGAAGTTACTATGATTGTGATTGATCATTCATCCGGGCTCTTGGATTGCAGATTTTGACAAGAGGCTTGAAGAGAATGCACGTAAACTGAAATGAACTCTGTGTTCTCAGAAGTTATGGGGATATGAACGATCGATAAACGTAAATCGGGATAGTCTTCATGATGGTCTTGGTTGCAACTTTGGAAGAGGGCGTCTGTGATGATCTCATGAACGGAAAGATACTCTCTGTCTCTTTCTTACTCACTTTCTGTGTCTTATCGTGCGTCCTATCCTTCATTTTTCACTTATTGTCACATATCCGGCTGATTGAAATTGCTTGATACTTGTGGGTATAGGGGGCGGATAAAAACACGATAGTGGGCGAAGCCCACGTGGGCGCCCACCTCTGATGAAATAGCCAATTGTTAGGCCATTTTGGTGTCAAAAGGTGTAAAAAAGGTGTAAAAATGACCAAATTAAGCCTGAAATCACCTATTTCAGGCTCATTTTCATTTTACTAAAACAAACGCGAAGGTGGGCAGCGCCCACTGCCCCCTATACCCACAAGCCTATTGCTTGACCTCTGCGCCCACATTCACATAGGTATTGCTCTCTAGAGAGATAAAGAATGATGGATCAAAAGGAATGGGCCGATGATGCAATCACCGGTCTCGACGTAGGTGATACAGGAGAAGATGTTTCCCGCCGATCCTCCAAGACCAAGCGAACTGCTGCGGCATCAAATGGCACATCACGAAAGCGACCTCGGTCAAAGCCAGCTTCTACTGAACAAAAAAAACGGCCTCAAAAGCCCAAACCTCCTCCTGCTCCGCCGGCAAGTCTCGTTTCGCTAATGAAAAAAGATAAATCGGTGCTTCACTTCTTCACGTCTCTGCAAGAAAATGTCACTTATGATGTTGACAAATGGAAACATGAAGCGGCGCACTGGAAACGCATGGCATCATCATTACCTTCATCATCGACATCGAAAGAGAATGCCAATAGAACGAAAAGGACAATGCCAACCAAAAAAGTGCAGCGAAAGTCCAATAATAAAGATGAAAAGAAACAAGGCAGCAGTAGTCATTTGTTGGGGGGAATAAATAATAACGAAGAAGAGGGCAGTACAATACCCATCACAGATGAAGCTCTATTTGGAGAATGCAGCGATGATGAAGAAGACAACATTGATTCAACATTTTCAAACGCTCACGAGAATGACTGCTGTGAGAGAGTTATTATGCATCGAGCAGTGGAAGAGAGCCAACGTAACGCGCAAACTTTGCCACATGGTGCAAGAAGATCTCTAATATTGGGCAAATTGATTGAAGCGAAGAGCCTTTTAGACTTGCTTGGCGTTTCTCTTGTCGTAGTTGTAGAACAAACCAAACCATCGCCTACAAATGAAATACCACTGGAGACTAATTTTGAGAAAGAGTGCACACCGCTATTAGATTCAGCCACCGATGATGGGTTGACCGGCAAAACAAAAGATTTTGAAATGCATTCGTCAGTAGCTATGGAAAGAATATTACATCGTCAAAGTGATGAAAAGGTAGTAGCAGATATGATGGCTTCTCTTAGAACTTTGATAGAAGCTTCATCGTTCATGAACAATCACAAAGATGCATCAGAGCAACAGAATTGCCATCCATTTTTTAGACGTGGCAAACCTCACTGCCCAACTGTGTATTTTGGAACGCATAGCGACGACAAAGATCAACCTGAAAGTATATGGAAACACCCTGCATCAGTAGGATTAAAGTATCTGATTGACGTCTTGACCATCATGGACGTTTATTGCCACGACAGCTTTGATGAACGTGATTGGGAGTTTATATTTGAAGATGTCAGTGATCAGATAATCTTGTCGGTAGAAGACATGACAATCCTTCAAATTGGAATGAGAAATCGTTGCCAACTTGTGGAAAAGTTACTCTCCTCTCTTCATGTCGAAATCACTCGAACTTGGGCGACTACCGAGCGTGCTTCGAACTTGGACTCATCGGCAATGCATTTTTATCCTACAGACGTCATGAATGAAGGAAAAATATTTGATCCAGAGGAAGAGTTTGCATATAGTGTGAAAAATTTCAACAGATTAGTCAGCTTAGAGGAGAGAATTGCTCACGGAAGGATCGCTTCCTTACTGCAGCGACGACTGGGTGCCTTCCAAAAAGCGACAGAACTCGTCTTGGGATATGTCATTTCTGCAGCTCCGTCTCGTGGGATAGAAAATTATCATCCGAAGATCCCGCCCGCACTTAGTATGTGCGTGCTGGAGAGCCTTCTTTCGCCGGAAGACCACGACCCTGCCGATTCAGAGTCCGAGAGAAACGAGGAGTGGTTTTGTGAGTGCATAAAATTCATATTATCAAGTAGTGGTGACACAATGCCCGAGGAGTGTTCGTCGTTGTTGTTGAAAGCGATTGCATTTGCCACCCGAACCGCTGCTAACATATGGAAAGAGAGATGTTCAAGTTCTGACAAACGCATTCGAGACATCGCTTTAGTTGAAGTAGCAGCCTACAAACGCCTTTTGCGTATGGCTAATGGTACATGGTTGAATATTGGTGGAAGCGAAGAAGACGAAATGTTGGAAATCAGTGGAATCTTTTCTCTTTGCAATGCCAACGACAAAATCAACAAGCTTGATACAGAGGGATTATCATCAACAGAACTGGGGTTATCTTGCATTACTTTTCTGATAACCAATGGAAAGGCTGATGAAATAATTAAGTTCTGCGGAAATTTCTATTCCTCTTTGAAGAATGGAAGGTGCATTGACAATAGGCTGAGTAGGCGGCTTTTCTCGCTCCTCCCAGCTTGTTGCTTTGCCTACAATAGTATCATGAGCAGGAAGTGGGAATCGATCAAGCTTGTTAGTGCATCGTCAGGAAGGCACACAGCAGCTGCCTTCAGCATCAAGCACGAATTCTCGTGCATTCTTGAAGATGCAGTGGATGTTGTGATCGCATTAAAGAAAAGTGAAATTGGCTGGGTTAATAAGAATGTCGATGCCATCATTCAGTGCTACAAACTTCTCGGAGATGCGTTGGGATTATATCGGTTCGCAAAGAAAGTGTTATCGTCTATGAACGGGGTGGAAGAATACAGCTCGTTAGTAGCAAGTCAGCGTGCAGGCACTTCTAGAATCATGGCATCGTTGCTTGATGCTGCTGCAATTGTTACAGTTCGAGTCATAAACCTGGAGCGACGTCCTGACCGCTTCCTTGACTTCATGGAATGTGCTGTTAGTAGTGAGCGAATGCTTGTAATGAAAGGAGTTGCAAAGCTAAAACAAAAGAGTTCGGCATCGGTATACAAGAATGCGAAAGTAATCTGTGACAAGGAAGGAGAAAGCACTGGCAACTTTGCATTTGATGGTCAGTGTGATATAGATGAACTGGAAACAAAAATTGCACAGATGACGAAAGGACTTTGTGTGCTGTCGGACTTCGTCAAAGATAAATGGAAACCAAGTGAGTTGAGCGCATTTGACAAACATGCAGGAAGTGACTTCAAAGATGCCCACACAACCACATCTGAGAAAGCGTGTGCGCTATCTCACATAGCTGCGTGGATTGGAGTGGAATCGACCCTCTCTTCTTTCGACTTCTGCTTAGACAAAGGTTCTGTAGCAATGGACCTTAAAAAGGTTGCAGGACTGATCACTATCTCTGGGTTTGCTCGTGGCCCGTCCTTGCTAAATGAAAATGAAGGCATGGATCCATCACCTGCCTGTGTCATCCTGGAAGATGACGCACATCTATGCGATCGATTCGTTGAGCGGATTCAAGCTGTTCTAGACGAACTTCCTCGAGATTTCCACTTCTGCAGTATCGGATATTCTCGGCCAAAGTTTGCTCCAATAATCGATTATTCTCCAGAGATCGGCATTCCTTCGTGTCTGTGGTATCTAACGGGCTACATTCTATCAGCAGCGGGTGCTAGTTTTCTCACATCATCTTTACCAGTAGTAGGACCTGTTGATAGTTGGATAGCAGTCAAAATGCGTGACAACTTTGCAAATCGTTATGGTGACTCACTTGGTGTTGGTAAACACGCAAAAGCACATCATGCTCCTTTGCCAAAGGACCTTTCTAAGATTATGAAGTTCCGAGCCTTTGCAGCAAAGGTTCCGTTGTGCACCCAAAAACAAGCCGTAGCTCAATCGCAAGGAGCTAGAGGAGGAGGAAATTGGCGTGATGCCAAGAAGGATTCTGATGTTGAGTATTCAGGTTATTAAGATGAAGATGTCGAGCTACCTTGTCCAAAGTCAAAGAAACAGAGTGACTCGTCTTAAAGCATATGAATATATACATGATTGCATAAATTGCACAATACCTATGTAGATCTAAAATAAGTCTAATACACCAACATTGTAGTTGTAGTGTTGTGATGCGGGCTATCGAGGTGCTTGAAACTACTTGTTGATAGCCTTTAAGTATGCTCTTTTCTCTTTTTGCTTTTATAGTTTAGTGATTCTCAAGAAGGATGTATTTTAGTTGGGACACCTCCCTTATGAGGACTAACACGCGCCCACCTTGGTTCTCAGTTCTCAAGTGTCAACATTTTTGAAGAACTTTTTGGTGTCTAAGCTTCTTGTCAATGATGCGCTGCCAATTCAATCATAGCTCTTCGAAACAAAGCCTCTCTGCACAGAACACGAGGAGAATTCAACGCTAAAGTGATGATGATGATGTTACTACAACGCGCAGGTAGTCGCCCGGCGGTGAGGCGATGTGCAAGACTTTCTTTGCCAGTTTACGACGCAGCATCATCAAGATCACTTCATAATGATCCGAATGAAGCCAGCAATCAATCTCTTGTCGACAGCAAAGGATATCTCAAGTTCAACACTCTTCACGAAATGACACGAAATGCATCCCTCCACTACAAAGACAATCCACTCTTCGGCACATACCGAAATGGCGACTTCCGTTACGATTCTTACGCAGAATTCGGTAGCGATGTCCGTCAGTGCACATCCCTCCTGCTAGATCTAGGCGTGAAACCATATTCCAAGGTTGGCATCATATCAAATAATCGGAAGGAGTGGCCTATCATCGCCGCTGCTACCTACTCTCTCAATGCTACATTTGTTCCGATGTACCAAGAACAACTACCCAAAGATTGGATCCATATTCTCAATGATTCGGAGGTGACGGCATTGTTTTGTGCCACTGAAGATATTTATTTGAAGGTGATGAAGGAGGTTATGCCGAATACACCATTGGTAAAGGAGGTGCTTTGTTTGGATGCTGCGATGCATGAGCCCAATTCATTTCGTGGTGCGATGTCAAGGATGGAGGATGTCGACGATAGCATTATTATTGAGCCCACACAGGATGATTTGGCTAATTTGATCTATACCTCTGGGACTACTGGAACTCCCAAGGGTGTTGAACTTATTCATTCTAACCAGGTTAGTTATACTTGAGCAGAGCCTTAGCTGACTTCTATGTGCCTACTGCTCACACACTTCTTCCGTTTCTACCATGACTCAGGTGTCTAATATCAAAGCTGCTCGAGACATGGTTGTTGATCAAGCTGACTTTATCCAATCTACCGATAGGTCTCTTTCTTTTCTACCATTTGCTCATTCGTATGGACAGGTAAAATTGATGTGATAGGGATGTATGTTCATCGCTTAATTTCGACGCCATCTAACTCAATCTTGCTTTCTCATCTTACCTTTAACAGACATGCGAGTTATGGTGTTTAATCTCACAAGGTGCATCCATGGGAATATGCCGTGGCATTCCACATATCTTAGACGATCTTCGCCTCGTCCAGCCAACTGTGTTGTTTGCCGTTCCAACCCTCTACAAAAGAGTATATGATGGAGTGATCAATATTATGAACAACGCAAGTCCCATCGAGAAAAAGATAATGCAAGCAGCACTGCATATTGGGAAGGCTAATGCTGCTCACAAAAATGGGATGGCTCCTCCTCTTGGTTTCATTGATAGGCTCAAGTTCAAATTACTTGATGAGGTGGTTCTAGCCAAGATTCGAGGACGCTTCGGGAACAATCTCCGAGTAGGCTTTGTCGCAGGAGCTGCGTGCCCAAAAGAGATTGTCGAGTTCATGGATTCAATAGGTATTGCTGTTTGTGAAGGATATGGCCTTACAGAGACGAGTCCAGTAATAGCGATGAACGTGCTGGGTAGACGAAAGGCTGGATCTGTTGGACATGTGCTCAACGGTGTTCAGGTTTGGATTGTAGAAGGAGAGATTTGTTGCTCTGGACCCAATGTCATGCGTGGGTATCACAACAACCTTGACGCTACGAACGAAGTCATTACATTGTCTCCTGATGGCAAAACAAAGATGTTTCATACAGGAGATCTTGGCAAAGTTGGAGAGGATGGAAATTTATATGTTACTGGGCGCATCAAGGAACTGTACAAACTCGAGAACGGTAAATATGTCTGCCCGACTCCAATCGAGCAAGCAATCAGCATGAGCCGTTTCATTAGCCAAGTTGTGGTATGTGGTGCGAACAGACCTCACAATGTTGCCCTTATTGTGCCCGACTGGGTAGCTATTCGCTCGGAAGTTGGATTTGCCGATTTGGACATGTCGGAAGAAGAGCTTGTCAACAATGATCGAGTCAGGGGCTTGATTTCGTCAGAGATCAAGTGGAACTGCTTCGATATCAAGCGTTATGAACTGCCAAGAAATTTTTTGATTGTGGCTCCGTTCACTGCAGAGAACAACATGTTAACCCCAAAGATGTCAATCCGTCGCCATGTGGTTATAAAGACGTATGGAGACATGATTGAAGACCTTTACAACGGGAATATTGATGGAGACTTTCATAAAGATGAGCAGAAATCAGCATGAGTTTGCATTATATTAGAGAAATAAACCTAGAACTTGCCACCCCTTTTGATTCCAAACTTTCCTTTAGCCTTGACGGCTTTCGCGGCACCAATGCCACCACCACTGAGTAAAGAACCCCCCATCCTCACTTGCTGATTCATTGTCGCCTGTTCTTGCTCCAACCAAGCAAAGTTCTTATGCCTCTTCTCTTTCGCCTTATTATCAGTCTCAGTCTTAGCTTTGCGCCTCTCTTGTTCAATGAATGCATTATCGAGACGGAGTTCACGCATTGCTGCCTTGTGTTCACGTTTGTATTCTCGCCTATGACGATCATGTTCAGCTTGAAGTGCTGATTTGCCTTTGTCTTTGGACATGTTGTACCTAGAAGGATCTTCCATTCTTGGTGCAAGAGTTTTGATGGCCAACTCTTTGGCAGAAGCGCCTTTGCGACGTTGGAGAGGTTCTCTCTTAGTGTCCGAGGCACTTGTGCTCGCAGTTTTGCGGGCTGTTTCAGCGATTGCATTTTTGACATAGGTTGGCAGCGTTAGATCTTTACGACTTCCGTCGATGCAGAGAAGAGACTTGGTCATTTCTGCAAAAATCTCTCTTTCAGAACCATCACTAGAAGTTCCAATAATATCGAGATGTTGCTGAAATAGACGAAGTGAAAAGACCAAGATTGCAGCTGGAGCCATATCTGATTGGATGTCATCCTTTTCAAGTGACAGACGAACATCATCGTCAGTAACATTAGACAGCTCACTAAGATCTCCACGAAGTTCCATGAGCTGCGGGCAGTTTGTTGCATTGCTGAGACTTGGTAACGGAGATGTGCTGAGCACTGACTCTACGTCATCAGCATATAATCTCAATGCAGACGCCAAGAAAGCAGTAGCCTCGGGGGGGAATCGTTTTGCTCCCTTTGTATATTCCATCATTAGCGCCGCACAAAATAGTCCCTTTGTTACATCACATCGTGTCTTAACCGGTGTTTGTGCTAAAATCTGACCAAGTAACAGAAGAGCTGGGGTCACAACAGCATGACGCCTATCTGTAGAAGGGAATATATGTGGCAACGCTCGCATTAGCAAGAGCATTCCCGTGCTGGGCCAAGCACTAAATTCTCCTTCGCATGCATCACCGAGAGAGTTAACTTCCACATCTCGTAAGCGCTTTGCCACAGCTTGTTGAAATATACCTAGTCGACGATTCCAAACAGATCCAGCGCATTCTGGCGAATCTTGTGACATTGCGTATAGAGTTTTAGTGAGAGAATTTAATTGCTCATATCGTTCGAGATCTGGACCACCACTTCCAGAGTTGAAGACAGCATCGCCCACAGCAACGAACCTTCGCAATAACACATCATAGAAGTTCTGCATTTTCTCTTTGTTTTTGTGGTTTAGACGAACCGAGTTCGTGGCGTGGATACGCTGAATGATAAGGGATGCATCAGCACCAGTAGATGCATACATAGCAATCATGTCATGCAAAGCATCCAGCGTAGTAGGAACCTCAAACACAAATGGCATAGTCTTCCTGTGAAAATAAGTGAGCAGATCGATCGCAGCCAAAGTTAGTTCGATGTGAGTTTGGCAAAAAGAATGTTATAACCATGGAGACACACGGGAGTTGGGTCAAAGTTTTCCCAAGAAGGGAGCCCCGTGGGTACTATGTGGCATAAATTGATTTATGGTGGATACCATCAAACGCATGAGTAAAATTCAGCAAAACGCTGTCTTTCAGCCCAAAGCACCACTGGATAATGCAGTGCACGTAAAATGTGGCCCCACCAATAGCGAAACATAGATACAGACCCTCACAAAAAGAACAAGGTAATTGACAGTTTGACTCACTTTGCTCGGAGCTTCGCCTTTTGTTTCTTCTTCTTGGCCACTGCGGCCTCTGTTTCCTCGGTTGTTTGTTGATCTTTCTCCTCCTCTGATAAAGGAGCAGGTCTTACATTCTCTCCAGCCATGCCCTCTTCAAAATCGCCATCATCATACGTCACATCGTACAAAGTGTTGCCAGCATTGTCCGTTCTAATTGCTGTAATGGTGCCATCATACCAGTTCTCTTTGCCCTGATACTGTTCAGACGCATGATAGTTGCCCTGGATCTTCATTCCCTCTGTAAATTCGACGTCATTATCGTACTCAGAAGCATCATCATCATCATCACTTCCTGATACACTATCACTACCATCTTCGCTTTCAACGTCACTTTCATCTGACTCATGCTCGTCAGATTCATCATCACTGCCTTCATCTTGGACTTCTTCGCCAACTTTGCCTACCACCTTACCCTCTTTGTCAACGTAAACAAGACCATCAGCAGTAAATCTCACTTCATGATCATCGTCCTTCTTGTCATCATCATCATCCGAATCACCCAAATCATCTCCACCGCTTTCACCCCTTTGCTTCTTTTTCGCTTTGAGCTTCTTGTCCTTCTTTTCCCTCCTTCGTTTCTTTCCACCACTTGCACCACCCTCTTCATCATCGGAAATGTCTGACAAGTCATCTTCATCAAAGTCACCATTCATTCTAGCTAGGCGGCGTGTTTCCAACTCGTGCAACTTTTCAGCTTCTTCCTTGGCAATTTCTTCCGGTGTTTTTGTACGGTCTGTGGCTTTGACCTTTCGTTCAAATAAGTATTCCTGAAAAGAACGAGAAGATGGTGACAATAAAGAAGAGTGTTAGTCCAATACTACATGTCTAAATAATAACAGCAAGGCAATCAGATCAAACAAACCCACACAAACACTTTCTCATTCTTACCTTCATTTCCTTATCCCAAGCATCCATCTCCATCTCATCCGCATCCAACATACCCTTCTTCCTCTTCTCACTCTTCTCCACCCTCTCCCTCTCCTTATCACGAAAATTCAACAATCCAGCCAACTCCGCAAACGATTCATCCATAGTCTCAAACGTCTCCACCTGATCTTCCTTCCGTTTCATTTTTTCCGCCTTTAGCAACTTTTTATGTAATATACGTTCTTCCAATTCTTGTTTGCGACTTCGATAGGCATCTCCCATATCTCGCGAGGTAGCACCACCATTACCAGATGATGATGCACCGTAGTATCCATCCGTGGTTGGATTCGACTTGTCAAATTTGCCACCACCAAAGTGAAGCATGGTATCAACTTTATCGAGATTGTCATCATCGTCATCGGAGAGGATGATGTCGGTTTCATCTTGTGGTTGGCCTGTGTAGGTGTCATCGATTGCTTTTCCCTGGATATGGTGGAGGTATAAGAATGGTGTAGTATTAGTTGTACATGTTCGAATAGGGTTGACAAAAGACATATATGACTGCACAACCCTAACCCTAACCCTAACCCTAACCCTAACCCTAACCCTAACCCTAACCCTAACCCTAACCCTAGAAAACCCTAACCCTAACCCTAACCCTAACCCTAACCCTAACCCTAACCCTAACCCTAACCCTAACCTAACCCTAACCCTAACCCTAACCCTAAACCCTAACCCTAACCCTAACCCTAACCCTAACCTCTAACCTAACCCTTAACCCTAACCCTAACCCTAACCCTAACCCTAACCCTAAACCCTAAAAAAACCCTAACCCTAACCCTAACCCTAACCCTAACCCTAACTAACCTAACATGATGTTTGACGCGTGAGGATGAATTGGTGGATCGTGCATATTCAAAGGGTGAGATTTTGGTGGATTTGGTGGTGGTTTTATTGTGCTTGGTGCTTTGAGTGCGTTTTTGGGGAATGCCTCGGGGTAGGACGGAGCGTTTGGATTTGTTCTTTGTTCGTCCTCCTTTGGCCATCTTTTATTGCTTGTTTTAGATGATTGTTTTTTAGATATTATTGGACTTTGCGCTGCTCTCTGTTGCTTCTAGTGCTTGTTGTGTTCGCTTTAATTGGTAGGAGAGTATACTGCTGTGTTTAGCAAAAGGCATCGACAGAGCTGCTGATGATGATGTATGGCCTTGCAAGTGAGCTTTCATGCCGCTCTTGCCATGGAATGGACCTGAACGATGGGTGGTGAGGGTGGCAGCGGACAAATCAATACTAATTCCTACGCTAAGATAGACAGCCCTCCCTCACCTTCATTCGCTTCATCGACGATTTCTCACCACCATTTTTTACACAAAACCAACATGACCATGACGAACCAACAGCCCAACCACCAGCACACAACACACTTCCAAACCCGCAAATCAAACTGCCTCTCCAAACGTGACAAATCCTCCGCCGGACGAATCGACCCACGCGCCGTAGACATTTGCGCCGAGATCAATTCACGTGAGGAATATTACACGACTAGTTCATGTGCGGGACGGTGCTTTTTGTATTGTGGTGATGGGATTAAGAGTTGGCATGCTGCTGGTACCACTACTACTACTAGCAGCACTGGTGGTGAGGGAGAGGAAAATGATGATACTGTTGTAACGACCACCAACAACAACAGCAGTAGTAATAATAATGCACATGGCTTCTTCCAACGAACACGAGTCAACCACGATCTCATCCATGAACCGACACGATATTTCAATCTCTCCACACTCACTTGTGATCGTACGGGTGGAGGAGATCCCATTCCGACAATTGGGCAATTTGAAAACTTGGGCAATAATGAGAATTTTAAGAATAAGTTGGAAGAACATGTTCCGTTTTCCAACAATGATGGTAATGATGATGCAGCAGCAGCACCAATCTGGTTGCGATACGAACCATTCATTCTACACGTCATGTGCCGTAGTCTCAAGGCTGCATCGGTATTAATGGCTTTGGCACGGCCTAGTTTCAAGAATGTTGGTTTGACTTCGTGGAATGTTGGTGGTGAATCAGAGGATGTCCACAACAGCTATATCAGTGGTGGTAGCAATGGCAACATCGACAACAAGGTCACCACTGCTGCTGCATCATTCAAGAATCAACAATGCAAGGGTGGTGGACCTCGATATCTCGTTGCAATTTGGGGTGATGAAGGATTAGATATGCCGTTATCATTACCATCTGCTCCACGAAAAGGACTATTTTACAATTGTGACGAGGATGGGAATGAAAGTGGAGTGGTTAATGCCGAATGGTTGGCGCAACTTGTGAATGAACGGCATGGTAGAAATTGGAAAAAGATTGAACGATTTGTGGACGCCATGAGAGGTTTGGAGGAGGATTGTCCTGTGGATGATGTTGGTGGTGATGATGTTGGTGGTGCTAAGACTAGTGGAATGATGAATTCATTAACATTGACAAATGAACAACAACAACAACAACATGATGATCAGCAAGGGAACAAATCTGCAAGAGTACTGTCGGGGTTACCTATACCACGATCTTATGATGTTGTTGGAGATGTAGCAATACTAAACAACCTACCAGAGGGGGACGAAGAGACTCAGAAAAAGGTTGGAGAGTGGATCATGAAGAAAAATAAAGCCATCAAGATTGTCGTTGCACGTCACTGTGCATTGAGTACTGAAGATCGCTCTCCGGGATCATCTGGATTGAAGCAGCTTGCAGGTCATCCGCGTGATCCTATCGTGACTTCTCATTATGAGTACGGAATAAAGTGTGTCGTTGATTTGAATCATACCTTCTTCTCTCCTAGAATGGCTCCAGAGCGTTTGCGATTGGCACAGCAGGTAGCTAGAGGTGAGCGAGTGCTTGTGGTATTCGCAGGAGTGGGTATGGATGCACTTCAAATTGCTGCCAGGACCGAGGCGAAAGAGGTATTGGTAATTGAAAGGAATGCAATTGCATGTGAGTGTATCAGGAGGGGTAAACTCATGTTGAGTCGTAATAAAACTGCACCGTGTCCTGGATCTGGCAAGGGTGCCTCAGAACGGATGCGTATATTAGAAGGCGATGCGCTAGAGTTGCTACCTACGTTGGAGAAGGAAAGCTACGATCGCATAGTCGCCCCACGACCCAAGGAAGGATCATTAGATGGAGATTTGGGCACGGGTGATGCGGGCATGTCATTCCTCTTGGCTATGCTACCTTTACTGAAATCGAAAGGAGAAGTTCACTGGTATGATTTTGCTGCTGATCATGAATTACCAAATTGTGATAGGACGAGAAAAACTCTGGAGAGTGCTTGTCAGTCGCTTGGGCTTGAGATGGAAATTATTCACGTCGCAAGAGTTGGTAGCATTGCCAAGAGACAGTGGCGAGTTTGTGTGGACTTTCGAATAGTTGCCAAGCCTGCTGCTTGAGGCTCAAAGCATAATTCATTTAAACAAGTCTACTATTTAGCTCTGTACAATCATTTATTTCTCGCTATTCAATAACACATCTTGATCATGAATATGTAATCGACGTCCTTCTCACAGTCTCCTCAAATCTCTCCTTACACCCAAAGTATCCTGAACCACCCGGCTGATACAATCTCTCTAGCGCTCTCCAACGCGCTCGTGTTAGATGGGGTATCAGCAAGACGGATCCACGTAACAGCTTCATCCTCTCCTGGTGAAAAAATTGTCTCATCATCTTTATGCTCATTTGATATTGTGGAGGAGGATATCGCAGATTTGGATTACGGTGTAGGTAAACATCGCAACTGGGATTCAAATGGGCCACTTGTCGAGGAAGTCTTCTGATGTTGTTTCCGCACAGAGATGCAAAGCGTAGGTTATACAATGAACCAATCTCTTCTGGGATGACAAAGCCACTACTACCACAAGCATTGTTATCCTCGAGGAACAAATACGTTAAACTAGTCACTTTGCCAATATTTCCATGCAAGTAGCTTATGTTGTTCCGACTTAGCGTCAGCCTCTCCAACGGTCCAGATGATCCTGCCAATGCCTCAAACACATTTGCCCATTCCTCGTTGGTCATATTACTGAGGCTACACCCGCGTACCCAAAGATGCTTTAGTGCTAATCGATTATGACGCCTGCTATTATCATACTCACCATTTGTTTCATCATTCTCTGATAATGCTACTGATGCAAGTGGTGCCAATGTACGAACATTGGGACAATCACTCAAATTGAACGATGTGAGATTGGGTAGCTGAGTGATTATGGAATCAATCGATGTCAATGATGCTTTGATTGGAGAACAAGAAGAATGTCGTTTAGAAGAAACATAATAACACAACACTGCGCACAACATAGTACTTATACAACTCTACTCACCATTCTGTCGAATATCTACATGCTGTATATTCACATAGGCATCCGTCAAAGTTGGAAACTGCGGAAACTGATACCAACAGAATTGAATCCGATGAATGCGACTACGAGCCTCGGCATGGGCACGCTCTACATACTCGGGTGGCATTTCCTGGTTGCTATCGAAAGAAGCGAGTTCATCAAATGCTTGTTGCATTTCTTCCATGGTGATGTATGGAACTTGGGTCATTGGGTAGTGAAACAAAGAAACGTCGCCGTTGGTTGTGTCTGTTCGTTTTAATAGCTCATGGACTAGCCATGCGGATGAGTGGTGCTTGAATTTGGCTGATTGTATGCCTGGGCGGTGATGACTTGAAGAGTTCATTGCCGATGATGATGATGATGATGCCATTGTGTTTTGGTTGTAGTTTCTGTCATGGGTTCTTTTGCGTGTAATGCAGTTTTATCTGGCAATGGCATCTAGTGAAGAATAATTGCTCTTGAAATTGCCACTAAGTATTGACATGTAGTTCATTACATGTGATGGAAAAGTGCCGATTTCAGCAGATGTGATGTGTCCATGATGTCATAGTTGGCAATTGTTCTTCGGACATGAAAAAGTGTCAAACGACCGTTACAAAAGTTAATGTATGCAACTTGTTTCTCGTTCTCCAAGTCGGGGATGTAGTTCAGTGGTAGAACGCTCGCTTCGCATGCGAGAAGTCGGGGGTTCGATTCCCCCCATCTCCATTTTTGCAGCATGTATCGTTGCTTTTGCATTTTGCCCCCAAGGCATTCATTATCTTATTATCTTGGTTGTTTGAAGGCAATTGAGTTATTGAACTGATCGGTCGGTACTGTATGGATATTAGATTGCAGCCTCATACATTATTTCATAGAAGCAGACATAGATTTTCCATTTTGTCAATGCTTGAAAAATTGATAACACCGCAGTGACTGTGCACTGTGCATATATACCCGAATACAATGCTACGATCTCGACCTACTAAGCAACAAGCTGCTCCCAGTAATAATGGGTCACTTTCAACGCATAGCACACGACGTAGTAACGGAGGCAACAATTACGACGATCCACGAGGGAGACGCAAATCAGCCATTCCAGCAACATCACTCATTGGCACGTTAATTGTTGCTAGCATATTATTTTTGGTGCTGTTATTCTCCGGATCGTTATCGAACATCAATACCAGTGACATCAACAGCAGCAGCAGCAGCACTGGCGTAGAAGTAGTTGACATGAACAACAATAATCAACAATTTAGAAATTCAGCAGCAATGCAAAGCAACAACAATGACAACAATAGTCATTCCTTCAAAACCACAATCACCTCAGACACCACAGGAGCAACCTCGCCAACCACAGGAGCAACCCTCCACATAATTTTCTCCACAGACTGCAGTACATATCAACACTGGCAATCCTATCTCTTCTTCCATCGTGCTTATTCAATTCGACAACCCGGATACATTACCCGTATAGCGTCGGGGTGTACAGAGAAGCAATTGCAAGATGAAAAGGCGTGGCATGAAGAGCATATAGCCAAGGTGATGAGTGATCGGTATCGGATACACTTTACTCCGCACTTTTCGGGGGTGAAAGATGAGACTACGGGAGAGGTGAAGGATGATTACAAGTATTTTAATAAGCCATTTGGATTGAAACACCTTTTGGAACATGATGAGTTGTTGGGGTTGGTAGTAGAATCATCTGGCAACAATCAGATGAAGCAGCCAAATGATATTATTATACTATGCGATCCAGACTTTGCCCTACTGCGACCAATCACAGATGACTTCTCCAACCCACGTGAAACACTTGTAGGTCCAAGGCGAAAGACACACTTTGACGAAATGTCCTCACACATTGTCACCCATGGACATCCTTATGCACAAACCTATGGATTGGGTACCCAATGGCGCAAATTTAATTTAGACGAGATTGCAGGAGCGACTAGTCCAGCGAAGGAGGTGGATCAGAAGAATGGAGGATTGTTTTATCCGGCGGGACCGCCGTATATTGGGACGGCGAGTGATATGTACAAGATTTCCCAAGCGTGGTCAGAGTTCGCTCCGAGGGTTCATAAGGAGTATCCGCATTTGTTGGCTGAAATGGTGAGTGGGATGACAGGGAATATAGGGACGTTGACTCACTGTCTACTTCTCTATCGTAGTCTAATCTCTACCTCGCTGACCCCATCCTCTCTCTTATCATCATCCTTCCCTTGCTCTTTCTCTCAGTATGCCTACTGCATAGCTGCAGCCCACCTCCAACTCCCCCACACACTCATCGACTCCCTAATGATCTCCTCTGCAGGTATAGGCGGCGAAGGTTGGAAGTTTATATCTGACATTCCAGAATCCGAAACTTGTTCCTTTGCTTCCAACCCCGACCATTCCATTCGACCAATTCCCTCATTGATACATTATTGTCAACGATATGTCGTCGATGCACGCTACTTTTGGGGGAAGCGCAAGGTCCCTCATGGGATATTTACTTGTGATCATCCAATGTTGGAGGAGCCTCCAATGGACTTGGGTCAGGGGGTAAGTCATACTGAGAAGGACCGGATGAATGCTTTTATGGTGTGTGCATTGACGAAGTTTACGAATGATGCAATGATGTTTTTTAAGGATCATCATTGTGAGGGTGGTGGGAATCGGGAACGAAGGGAGTTGGTACCTCATGTGAACTTGGTTAGGAAGAAAGGTGGTTAGGAAGGGTGGTGGGGTACAACATATCGTGTCGACTGAGCAATGTGGTATCTGCGTAGTCTAAACATGGCAAGAGGGGCTGCAAGTGGAATGGGGTAAATTCGATTGGTTGCCGAGAACAAGTGCGTTTCGAGAACTTGGTGTTCCTTGGAATGGTTGAATCGAATCATCTGTTAGCGGGTGGTCAGTCCAAAGTCATACGTTTCATTGAGTGAAAGTACTCGATTGTCGTGGGTAGAGTGAGACCTCTACAATAATTTAGAGATACTGTCATTCAATACTTTACGGCAAGCTAGGCTTAGTTTATGAGCTATGCCCTTGGCATTACTTCCAAGTGCTTTGAGATACCAGTGTTTTGATGCTCGCTTGTCTATGCTCTCTGTTAATTAAGATAATTGTAGTTACCTTTCACATACGTGTCCATCTATGAACTAATTAGAAGCACCATCAGAAGGCTTGCCTATATATATGCAAGGGCAAGCGATGAAAACTTGGAGGAAAGAGATACTGTGAAAGCAGCTAGCAGTTTTGCGCTACAGGCTGCATCTTCAAAAAGTGATGACTAAATTTCCAGAGAATTTGAAAGTATTTACCAAGCTTGAGCTGCTACATACGTACAATGTATATTTTTTATCAACAAAAACTCTACCACTCCAAGAAAATATCACGTATCACTCTGAATAACTAGAGATCTGCACCCCTCTCAATCTATTGTACCACACTGCTACACTCCACAAACTCTTTCTCTCTCTAACCCTCAATAATCCCCCACAATCTCTCCGCAATCTCCACCTCCCCCTGCTCCTCCTTCTCAATCTCAAACTCCCTCAACACCCCCCTCTTATTCAAACTAACCTCCCCCCTCAATTTCTCCGGTCCACAACTATAATCCCATTTAATATTCGTCATCATTGCATGCAAGGTCAACTCATGTTTGATTTTCGGTATATTCTTCATATGCCGTGCTTCAATCGTTTGAATTGTCGACACCTCTTCCTTGGCTTCTTGCTGACACTCGTGGATATTCGATGCACATGTCGCCAATTGCGTTTGAATCTCCGAATTGGAACGGAGCAATAGTTCCTTGGTGGACTGCAATTCTTGCACGGCGGAGAGTTGCGTGCTCAATTCTTGCGATTCATTGTGCAGTGCTTGCTTTTCTTTGTGGATGGAGTTGGTGAGTGTGGATTGAATGTTGGAGGAGTCGGCGAGGAGGCGTGTGTGGTGGTTGTGGAGGGCGGTGAGGAGGGTGGTGCTGCGGGCGGCGAGGGTTTTGGTGGTGGTGGCTTCTTGGGATTTTTGGGTGTGGAGGATGGAGGACATTTTGGCGTCGAGGTCTAGCCAGTCGTCTTCGTCGCCGTTATTGTGGCTGGTGGTGGTGGTGCTGCTGCTGCTGTTCATGATGATGGTGGAGGCGGCTAGCATCATGGTAGCAATATTATCTAATATTATGATGATGCATCGCCAGTAAAAAACCAGCGCCAAAAAAAAACAGTCAACGAGACACATACTAATTCCTACGTACCTATTTGGCCGTTACTTCGATTTTTAGAGCGATTTTGAAGACCTCGGAACTGGCCTAAACTTCACTCAATACACTCGATGTAATAAAACGCAGCAAAACATCAGAGAGAAACATCAAAACAATGGCCGACCGAGCAAGCTTCCCAATCCTCAAAAACAGCGTCATCCTTCAAATTATGGAGGAGGTGGAAATTCCATTGACGGAGGCAGAATTGGTCGAGCCGGGTCGGTGTAGAGAGCGTGTTAGAGAGGTCTTTGCCCGATTGGTAAGTACCATTACTTCTTATTAGAGACAGAATAGAAAGCTTGGTTGCTGTGGATGATGTTCATCAAATATCATGTAGTGTTGCTGCCGACGCCGATAGGATGCTTAGGCTCTCTTTCGGTGCAGCTCGATGCCGATTTTTCGTTCCATATTTCGCACACTCATTTCCATTTTCAATTCTACTTCAAAACACACACACACAAATTATTCACGTAGCTAATGCTATGCTGGGGAATGACCACCGAATCCTCCCTCTCCACCCTCCCCTCCCGCATAACCTCCACCGCCCAATCCACCTTTACCCACCCCGAACTCTACGTCGACGCCCTACCCGAAATCAAATTCTTTTGCCTACTGTCCAAACTCATGACTATTTGTGGCAATGCCGACTTTGGTTTCAAGGATTTACAAGCTCCGCAGAGTAAGAGGTTCAAGCGGCAGTTGAGTGCGGTGATTAATTTTCTCAAGTTTAAGGAGGATATGCAGTGTTTGGTGGAGCAGGGGCAGGAGGAGGTGAGTTTGTTGTGTGTAGTTTGTGATACACATATTTGATTGAGTTCAGAATGGCGTGGATGACATGAATACTTTGATACTGACATTCATTTCTTCGTTCATTCTTTTCTGGACAGCGTGAGGAACTGTTTGCAGCCATGGATGAGGTGACATTGCAATGTGCCGCATTGGAAGAGGAACTGGATAAGGCAAAGAGGCTGAATCAGTCCAAAATGTTGGAGCGTGATCAGGCCATGGCAGAGTGTAAAGAGGTGCGTATTTTATATTTTATCGTGCTCGTTTGTGCAGGTACTTGTATATACTTGTGTACTAACGGCTGCAACATATCTCAATTTCAACAGATGGAAGCTGACATTGCCCAACAGAACAGAAAACAAGCCTCCATTCGTCAAGAAACCTACATTCTCAAAAAGAGTGCCAATGAACTCAAAGATCAAATTGCCAACCTCTCCATTTCACTCCGTGAACTACAGGCAGAAGAACGTCAACTCTCCAAAGAAGTGGTGGATTCTCCCGATAGTATCAAATTTGAACTTGCCACGGCACAACAGACATTGGAAGATGTGAAACAAATGATTGACAAGAAAGAGATGGAACGGAATTTGATGCAATTGAAGTTGCAGAATGCCATGACTGCCGAGGGAGGCGCAAGGAGGGTGATGCACACAATGGAGGAGATGGAGACGAAGATTCAAGAGTATGAAGTGGTGGTGGAAGATTTGGATGATGCGCAACGTCGGTTGGAGGGGGCGGAACGTGCTTTGGATGAGCGTACGAAGGAGAAGGAGGCTCAAGAGAAGAAGCTTCAGATTCTTGAAAAACGTAAAGAGGAAACATCCAGATTGCTCCACAAGGCTCTCCATCAGTCACAAAAAGAGGTACAAATCGCCACAAACAAACTTGGTGTGGTAGAAAAGGATCGTTCGGATGGATTTGCACGTATTGAAGAGAGTCAACAACGAGTGCAGGAATTGGAATCACGTATTGAGGATGAAAGAAAGAGGGCAACGGAGGTGGTGAATAACAGAATTGCATCATTTCAAAAGTTTGGAAAGACCTACTTTCAGCAGGAAACGTTGGACAAGATCATATGCGCTTGATCTCCTACCTATTTGTTGACAGTTGTTTGTGTTGAAAGAAAACGTGGCAGATATTACAATGTTGCGACATGCATATTAAATATTTTATTATTCCTCTCTGCTCTGTAATTACTCGCCTGCTGGTGCATTTTCACGACATACATATTATTATCAGTGCGCCCTTTCAACCAGAATACACTGGCTCACATTCCAACCTTGTCATATTTTGTAGGGTAAATCTTGTAATCAGTAAGAATCTCTTCATCCTTCTTAATATCACGCATGGCAAAAAATTTGGTCGAATAACTATCCTTTGGCATTGTATTCGGAGCTTTTGAGCTGTTCATCAAAATGCTAATATTAAACGCAGTTCGAACGGTGAATGGACCACCCTTTTTAAGCTGCTGAGTCCAAGTCCACTCGGTGGAATCACATGCCATCTTTTGAGGCAATGAAAATAAGAAACGACGGTAGTCCTTCCCACTGATTTCTGTATCACTGTTGGTTCCATCATGAACAACTTCCCCTTTCTTGATGTCACGTGATGCAAATAGACCCCTCCCCTTTCCAGGCGAAATTTTTGAATAGTATGGCTGCTTCCCATTTTCATCCAAGGTATAACCTTCCGTAGGAGGTATAGGGTCATCAAACGCAGCGCTAGGTCCGACAACACGTTTGAATGTATCTCGATAAAAATTCCAGTACTCCATATCGGGCAATGGCTTGTTTTGATCCTTGGCATGTGCACCACATTTAAAGCCATTGTGAATGTCATGAAAACTCCAAGTTTCCCAATCATCCGGGCGTCGGATAGGTTTGCCCCACTTTTCCGTTTTCGTTAGTTTATTATTCTTCTTCTTTGGTGGTGCTCCTCTTTTCTTCCGAAGGCGAGGGATGAATTCAGCAGATGCATTGTTATTATCGTTATCGTTATCATTGCCAATGCTGAAATTAATGAGACTTTTTGCCACAGCATTTCCCCGTAATGTTGATGCGTCATCGGAGCGTTGACAGTCGTGATGACCAGCGAGGAAGGTGAAGATGAGAAGGCATGCTCCAAATGTTGAATACATGAGTGTTTGGAGTGGTGTAGTAGATGGGGAGGAATTCATTTTGCTCGCCCTCTTGTTATTATTTGTGCTGCTTGATATCTTGACTATTGGGGACGACATTGCGGAATAGAAATAAAGTAGAATGAAGCGCTCCTACAGACCTTTGCTTATCTTTATCTTTGCTTACAATTAGAGATGTTTGGAGTACAATGACTGAATGGCAAGTGTACTGCATTGCCTTCGGTATCTTGCATAAGTACTGCCACCACCATGCCCTTTTTGGCATTTTTGCTTTGAACGGAACCATTCAAGGTACCATAGGAATCAGTACTCCAAAACGCAACAACCCTCAAAATGCCAACACTGCCATTCTGTTCGCACGAACCACCACAAGCCCTTCCGATGCGGCAAGCAGCAACACAGCACCACCGCTACAATACTTACATCAATACAATATACATCAGTAACAAGTCACATCATCTGCAACAGGAGCAGTTCATAAGATTACCAGCTCCAATCAATTATTTCTTTGGCTTGGTCGATACATCTTACACGCAAAGTGTGATCTTTGTTGTGCTCAATTTTAGATATCAATCCAATCGAGGCAGTTAGTTAACAATAGATGGACAGCAGCATCCGGCACCAGCGCTATGAAGACATCCATAACATCAACCGCATCAATACTACTGGCCTTGGTATCCTACTCACATCATGGTCTGGTGCTAGCTCAATTCACAAACCTAACATTCAACTGGTCCCAACCAATGAACCTATCCTCCAACATGACAATAGACTGGACCATACACAACGACCAACATACAAGATACTGCGGCCCAAAAACAGTCGGTGGATACGAAATCGCCAAAAAGTACTGCTCCCCCCAAACCGCCTGCGGTATCAGTGGACCGACACAGGGCACATATGGCGGAAATGGAAACGATTGCAAAGGTCGTGACTTTATAGATTTGGAAGGGGAATATTCCAATAGTTGGATGTGTTTCACGGATATTCGATGTGTCTCTCCGTCGAATCAACCCAGTGATATGCCAAGTGGGATGCCGTCAAGGAGTGCCATGCCAAGTGGTGGTGGTGGTCGTCCATCAGTCGTTCCGAGTGCAACTCCGTCAAAGAGTTCCGTTCCATCTGTCAATGGACGTACTCAATCACCGACAAGATCACCGTCTATATCACCGACATCCACATCACCCACTTATACACAAACAGTCACACCAACAGGATCACCAGTGGAAGTGAGTTTGATCAAAGTGCGTGGCTACTTTTGCGGATCTACATATGACAATGCCGTGGAGGAATGTGATGCTTCCAAAAGTTGCAATTCGAATGTCGATTGTAGTAATGGGGAGGAGTGTTATCCAAATGTTAGTTGTGAATTTATGGCGTCGGAGGCGAAGGAGCTGGGTGATCATGAGGAAGTAGTAGTAGTAGTAGTGGGTGCTGATGATAGTGCGGTACCGCAGTTTAGTAATGATGGGGGTGGTAGCAGCAGCAGCAGCAGCAGCAGCCTTGGATTTGTTTGTGGTGGGAGAAGTGCACTTGTTTCTGTGGGTTGTTTGTCTGCAACATTACTGTGGTTGATGTAAGCGGCGCTGTATGTATTTCATATTACTGCTGAAGGCTACATCATTCGAGAATCTCTGTTCACAGTATTGTAGGGTCCTGGCCTGATCCTGCATTGCACTAATACACGAAGATATCTATTATTTGTAAATGAGATTACTCTAGCGTTTTATTTGCTACCTATTGACTACACATAAACTTTGACATCAAAACAATGAATGAGGCACCTTCAGTCTTATGGAGGAAAGTGACCTCTTGTCATGAGAACTGACTCTAAAATGGCTAAGCATAACTGCGGGTGCCAAAACTGCGGGCGCTCCAGCCACCCATACTTCCATTACCCGTACTTCTATCATCTTCATCCTGCATCTGACTGAAGTCACCGCCCATGCTATTATCATAAGACGCTTCCTGGACAGGGGCAGCAGCTGACGCCTCTGACTTCTTCTTGTTGCGGCGGAATTTTTGGTACCACTTCTTCTTCTTCTGGGGTGGTGGTGCAACGTACCCTGGTTGTTGGCTTGCATAGTATTCTTCTTCTTCGCGACGTCTCTTATTCTGTGTTGTGAGAATGGAAAGAAAAATAAAGATATCCGATGAGCAAAAGAAGAAGCACAGAATAGGTGCAACGGAAATCAATCAAATCAAGCTCAACTTACCCTCCTTGCCACCAGGGCAACAGCCAAAGCTCCAACAACAAGACCTACAACAAGAAGAGGATAAAAAATCTTGCTCTTCCAGGACTGTTTTTCGCTATTGTTGTTTGACAACCAATGAGCCTCTGAGTTATGAGCATCATCATCCCAGTAGTAGTATCCGTCGTTGACCCATTGATCATCATCCCATCCACCATCGGCCCCCCCATCACCACCCCAGTAATCATCATACCATGCACCATCATCGTACCAGTAGTTACCATCGTCACTCCACACACTATGTCCATCGTTGGCCCAGTGGCCATCATTTCCCCAATGGATGACTTTGCCGCTAGTTTTAGTTGATGAGGATGATGATGAGTGATGTGTATTCTTGGCTGATGTCTTGTGAGGAATATGAGCTGGCGGCAGGTGAGGAACACAGCAACGCGCGTGACAAACTGGGGCATGGTGTTCTTCTTTACCACCGCCGCCATTTCCGCCACCATTTCCGCCACCATCACCGCCGCCGCCTTCTTCGTAGGAATCTCCTTCCCAGGCATCGTCTGTCCATTCGTCACCTGTCCAATCATCGCCACCCCACCACTTTAGCTCTCGGCGATCCTTGCCACATGATGGCATTTCACATCCTCCATTGCAGCCATGTCCTGTAACATCAAGACCTAAAGCAAGGCCGTTGAGCATGAGGTACCACATCCAAGTACCACCCGATAAGGAAGTACTGGAGGATGATGAGGAGGACGAAGAGTAATCAGCATCGGCTAGTTCACGAGACTCATCTCCAACACGGAGATTGGCACTATCAGCTGCCATTGCCATGCCTAAGCCGGAGGCAAGCAGAATAGTTGATACAAGCTTCATTGTAATGCAATCGTTGAGGTGGTAAGTTGTGATCGATGCTGCGGCAATAAGTTATGATGGTATGTTGACAGGAATTGATTTCTCAGGAAAATTTAAAGAAGCGCGTTGGAGCGCCCAACGCACGCAAGCGGTTATGTGAGTAGGCAACTATCGCTCCTTGTCAACGCCCAACGCACAACATTGTTCTGAGAGGAACGGTGTCAGCGATTTTCAAAATTGTTTGGTACCAATTCCTACATATGTATCTTGAGAACTCCCGCAAGCTTGTGAGTAGACCTTTTGAGTGCACCTCTTGTGTGTCGGGCGGTCATTATTTCTCTCCAAATACATAACCGAATTTCATCACTGTACTGCCTTCGAAGACAAGCAGGGATTCAAGTTTTGTACTTCATTCACCTACCATGAAATTCACACTTACCATCTTCCTTGGTCTCGGCTTGAGCGCCGCAATTGCATCAGATGAAGCCAATCTCCGTGCGAATGCACATTCTCGGCAACTCGCCAGTTCTCAAGAAGCATCTGGCGGTGTCTGGATGTATTACCTCATGCTCAATGCAATAGCTGCACCGATTGATCGACTTGGCTTCGCTTGTGGCCAGTCGGTATGCAACAAGAGCTCAAGGCGTGAGTTGTGGGGGTCTGATGGATATAGTAGCAGCACTAGTAGTGCCACAAGCACCTGGAGCGATGATACTTATAGTTCCAGTAGTAATAGCACTAGTAGCAGTAGCGGCGGCAGCAGCAGCAGCAGTAGCGTGTGTCCTGTACGTTGCCATAAGGCCCCACACCTAAAACCTCCTCACCCGAAACCGAAACGAAAATCTAAAAAGAATAAAAAAAAGAATAACGGTGGCAAGAAGAGTGGAAGTGGCAGTAACTCGACATGGGCAGATGATGGAAATGGTAGCAATGGATGGTCAGATGATGGAAATGGTGGCAATGGATGGTCAGATGATGGAAACGGATGGGCGGATGATGGGTATCATCGTGACTCATCTGGCGGGGGAGATGATGACAAGTCATCAGGAAACGGTGGAGGCAGCTGGTACAACGATGATGGAAACTCCGAAGAGACTGAAAATGATGATGGTGGGGGTGGTGACGATAATTTGGTCGGCTACGATGATGCCGAGAGTACTCAATACCTGTCCAACAATGGTAACGGCAGTGGCAATGCAGCACAAATCAATAGTGGCAAGAGTATGCCTGTTTGGCCTTTCCTTGTTGCAGCACTTACGGTTGGCGTTGTTGCAGCTGCATTGATGGCCAATAAGCGTAAACAGGCCCGACGGGGAAATCACGCACTCAATGGGTCCATCAAGAGAAGAATGCAGCTCTTTAGTGGTGGTGTGCCTCGTAAAGAGAAACCTGCCGCTGAAAGTTCACTTTACGAGAATGATTACGAAAATGAACCATCGTTTGTTGAGATGAGAGATCCTGATGACAGGTAGTAGTTGTATTCAGTTTCATGGCTTGAAGTGTTCTAGAACGTCGGATGAAGACGATAATATAGATAGATTTATGTGTTTCCCAACTTTCTCAATCTTCATACAGTCTTTTTGAGGAGTTCCAACATGTTACTTGCATCGGTTTGAGCACCACCTTCTCCAAGTTCGTGACGAAACTTATCGCCATCACAAGCATATGATTTACTAGCTTCGCTGCGCTCAGCTATCTTTGCTTCTAGAGGTTTGTCATGTACACACCAGTTATATATGTGCATGCCGCTTTACATATTGTCTTGCCAGATCTTGGAGAGGAACTACTGCGAAGCTTGTTCGTGCGAGTTCCTCCTTTATCACCTGGTTTGATACTTGAGATGAGTTTAATAATGATATAAAACTATTGATAGTTTCTTTGAAAGTCTCTAATCATATGATGTACACCGGTTTGGTGTCAGCGATTTTCAAAATAGTTTGGTACCAATTCCTACATATGTACCCTGAGAACTCCCGCAAGCTTGTGAGTAGATCCGGTAGATTGCACCTGTAGCTTGCGTTGGGTTGGGTTAATAGGCAGTGTCTTTTCTTCATTCAAATATATACATTTCACTGCCTTCGAAGACAAGCAGGGATTCAAGTACTTCATTCACCTACCATGAAATTCACACTTACAATCTTCCTTGGTCTCGGCTTGAGCGCCGCAATTGCATCAGATGAAGCCAATCTCCGTGCTAATGCACATTCTCGACAACTCACCAGTTCCCAAGAAGCATCTGGCGGTGTCTGGATGTATTACCTCATGCTCAATGCAATAGCTGCACCGATTGATCGACTTGGCTATGCTTGTGGCCAGTCGGTATGTAACCGGAGCTCAAGGCGTGAGTTGTGGGGGTCTGATGGATATAGTAGCAGCACTAGTAGCGCTACCAGCACCTGGGGCAGTGATACTTATAGTGCCAGTAGTTATAGCAATGGAGGCGGCAGCGGAGGCGGAAGTGGAGGTGGAAGTAGCAGCAGTAGCACTGGCAGCAGTATTAGTGTTTGTCCTGTACGTTGCCGTAAGGCCCCACACCTAAAACCTCACCCGAAAAGAAAACCTAAGAAGAATAACGGTGGCAAGAAGAGTGGAAGTGGCAATGGAGGCGGCAATGGCGGTGGAAATGGTGGTGGCAATGGAGGAGGAAATGGTGGGAATGGTGGAAATGGAGGTGGAAATGGCAGCTCAAAATGGGCAGGTGATGGAAATGGTGGCAACGGATGGTCAAATAATGGAAATGGTGGCAACGGATGGGCAGATGATGGGTATACTGGTGATTATTCAGGCTGGGGAGGTGATGGAAATGGTGATATGTCAAACGAGTCATCGGAAAACAGCGATGGCAGCTGGAACAACGATGGCAGCTGGAACAACGATGGCAGCTGGAACAACGATGACAGCAACTCCGAAGAAGAAGAAGAAGTCTCTGATGAAAACTCTGGTGAAGAAATCAATGATGATGTAAGCCGTGGTGTTGGCGACGATACTTTTTACGCCGAAGAAGACGACGTGTGGAATCAATACCTATCCAACAACAACAACAACGGTAACAACGGTAACGGTAGTGGTGGGAATCAATACCTGTCCAACAACAATGATAACGGCAATGGCAGTGGCAATGGCAATGCAGCACAAATCAATAGCGGCAAGAGTATGCCTATTTGGCCTTTCCTTGTTGCAGCGCTGACTGTTGGCGTTGTTGCAGTTGTTGCAGCTGCATTGATGACCAAGAGGCCTAAAGAGACAAGAGGAAATCACGCACTCAAAGGATCCGTCAAGAGAAGAGTGGAGCTCTTCAGTCGTGGCTTGCCCCGTAAAGAGAAACCTGCCGCTGAAAGTTCACTTTACGAGAATGATTATGAAAATGAACCGTCGTTTGGCGAGATGAGAGATCCTGATGACAGGTAGTAGTTGTATTCAGTACCTTGGCTTGAAGTGTATTATAGAATGTCGAGATGAAGACAATTAATTAAGATGGATATTGTATATGTTTCCTAACTGTTTCAAGTTCAAGGTATGATATGATCATATTTGAGTGAAAGATAGATAGCAGAAATAGTGTGTGAAGCTCTAGATATTTGCATCAGCTCTCTCTACTGCCTGAACTTTCTACAATATATACGTACCCTGATGAAGATGATTAGTTCTCGTCACATAAACATATCTTATATAGATTTAATCTAGTTTTTCTCAAGTTTTCTATCATTCACATCAAATCACAAATTTCTCCTTATTCAGAGATCGTAGCCTATAAGGATGGTTCGTTTTCGTAATCGTTCTCGTACAATGAACTTGCGGCAGCAGGTTTTTCTTTACGGAACATTCCTCCACCAAAGAGCGCCATTCTCTTCTGAACTGATCCACTTAATGTGTGGTGGTTGTTTGGTTCAGTTCGTTGACGCTTCTATTATTGTTAGAGAGCAAACAACAAGGAAATCAGTGAGCAAGACATACATCATGTTGTAAAGCAGATTGGAAATGTATCTAAAATAACAATAAACTCACCTTCTTCGCCATCAAAGCAGCTGCGACAATGCCCACGACAAGTGCTGCAGCAAGGAAAGGCCAAACATTTAGACCCTTTGAGCCATCGACTTGCGCTGCATTGCCACTACCACCATTGGTGTATTCATTGGCTAAGTACGATTCTTGGGTGCTGTTATCTTCATCGCTGTCACCAGCCACCTCTTCGCCATCGGAATATGAGTAATCGGAGGCGTCCTCGCCATCGGAATATGAGTATTCGTTGTAACCTTGAGAAGTGCCTTCACCATTTCCACTTTGACTATTACCACTTTTACCACCGGTTTGATTGCTACTGCTGCCACTGCCACTGCCGCATGAACTGCTAGCGGGAGGGCCCAAGTGAGGGGCAGAACAACGAGCAGGAGGCGCTGAAGAGCAACAGTTGCCGCCTCCAGCAGCATCAATAGGTGCAAGCAATGCATTGAGCATGAGGTAAAACATCCATGTACCTCCCGATGCTTGATTGGAATTGAGTTGCCGAGATGATGTATTTGCGCGGAGGTTGGCATCACCAGAGGCCATTGCGGCGGTCATGCCAAGACCGAGGAAGATTGTCGATGTAAGCTTCATTTTGTTTGTTGATTTAATTATATGCAATGTCTAAGCTCTGCTAGTTAAACCTACCAAGTAGAAATTATGGACGAGGCAGTCATATCGCGCAACACCCAACGCATGGCAGTCATCGTCATTCCTGTGAGTAGAGAGAGGGCAATCATGTCCTAACCTACCTACTCACAATTTGTTCTTTCTTCGTGATGGTATCTTTCCACGTAGGAATCAATATCAAATTTTGGTTGGCGTTGAGAGCTCCTCTCCGAGCATTTGTCGCAATGGTAATCTAAAACGACAAAACTGGTCTAAATCTTCGACAACACGTCATCTTGAAGGCAAATCTTTTCTGGCAGTGCTTTTTCGCTCGGTTGAAGTTCATCTTGATCTCTCCCTCTTTTGCAAAGCTTTTGTTCTACTTCTACAACCCGCAGCTCACATTATCACAACTTCCTACAGACAACTACAATCATGAAGACTGTTATTCTTGCCACCCTTATCGCCGGCGCTGCCGCCTTTGCCCCCGCCCAATCTGGCGTTCGCACCACCAGCCTCAACGCTGTTCCCGAGGCCGATGCCCAGTACACAGATGACATTGGTGTTGTCGCCCCTCTTGGAGTCTGGGACCCCAGTGGTGTCCTCGCCCGTGGACCCGAGGAGGTTGCCCGTCTCCGTGAACTCGAAATCAAGCACGGCCGTATTGCCATGCTTGGTGTTGTAGGATACCTCACCACATACGCCGGTGTACGTCTTCCAGGTCTTGAGGATGTTCCCTGCGGTTGGGCCGCTGTCACCTCTGGCGACCTTCCTTTCGAGGTTGCCGGACAATTCTTCGCCACAACAATCATGATGGAGATGTTCAACAGAGACAACGCCGGCACCGGACAGTTCCCTGGAGACTACCGTAATGGATACATCGACTTCGGATGGGACAAGCAATCCGATGCATGGAAGAAGAACAAGCGTACTATTGAATTGAACAATGGACGTGCCGCACAAATGGGTCTTCTTGGACTTATGTTCCATGATGCTCTTGGAAATGTCGCTGATATCCTTCCTTAAGAAGTTTTGTACATATACTATAATGATTACTAACGCATACCAATAGAGATCCGAGCAAACTCTTTCCTACATGTGAAATGAAAGTTTTTACTTTCAAGTAACATAGAGGCAGTATTGTACTTATGCAGAGTTCTGTTCTTGCGAGGCACGTGGCAAGTCATCTACATTGAATCTATTATCATAATGGCAGTCTGTACAGGTTGTCCTGCATGCCATAGGATCGCATGTGGAGGCATATGGTAAGCTTTGTGAGACAAGGCACATATGTACATAACGTCGAACTGGAAGCAGCATCGGAAAAATAATAATCATTGCTGTCAGAGCTAAAATAAGTGTATGTCAGTGAAATGATGCATAATCAAATTCCTCACTAATTATTCTTCACTACTTTACTACGATTGACCTTGATGAACAAACTCGTTGCTTCGGCATAAACAACAGATCCATCCTTACTCTCCAGAACAGAAGAGAAGAAGATCTTACGCCCTTCGATCCTATCAAGATACACTCTTACAACTGCTTCCGATCCTTCTCTGAAAGGAGCACGAAAGTTTATCTTCAAATTGGCAGTGACAGCTATATTTTCTTTGTCTTCATACAAGCAGATGTGATATGCAAAACCCAAGGCTGTATCAAACAGCAAGGAAATGATACCTCCGTGGACAACTCCACCATGGCCATTCAATCTTGTCCCCAATTTTATGTCAACTACTGCAATCTCATTTCTTTTGGGTTGCTCTTTTGATTGCGAAATATTGACTCGTTTGAACACATTAAATCTTTCGATGAGGTTTGCACCGAGCAAAGGACCAAAAATAGCGTGCGAATCTAGTGTTGATGCTTCAAACATATCGTCTGGATTCATTTTCAAGTAGTAGTAATCCATTCCATCCATTGATAATTGTTGTTTGATTTTGTTGCTGTCATGTGAAGAAATTGTTGTGTGCTTGAGAGCCTCTTCACACTTTGTAGTTGATGAAAGTATTCTACTCTTGTAAGGACCATGATTGATATTGAAGATATCATATTCTCCCATGGAAAATTTGGTTCGCAGCGTATGCCACTGCTGTAGCCATGTTACCGGCAGCTTAGGATTTTTTATGTTCTGTTCACATCGATCATCATCATCATCATCTACCCCAGCGCAATTCGAAACTGCTGCTAAGAACGAAACCGAGGATGCTGCTGCGAAAGCTGACGTCCTGTGAGAGTTTAGTATGTTGCACAGCCTCATCTTTGAATGAATTCCTCGCCTGATGTTATTGTAAGCACATGTGTAGCGTCAGCGTCTACAATAATATTGCAGCAACAGTAAGTAGGCACACACAGCCAGTGCAAATCACAGTGCACAAATAGCACAAAAGCAAGGCACGGTCACGGTGGCGGCAGTCAGAAAGAATGTCACAGTGACTTAAAAACATCCATTTCCTCATCAGGTCACCTACGAGGCTGTAGCACCGCTGATACACAATAAAATAGCATGAGCAGTGCCAAATCTTCTTCGATCCTATCGTAACCAAATATAATGGGCCAAAAGAAGCTGTTGCTTGTCATATTCACAACGTGAGCTACGATATGGTGCTAGAGAGTAGTGCTAGCAGCCGTCAACGATGAACTCATCAGGTCACCTACGACGTTGTAGCGACGCCGATACGTCCAACAAATACTTGAGCCGTGAAAAAGATGCTCCTTTACTGTCAAATTATAAAGGGGCATAGAAGCAGTGGATTGCCATATTCACAGCGTGACATACGATATGGTGCTAGAGTAGCGCCAGCGTCCCAAATTGGGCCTCATCAGGTCACCTACGACGTTGTAGCGACGCCAATACGTCCAACAAATGCTTGAGCCGTGAAAAAGATGCTTCTATACTATCATGGCCAACTATAATGGGTCACTGGAAGCAGTGGATTGTCATATTCACAGCGTGACATACGATATGGTGCTAGAGAGTAGAGCTGGCGGTTGTCTCAGATGCCTCATCAGGTCACCTACGACGTTGTAACGACGCCGATACAACCATACAGTGCTTGAGCCGTGAAAAAGATGCTTCTATACTATCATGACCGACTATAATGGGTCACTGGAAGCAGTGGATTGTCATATTCACAGCGTGAGATACGATATGGTGCTAGAGAGTAGAGCTGGCGGTTGTCTCAGATGCCTCATCAGGTCACCTACGACGTTGTAACGACGCCGATACAACCATACAGTGCTTGAGCCGTGAAAAAGATGCTTCTATACTATCATGACCGACTATAATGGGTCACTGGAAGCAGTGGATTGTCATATTCACAGCGTGAGATACGATATGGTGCTAGAGAGTAGAGCTGGCGGTTGTCTCAGATGCCTCATCAGGTCACCTACGACGTTGTAACGACGCCGATACAACCATACAATGCTTGAGCCGTGAAAAAGATGCTTCTATACTATCATGGCCAACTATAATGGGTCACTGGAAGCAGTGGATTGTCATATTCACAGCGTGACATACGATATGGTGCTAGAGAGTAGAGCTGGCGGTTGTCTCAGATGCCTCATCAGGTCACCTACGACGTTGTAACGACGCCGATACAACCATACAGTGCTTGAGCCGTGAAAAAGATGCTTCTATACTATCATGACCGACTATAATGGGTCACTGGAAGCAGTGGATTGTCATATTCACAGCGTGAGATACGATATGGTGCTAGAGAGTAGAGCTGGCGGTTGTCTCAGATGCCTCATCAGGTCACCTACGACGTTGTAACGACGCCGATACAACCATACAATGCTTGAGCCGTGAAAAAGATGCTTCTATACTATCATGGCCAACTATAATGGGTCACTGGAAGCAGTGGATTGTCATATTCACAGCGTGACATACGATATGGTGCTAGAGAGTAGAGCTGGCGGTTGTCTCAGATGCCTCATCAGGTCACCTACGACGTTGTAACGACGCCGATACAACCATACAATCCTTGAGCCGTGAAAAAGATGCTTCTATACTATCATGGCCAACTATAATGGGTCACTGGAAGCAGTGGATTGTCATATTCACAGCGTGACATACGATATGGTGCTAGAGAGTAGAGCTGGCGGTTGTCTCAGATGCCTCATCAGGTCACCTACGACGTTGTAGCGACGCCGATACAACCATACAATGCTTGTTCCGTGAAAAAGATGCTTCTATACTATCATGGCCAACTATAATGGGTCACTGGAAGCAGTGGATTGTCATATTCACAGCGTGACATACGATATGGTGCTAGAGAGTAGAGCTGGCGGTTGTCTCAGATGCCTCATCAGGTCACCTACGACGTTGTAACGACGCCGATACAACCATACAATGCTTGAGCCGTGAAAAAGATGCTTCTATACTATCATGGCCAACTATAATGGGTCACTGGAAGCAGTGGATTGTCATATTCACAGCGTGACATACGATATGGTGCTAGAGAGTAGAGCTGGCGGTTGTCTCAGATGCCTCATCAGGTCACCTACGACGTTGTAGCGACGCCGATACAACCATACAATGCTTGTTCCGTGAAAAAGATGCTTCTATACTATCATGGCCAACTATAATGGGTCACTGGAAGCAGTGGATTGTCATATTCACAGCGTGACATACGATATGGTGCTAGAGAGTAGAGCTGGCGGTTGTCTCAGATGCCTCATCAGGTCACCTACGACGTTGTAGCGACGCCGATACAACCATACAATGCTTGTTCCGTGAAAAAGATGCTTCTATACTATCATGGCCAACTATAATGGGTCACTGGAAGCAGTGGATTGCCATATTCACAGCGTGAGCTACGATATGGTGCTAGAGAGTAGCGCTGACAGCCGTCCCAAATTGGGCCTCATCAGGTCACCTACGACGTTGTAGCGACGCCAATGCGTCTAACAAATACTTGAGCTGTGAAGAAGATCCTTCTATACCGTCGTAACCAACTATAGTGGGTCACTAGAAGCTGTTGATTGTCATATTCACAACGTCAGATACCATATGGTCGTCAACAGAGGAGCTTGCGGTCGTCTCAGATGAGCTCATCAGGTCACCTACGACGTTGTAGCGACGCCGATACGACCAACAAATGCTTGAGCCGTGAAAAAGATCCTTCTATACTATCATGGCCAACTATAATGGGTCATTAGAAGCTGTCGATTGTTATTTTCTTAGCGTAATATACGATTTTGTGCATCAATGTGGCTACCAATTCGGATTTCATCAAATCTTCTATATACGAAGTTCGCACCGCTGATACATTATTAATAGCTAGGTTGTGACGGCTGATTTTATTATATACGACATACACTATTATTGCCAGCTTCATTCGCTTACAAAGCGTTGACACCCGTTTTGCTCAGTTTGACTTGGTTAGACTCGTTTGGTGGTCAATTGAGGTGCTTTTTGATGTCTGAAAGCTTAGGTCATCAACAAGGTTGTAGCGACCCTGTTACATATGTCGTTATATCACAAGCCGTCGAATTGCACTTCTTTACTTTCTTCGCCAACTTGTTCTTACGTTTAAAAGCAACTAGGCAATTGTGTTTGCTTCGTTCACATGGCATGCCATCAGACCCACACAAAATGTGCCTTGCGTTTGTTTCCATGTATTGTATCTGTAGACTGCATTCCACAAGAATATCACAATAATAGACCCAATAATCCAAACCCATACATACTCAAAAACAATCACCAATCCTCCTCCTCCTCCTCCATAAACAAATCAGTCGGCAAAACCCCAAACTGCCGAAACACCCCATCCCCCAACTCCACACTAAAATACACCCCCCGAAAATCCCCATCATACATTTCCAACAGCGCATCCCCCGGCCTCCACAACGCATCAAACCCCCTTCCCGACTTTCTCATTTCACGAAACGTCATGGCACCACCGGTACTATACTTGACATAGACGGATCCCAATTCTTCTACTGGGATGGGGACCCCGTCGACATCCATCCCGTGTAACATTCCCCTTGGTAGCGTAAGTTGGGCTACCCATGATTTCAGTCCGCCAAGTGCCTCGGGAGCATTTGAGGCGCATATTCCTAGCATGATTCGTCCCTTGGAGGAATCGGTGGCTCTTTCGCTGTGTGCTTGGTTGGTTAATGTGGTGATGGCCTGTTGGAGGGAGGTACGTGTGGTTGGTTGTAGGGATTGGATGTGGTGTAGTGCGGAGAGTCCGCCGCCCATGCCTTGATTGCCGTCGGATTGGATGAATTGTTGTTGGGATTGGTCGTAGTTGGTGAGTGTGGTTGTTGCATCGAATATGTCGCTGCTGGGGAATGATGATGATGATGATGTGGAAGTAGTGGTTGTTGAGGGTCGTGGCGGTGATGAACAGAGAGGCGTTATTGCTGCTGGTCTTGATTTTGATGAAGCCGTGTAGTATGGTGGTGGTGGTGATGAAGATGCTGGTAAGAAGGAGCTGCCTACTGAGGCTATGGCTGCTAGAGTCAGCAGTTGATAGGGCCAACACATCTTTGTCATGGTGGAATAGTTGGAAGTCAAAAAGTGAGACGAAAGTGATGAGACGAGATTTTTGGCTAAACCGGGAAGGAGAAAAGAGAAGGCATTTCCGCCCGCCGCCCGCTGATAACTTTGCTCACGCATCACCCACCAAACACCAAATAATAAAGAGCAACGCGCAACGCGAGCGCAACGCAAAAAGCAACGAAAAGCGGCAATAATACTTAGCAGCAAGCAGCAACCTGTCTACGTAACCCCACCAGTCGCAACCGATCATCTCATACTATATTTGTGATCAAGGAAGTGCTGCATATAAAGCAACAACTGTATTGAATTCTCAACAATCACAAGTCACACACACACACATCAACAATGGATCAAGTTCAAAATTTACCACCTCACATGCAGGGTGAATTCATGAAGAATATGGAACAGATGCAGATGAAGGATAGTTTAGTGTAAGTATGCAACTGTCTTGAATGGATACGATATTGGTCTTTTTAATTCATTGTCGTTGTTTCTCATTTTATCGTTCTCACTTCTTTTGCGCATGTGCTATAATTTACATGGCAAAATACACATCAACACATCCATCCATCCATCCAAACTTTAATACATCAATAATAAATACACCAACATGACAGAATGTACAACACACTGGTAGAACGCTGCTTCGGAACATGCATTTCTTCCTTCCGTTCCAAATCACTCGATAAATATGAAACGACTTGCATGGAGAATTGTGCGAGTAGATACATTAAGATGACACAGAGGGTGGGATTGCGTTTTGCGGAACATCAGGCTATGCAGCAGAAGAGGGCGGCGGATGCTGCTGCCGCTGCTGCGACGAAATGAATGAGGGGAAATGTGTTTCTTTTTGATTGAAGGGGGGAAGGGATGGTGTAATGATGCTGCTGCTTGATGGCATGGCTCTCTTATTCAATAATTTGCACAAACTTAACTGACCAAATGATAAAATGCTGGAATATTTCTGCTTCTTTTCTTGACCATTATTTCTTCCGAACAACGATAGTAATCGATTCGTCTATGCCCCATCTTGATTGGGATATCAAGACACTCTTGCATTTTTCTCTTGCTCTATGCATCACAGATATAGATACATGATGTTGATGTGACTGCTTCATAACATTCTTCCATCGATAGTCTGTGAATACGTCTCAGTCTGGTTGTTTTGTTTGCATTGCAGCAAAGACACCAGCAACTTCTGTTACATTATCATCAACTCCCTCTTCTTCAAGGAAAAGTTAATCAGATTAGATATATCTACCTAATCACAAGGGGCAGCTTCTGGCTGCAATAGGCACCGCGAACAAAATAAATAACAGGTGCACACTAATTAATCGTGTAAACCTTTTTAGAGATCGCGTAAGTGACAGTACTTTTTGACATCAGAGCTCTTTGACACTCCCTCCTTGACACCAGTATTATCGGGATATATATGGGAGAAGAGGACTGATCTCCTTGCGCCGTTGACTGATTTGGTCGCGGAATGCGGGGTAACCAAGACGAAACGAAAGCCAAAATCGCCTTGGAGATGGGATGCCGAACATCAACAAGAAGCGTTCCAGAAGATCAAGACAATCATAGCTAGAGACGTCGTACTAGCTTATCCAGATTTCTCGCAAGAGTTTCTGATTTACACGGACGCCAGTAAACGTCAGCTGGGGGGTGTAATTGCACAGAATAATCGTCCTACAGCGTTCTTCAGCAGGAAGTTGACGAAGGCCCAGGAGAAGTATACTGTAACTGAGCTTGAACTCTTATCGATTGTGGAGCTTTTGAAGGAGTTTAAAGGGATGTTGTTGGGATTCAAGGTGAAAGTGATGACGGATCATATCAACCTTACCAGCAAGAACTTAGGATTGGACTCTGACAGGGTACTGCGTTGGAGACTCCTACTCAATGAATTCGACGTGGACATCGACTACATCAAAGGTGAAAACAACACCGTGGCCGATGCGATTAGCAGGTTGGATTACTGCCCGAAAATTAACCCTCACCCTGAAGATAAAGATGCTTTCGATGCTAAGGATCTCCATGTGAGTTGGCACCAGGTCACCAGCGATGGAACGATAGCGTCATTCTTCTCACGGATTTGTTTGGTCAGTACGAAGGAGATGAGGTTGAGGAGTGTGCTCAAATGGAGAACTTCTCTCACGAAATCTTTGTTCAGAACGAAGCGGAGGACAAGGATGAAATTTTTCCAGTAACTATTCGTGAAGTTGCTGATGCGCAGTCCTTGCTGTTTTTCAAGAAGCCTTCTACGAAGAAACACATTCGGCCAGTGTTACTGCAGGGTGAGATAATCTTGTGCTATTGCAGGGATTCCGACAACCCACGAATGGTTATTCCGAAGAAACTCCAGCGAAAGACTATCGTTTGGTACCACCATTATCTGCAGCACCCGGGGCGAGATAATTGGAGGCTACCTTGTCTGCTGTAATGTATTGGTATGGTATGCATGAGCAAATTAGGAAGTTCACTGCACGGTGTCATCGGTGCCAGATGGGTAAAAGAAGCGTAAGAAGAAGTATTCTCAGCTTCCACCGAAAGAGGGTGTTGATTCCGTGGCACACAGTTTGCGTCGATCTTACAGGTCCTTACACGATCGAGGGAGAAGACGGAACGTGCTTGGAATTTATGTGCATGACTATGATTGACCCAGCGACGGGTTGGTTTGAGGTGGTTGAACTCCCCACCGTAGCGGTTTACCGCGAGTTTAAGAGCAAGGATGGGAAGATTGATCGCGTTGAAGATGAAATCCTTGACCGTACTTCTGCGAGTATTTCCCAACTGTTCAACAAGACTTGGTTAAGTAGATATCCTCGACCTGTAGAGGTCGTCTGTGATAATGGATCTGAATTCAAGAAGGACTTCGCGGCTCTTCTCAAATCGTATTCCATCAAGCGTAAGCCTACTACTATCAAGAATCCTCAAGCGAATGCTATTTTGGAAAGAGTTCATGGTGTCTTGGGAGACATGATGAGAACTAGCGACATTAACAATCAAGAGACTGTTGATGGAAACCTGATTGATGAATTTCTCACTAATGCAGCGTGGGCTATCAGGAGTACGCACCACACCGTTCTTAAGGCGTCACCTGGCCAGGCCATTTTCGGGAGAGATATGTTGTTTGACATTCCTTTCCTGTGTGACTGGTCAGAAATTGGCAGGCGTCGTCAAAGATTGGTGGATCGTTCTAATGCGCGCGAAAATGCTAAGCGTGTCCCACACGACTATTGTGTCGGTCAGAAGGCTCTGATCATCAAGGCTACTGACGGGAGTCATCTTCCCAAAGGGGAAGATGTGCACGAGGGTCCGTATGAGTATGAGATTACTCAAGCTCAAGTGTTTACGAATGGAACATGGAACAGTGCGACTGCAAAGAGGCTCTGTGAACGAGCGTCTGAATGTTAGAAAGTTGACTCCATACTTCGAAGATGAGTGAGCGAAGATTGGAGGTTTGTACAGAAAAATGTATAGAATTGAATTGCCCTGTATAGACGCAGTCGAGGATGTGGATTCCATCAGACTGTAATTGCCGCAATGAAAAGTTGAATGACTTACGCAATCCAGACTTGGATTCGACATCTAGGATGTTGGATGTGATATACGCTGAGGGATGGTTTTTTTGCCGTTTATAAAGGTTTTCCATTCTGCAGTGCCTCGGCCTCGTTTAGCGCACAGTTCGGGGGTGAATGTCACAGTCACAGGAGATGACTCTCTGGTGTCATATCAATGCCACTACGACAGTCATTCTCCTCGACACATGTTCTGGATGACCTGAGACGGAAGTAGTTCCGTGGTCTCTCACGATTATGACGCGTTCGATGTGTTTTGTTCTTTTTGCACGATCGCCTCTCTACAATTACACTATAATAATACTATTGGTTTCATTGTAGAGTGTCTCTCAGTAGTAGCCACAGCTTTGCTTGTGCTTGTGACACTGTTCTTGACAGGATTCCTTTGTTTGCGGTGACTGTACCAGTCAAAAAATGACGCTGAAGGCCGCCTCCAAATAGATCTTGAGTGAAATTCATCCCAAAATATTTTTTGTGCAAGGTGTCCTCTTAATCGGCTGAGAATTGACCGAATTGAGGGCATGCAAAGACAACCGGACACACTGATCAAGATCAAGATGCGTCGAAATCAACAAATATGGTAATCTTTGAGTGCTTCAATCTCGGTCAATACTTCCCCGATCATACCAAAAATTGATTGTGCACAGAAGGAAATTACATAAGCTCCAGCCAGCTTCAATGGGCGACTTCATCAGCCTCATATTGACCAAGATCAAAGCACGCAGAGATATGTTGAAACCAACCGGACAGATTGGCTTTAGACTGGTACCTATCAGCTATCAGGGAACTCACGGCGGATGCCATACAAGACGACCTACTTCTTTACAAAAGCATTAGTGCAATATCTACATTTCCTTTGTATTCGAACAATTCCTAACCAACAATGGCTTGTTAGAATTAGTCTTTGACCTTGCAAATTGGGAACAAGTAACCCAAATTGAGAGCCTGAGAGACATTCCAACTTCCAATATACTGGTCAAAGGCTGTAGCACCCGCGAACATGCGATCCATATTGGTAACCTGAGAGACATTCCAACTTCCAATATCCTGGTTAAAGGCTGTAGCACCATAGAACAAGTAGCTCATATCAGTAACCCGAGAGACATTCCAACTTCCAATATCCTGGTTAAAGGCTTCAGCACCATCGAACATGCCTTGCATATTGGTAACCTGAGAGACATTCCAACTTCCAATATTCTGGTTAAAGGCTTCAGCACCATCGAACATGCCTTGCATATTGGTAACCTGAGTAACATTCCAACTTCCAATATTCTGGTTAAAGGCTTCAGCACGTGCGAACATGAGTTGCATATTGATAACCTGAGCAACATTCCAACGTCCAATATCCTGATTAAAAGCTGTAGCATGCTGAAACATGTATCTCATATCAGTAACCTGAGCAACATTCCAATTTCCAATCTTCTGGTTAAAGGATGTATCATCACGGAACAAGCCTTGCATATCAGTAACCCCTTTACTGAAACACCAATCTTCAATTTTTCCATACTCTTTGAAATCAAGAGGATACCAGCTTTCTGCTCTCCAACGAGCTACTTCAGCCAACAGGGCTTCCCTAGTACTAAAACACACCTGGCCTTGCGAGCCTCGCGCTACAAGACGGACGCTAGCTACATCTTCTTCCAACTTCCTCCCCTGCTTGATTGCCTCACGTGCCAAAATGAATTGGTCACGGTGATACTGAAGAATGTCAGCCCTGCTCGAAGGCTTTGACAAAGTTGAAGTAGAGGAAGGGTTCAGTGGAGACATCGCAGCAGTGCCTGCGACTGCGGTCGAGGAGCGAAGATTGCGGTCAAAGATAGGTCCTTCTCCATTCTTGTTCTCGGCAGCACCTCCTTCATTCTCTGTTAGATTCTCTCCACCTCCACCTCCAACGGCCTCATCTCCTCCTGTAGTTCCTTCCTCGTTCTCAGTAGCTATGTCAAAGTTGGCACCATCATTCCAAGCATTCTCTTCAGATTCATATTCATCTCCTCCTGTAGCTGTAGTCCCTTTCTGGTTACATGCGTCAGAATCCAGAAAGACATAGAAGTGTCCACCAAATGACAAGGTGGATCCTTGATCCTCATAATCCCCGTCGGTTGGGAGAATATTGGTCTCAAGACCATCTTCATTCGTCATGACAAGATGGGTCGGTACCTAAATATTCACAAGATGAAGATAGCATATCATTGAGGCAAAAGCGAAATGAGTAAGTCAATTCACAAGACAACGACAAGACAGGACAATAAGCTAATTCGATAAACCACTCACTCCTTCAACCAAATTGTTAACCATCCTAGCCACCTCAGCAATTGGCAAGCACTGAATTAAAGCTCCATTGACAATTTCTGCAGAAGATGTAAAATGGTCTCCATAAGCGCGGGTAGATACGCCAGCCTCGGCTTCATCTTTGCGACCCTTGAAAGCGAGGAGATAATCTCCGTTTCCATCAGGAATGACCTCACTATAAAAGGATGTTAAAAGTAAAACGAAAAGGGTCGAGAGAGAGATTGAGCGATCGACAACACGTATAAAGTAGATGAACACAAAGCTAAGGAAAGAATGCACTCACGTGTCTGATGCTCCCTTGATAAACTTCTGAGTGTCAGCATTGCCCTCCTGCACAACACGTTTCGTTTCGGCTCGAGTGCCATATTGCCCTTTTGTAGTAGGCAGAGGGAAATAAGATGAATGGGAGAACATACATGAAACGCTTCTTCATTAGAACAGATCATTAAACATTCGGAATAATACTAACAGACGCAGAGTTTGCTCACCTTGTACATTAGTCATGACTAAGATCACTGTTGAAATGACCAACAACATCATCATTATGAAATTGCGTCTCACCAGAGAGGAGACTTTCTTTTCCATAGCTTTTTGTTGCTCCTTCAACTGAACGAGTTGTTCAATAGAAATTTGGCCACTCTGGCTAGCAAGCCGGCGAGCAGACTGCTCCGCTTCAGTCAGGTGTCCTTTCCTTTCGATGTCAAACAAAGCAGTGAGTCGACGAGGTGCATGTTTCCCTCCTCCTGATTGTTGACGGCGTGTCAAACGGCTTGTTCCACCTGCCCCATCGATCGAGTTCACACCGAGAAATAATGAGGCTTCCTCATTTTCCGTAATCATGCCAAGGTTGGCCACACTATCATCATAATGGTTGGAGTTCCCTTCATTAAAGGAGAGTGAGGGTGGATTATCATCAGCGTCTTCACTCTTGTTCTTGGAAAACATCTTGAAACGTTCGCTATCAAATTGATGGAGTGTTTTTGTGATGAGAGAGGAGAGAGAGAGTTGGTGAGAGAACAAAGACATAAGACATCATAATATATGCACACCGCTATTCATATCATGATTTGCCGGCGATCGTTTGAGATTGCAGGTACAACTCAACTCCAGCGTATGAAGCGAATGCAACATGCAACAACGCAGGAATATTTGGTATTCCTCGAATCGTTTGATGCGAAGGCGAACGATGAAATTGAGAATAGAGCGGCGGTCGTGCCGTGCATCCTGGCCACCACCAGCACCAGCTAGGTACACGGCTTCACTTGCATCTACTATCGGCGTGTCGTCACATGCAGCTCCTGGATGATCTCTGCCCCTTCTTCTAACACTCACCTTTATCGTTACGGACAATACACTGTATGGTTGTTTGTTGGTTGTGGCTTGCAGAGTGTGCATCAGGCTAGGTTCCGTCGTCAGGCCCCACGTCGGCGGAGAGAACAATTTCATTTGAAACGTTATTTCTCGTTTCTTGTCTCCTTCAACAAAGACTACAATGCGAGTTCGCACAATTTCATAGACGGCTTCGCACCATTTCATTCACGTATCGGACATACAATGCTCAATTTACTTGCAGTGAGCTGTCTGAGCGGTTTAGATTTAACGAGAAGGAGAGCGAGAAGGAGAGCGAGAGAAAAGGCCACTTTGTAGACTGTAGAATGGGTTCTTGACGCGCCATGGATGCGCTTTATCTTGCATTCAAGAGAACATGGAAGTGGAGCTCCTCTCTCACAATAAATAGGCAAAGATCTATTCGAAACATGCCAAAGGGGTTATTGCGAATGATAAAAATGATCCGAGTGCAGCTCATTGTATTGTAGAAGGGATGGACGCGATTTATGACACCATTCCATTGACATTTCTCCAACTAGCAACGCATCTTCCACCAGAGACGATTTATGCCGCCGAAAAAATGGAAGTTGTGATTAGGCATCCGGACCAGGTGGGCACTCGAGTAAAAGTGGTCGACATGACATTACTCCAATGAGGTAGTAGCATCGATTTTTGCCATTTTTGTTGAGTGCCCACCTGATTATGATGCTCCTTTACACACATCCCCTCCAGAGCCGCTCCCGATGGAAGCAAAAGTAACTGTTGCCAGAGGAGTGAATAATTGATTCGAAAACGTGCGATATTGCTCGGACGTCCACTACCGATGTCATAGATTCGAATGGCCGAGACATCAGCTCGACCGGGGGTTGGGAAGGCACATTAAACCCACTGTAGACATTTGGCTCCGACACCGATTTCATAAAATTTTGAAATCGCTGGTACACGCTCAGAACAACGTGCTCACTCGGGTTTCAAAAGCCAAACATACACGGAAGAGGTTGCAGCATCAAGTTGGGCCAACTTATCCGAGTGAGCACAATTCGATGGCCGCCGATGGCACCTAGTACTGTTATTTTAGTTAGGGGCTTGTTAGCGATTTGGGCTCGACAGCGTGTCAAGCTCGTGCCGCCACGAAAAAAAATTAAAATGTGACGGCCATGAAATGGCACAAAAGAGGCCTTTTGTGAGAGCATTTAAATGCTTTAAAACGAGCCTTTCGAGGGCCGTTCGAACGCAGTTATTCCTCTGTCTGGCCACGAGTGACCATGACAACGAACTTCATAATATCATATTAGGTAATGTTGCATTATCGCTACCTAGACATCATTTAACCAACAATTGGAGTCTTGATCATGACAACGAACTTCACCCCCGACTGGCGTCGACCACGCCGTGAAAATGACGTTACCGACGCATCATCTTCCGCTTATCCATTCTGGTGGAGCTATTCATGTCTTGTCTGCGGAAAACCGCCACCAAACTCCTCATCTTCATCCACATCTCATAAACGATGTGCACGATGCAAATCGGCCGTTTATTGTTCTGCTGAATGTCAAAAACAAGACTTTACCGGAGGAGAGCACAAGGCGAACTGTCGTGCCATAGCAAAGTTGTGGGAGAGGAAGGCTAGCAACGAAGACTCTTTTTGGGAGAGTAAAACGGTCAAGAGTACCAACCCATTTGATGATGAGGAGATGTATCATGAGTACCCCACAGTAGGACAATTCTGGCATGATCAACCTCAATCGACATTGGAAAAGAGTACATTTAACTATGCAGTCACTTTATTGCAATTGATTCAACTATTAGGAAGAGGAGAATCGTGGAGAGTAAGTAAGATGCAATCAAGCCACAATAAACAATCTACAAGGCGAAGAGGAAAGGGCAATCCGCTTGCTCGTGAACTTGCTATAGATTTGGCGTTTCAGCTGTTATATTTGGACAGGACTGATATGAGAGTTCGTCTCCTTATTCCATCGTTATTGCTAGAGGGTGACTATTATCAAGAAGCATACGACTACTTGAAGTACTGGTTACAGGCAGAAACGTCCATGATGATTATGGATCTTGCATTAATGGGTGATGAAGAAGTGGAAGAGGAGCAAACCATACCTTTTCTCGGGATGAAGGGTGAAGACATGTTCGAATCGCCAGAGGAGTGGATGGACGGAGAAATGATCTACCCAAGCATAGGAATGGTATTCGAGCTTGCTTTTCTCAAGTGTACTCTGCTGTGCTCATTGAAAAGTGGACATTGTAGCTCGAAAGAGTTGGATGGGATTGCAGAAAAATACACTGCAGTTGGAGAAGAGGAGTTACAACGACAAGTTGCGGTGCTGCTCAGTCTTGTGCATAAATGGAACCCCAACTTGCTTCCAAACTTGGCAGAGCATTATACTGTTCGTGATGGTGCTTCGTCAGATGAGAATACCTCAGTGGTCGAGGAAGGAGATTTTGAGGCTGCAACTCCCCCAGGGCTAGATGTGTTGCTGAACAAGCAGCCTCCTGGATTTGAACTTCAGTACAAGATGGGTAACCCAGGAGGACAGACTCTTGATGAAGCTGTCGCTATATGGCAACGTGATATGATTCTTTGGCACGTCGTTGATCCGATGGCAATGGAGTATTTATCAAACTTTTCATCCAAATTGCAAGAGAACTTGGTAAGTGTAGAGTCCTTGAAAGGTGTTCCTCAAAACGGTAGCAGCAGCAGCAGCAGTAGTAGTAGTCCAAGTTTCGACATTGAACTTAAGGACAACGAAGAGAACGCAAATAAAAGAAAGGAGGCCGAGGAACTTGTCAAGAGATTAAAAGAAGAAAATCCAGATAGAACTATGGATCAAATCATGATGCATCCCGAAATGGCACAACTAATGATCAAGCATTTGCACAGGGAGAAATGAATGAAAAAGATAAACACTTAATTTAACACGACTTTGTTCTTCATTGATACATCAAATTCTTTGCCCAACGCAGGAATATTTCTTCTTTCTGAAGGCAACATGGTGGCGCTACTTATCTCTGTCTTTACGGATAATTTCCCCTCTAAAATTTGTTTCTTTCACTTTTGTTCCCCTACTGTTTGAAAGTATATTGTTTTCATTTTGTAGTACGTCATTCTGACTCTCTCTATTTGAATGCACTGGGATACAACAACGGACCGACCGCAGCTTGCAAATAATCCATCATGAACACAGCACAAACCATTCTACCATACCTGAATGTGGCTCCCCTGTAAAACGCCGTGAACCCATCCTCCGAAATTTTCTTTGCAGTTTGAGTAAATGTACCATACGTCTTCCTCTCAATATCACCCTGCATACAGGTCTTGACAGTATCAAATGGTTGCGTCAAGTAACAAGCGAATAATCCACCAAGAAGTGCGGCAGGAACACGTGCCTTATTATCCGTATCGAATTTGTCAGGATACATCTCACGAAGATTGCGTCGCACAATTGGGGGGATGGAGAGATATCCACAAGTCCACAATCCCTCACGTACGGCAGCACCTAAAAAGCCACGGAAGAAGTTATTGGGATTGGCGATACTTTTGAAGGTTTCAAGAGAGCCTCCACCCTTGCGTTGTTGTTGAATCATGATGAGTTCCAATGGACTACCGACAAGAGCACTGGTGACACCCGCAGCAATACCCGTACCCATTTCTTCGTGCATTTTGAGTGTGCGCTGTTCCCCACCTAAGACAAGTTTTTTCAAGGATCCTCCCACAGCGAATTGGATCATGGTACATGAGCCCATGTTGACAGCGTTGGCCATGACACCACGGTAGAGTACGCGTGGATCGGCTGAGAGAGGTTGGCCCTGTTGCATCATGTTCTTACAGTAGTTGAATGGCTGGAGACAAAGCACCTCGATGACACCAACAGTCATACCGACTGTGGCGTTTTGGAGTTCATTAAGATTGGCGGACATGTCTGTATTGTTTATATCTATGGAGTCTATCAAAGGGTGCCGAAAGATACAGAACGTATAATGAGTTTTCAAACATATGATGTGCACAAAAGGTGAAAGCTCTACAAGCTGCGCAGTTTACGTCAAGAAGGAATGATGTCATCATGACGCTACAACACAATTGAAATGAATAAACACGTTGTCGTTGACTTATTGCTCTTTCACTACAAATTAATGATGTTGATGTCTTCGGCCTGCATTCCTCCTGCAGTTCGAGGCTCTCGCTCAGCGCCAGAACGCACAAACTTTAAAATCTCCAGCTGCTAGAGACAATACCCGCAAACTCACCTCAGCGGTAGGTGAACGTCTTTTATGAACACTTGGATCTTGTGGAGGGCGTGAGGCGTTTCAAGGTTGCGTTGAGCCTTAAAGTAGGAATTTGGAATGTCGTGTCGTCGGGTGCTCCGCCCAAAGAGCAGCAGCACGTAACGCGACAAATTGATATATTAATTCCTATGTAGACTTGTAAATTCGGCCTTGATGTCGACAGTTTCAAGTACAATAAGTACGTGGCTCGCTCGCTTCGCTCTTTGTTTGCTTCCGTTGATCTTGCGGAAGCGGCGGTGTTGTTGTTCATCACTAGGACGCCCGAAGAACGCATAAATGTTTTGAGTTGCTTCCATCATTGCTCTGTACTCAAGCATACATCTTGTGTTGAACGATATTTGCAAAATTTACTGATAGAGCACTATCTTGTGGTTTGCAAATCTAAAGTGCACCTTTGACCCTACTGCGAACTCATCTGCTTGAACACAAACCAAACATACAACTGAGAATACACCACGCAAAATCTTTCATCATGATGAGAAACAATAGCCTCCTACCCATCCTGCTCATTGCACTGCAGCTGCCATTATGCTGTACCGGTTTCGCTTTTCAGCTACCAAAAATCCAAATGCCATGGGAGGGCGGTACAACGTCAACTTCATCATCAACAACAACCAACAAAAAGTCACCAATTAAATCAAACGACAAAGTAGTAATCTTTGGTGCCACCGGTGGAGTTGGACAATTGGTAACAAAGAAATTATCCGCCAGAGATGGAAAGAATTATCAGTTAACCATTGCCGCAAGAGATGCTGCACGGGCAATGGAGACATTAGACAATGACAATATTGACGTTGTAGAATTGAATTTAGTAGGAGACAATAAGGCAACTGATGCTGAATTACAAGCTGCAATTGAGGGAGCTACAGGTGTCGTTGTCAGTGTCGGCACGACTGCATTTCCGACGAAGCGTTGGGATGGAGGTAACAATCCAAAGGCAATTGATATGGAAGCTGTGACACGAATTGCTAATGCGGCAAGTAATGTAGATACAGTTCGACGAATGGTCTTGTTGACAAGTGTAGGAGTGAGTCGTACAAATCAGATGCCATTCTTGATATTGAATTTGTTTGGTGTGCTTGATGCCAAGAGAGCAGGGGAAGATGCTGTCAAGAGTGCCGCTGGTGAAGCTGGCTTTAGTTATTCGATTGTGCGACCCGGACGTTTAGTTGGTGGTCCTTACACTAACCTTGATCTTGCTAACTTGTTCAAGATTGAAGGAGGGGCTGAGAATGGAGTTGATGTTGCGGGGGGTGATGTGTTGTTAGGGGATTGCAAGAGAGACGCTTGCGCAGAGGCTGTTGTTCAATGCCTTGAGAATGACAGTTGTGTTGATCTAGAGTTTTCGCTGGTCAGCAACGAAGACACGGCGTTGACAAATGATGGATGGAGTTCAGCGTTTACAAGCATGTAAGGTTGTTGAAAAAGTGTTCCAAGCGAGCTAGTATAAGAAGCTACTTTTGCTCTCGATTTTTTGAGTTATCAATGAAGAGAACTGCACAAACGGGCAAATGATCACTTGCCACCAACGATGCATCACTGCAATCATCGTACACGTATGCAATTTTACAAACAACACCTCCATAAAGGAAGATGTAATCTAATCGAAGCAATTTCCGAAAGCACTTGCCAATGAAGGGCATACCGATCGCTTGCTCATGTGATGGGAACGTCCCTCCAAACCTTCTTTTATGTTGCCATACATCTCGTAAACCCTGACGTTTCAATTCTCCTATGCATGAAAACCAAGGCGGTGAATTGAAGTCTCCACATGTTATCACTGCACAAATACCTGAATCCCTCTGTAAAGAGTGAACAAATAATGCGAGCTCTCTTGCCTGCTGAGCCTGTTCTCGCCCTATACAGTGGCAGCCCAGATGAGTGTTAACAACCCACACTTGCTTTTTGTTTGGTAGCTCAATAAGACATGCCATTGCATTCCTTTGAGTTTTCTTCTTGTATCTAATGTAGAAATGAGTTCTAATTTGACGGATTGGAAGCTTTGATAATATTGCGATTCCAAATTTACCGTAATTTGTAGAATCGATGTTGTGATTCAGGGGCTGCCTTTCCATTAGATTGTTTTCTGCACTGCTAAGAACAGTAGGCATAGTGACATTGACATTCCCGGATACATCCAAATCAGAGACATTCTGATGCCTCTCTTTCCACTTGCTATCCGCCTTGCTACAAATGGCAGGCACAAACACATGATATTTCATCCCGGCCTTTGAAGCTATCAAAGCTGGTTGATCATCTCCATGAATATGTGACCATATTCGAGTCTTCGTTGGAACATTATTGACCTCGGCTTCTTGCAAACACACAATATCTGATTGGTCTCCCTGGATCACTGCTGCTATCCTATCGGTGGAATAAAGGTTGTCTGTACCAATACAAGAATGTATGTTGTAAGTGGTTATTTTGATGTCCATTGCAAAGAAACATCAGTTGTAGTTGTAGTTGTAGGTGTTCTTTCTCCGCCCAAACAAGGCTTCAGGCAACAGGAAAGGAACCGAGAGCACGGGCTTCTGAACATACTGTTTTCTCCATCATGAGAACTTGGTGTGATTTTTTTGTGAAAATGCGCATTCAATTTGTGATGCGAGAAACAGATTATGCCTTCAGCTTAAGTACTTACCCCGCCCGTAACTTTGCCGGTGGCTGCATTCCTTGATGAGAAGAGAGCGGAAGCCATAACTTACATCAATTCATGATTGCGTCGAGTGAACACAGCCGTGCCGGCAGCGGCTGCATCGGCACTCGTCATGCAACACGTCAACTCGACCAGGAGGATCATGAAGGTGACACATCAACGACAGATAACTGCGCTACGCTCACTTGCACTTCATCGTCTCAATCTCATCATCACGGAGATGCCACTGACTTTGATAAAAGCGAAGCTGACTTTGAAATTTCCGTGGCTAGTGTGGAGGAGGTCGTGAGACAACCAAGATGTGATATTGCGGCCGCAGAAGAAGATAACGTCCAGCCTCTCGTAATTCAACTTCCAATAACAGCGCCCCTTGGTATAGATATTGACATGGTCCTACCAATAGTCTCCTACATTCAACCTTACTCGCCGCTCCGAATGCATGTCGCAGTCGGTGATATTTTGATTCATATCAATGGAAAAAATGTCATGAACTTGACTCATGTGGAGCTATGCTCCATGCTTAATGGAGCTTCGAAGAAGTCGAAGAAGAAGAATGGAAGTGACGAGGTTGAGGTGCAGAGAGAGTGGACAAAGTTGGTGTTTCTTCCAGCACAGTTTAGAAAGAAACTGCATAAACGAGATGATGCAACAAAACAACTAACTACAGTTGAGCAACCTAAGCAGGATCAGAAGAGTCTAACTGGACAACAAGTCGATACAGGTGATGTCGAGAGTTGTGATTCTGTTCATGGCAAAGGTTGTGTCGAAGAAAGGGTTGATCGAGTTGATGAGAAGTCAATAGTGGAAGAGCAAGCCAGTGAAGAGATCAGTGCTACTTCATTGGTTGAGCCAAGTAATGAAGACGATCGTGGCAGTGTTGGAAAGTCACATCCTCTCTTGTTAGATGGGGTGCAACAGCAGCACGATGGTCAAGATGGAGCAGAAGAAGATGGAAGCTGTTACTCGGTTACTCCATCAACACCACGCACGCCCTCTTCAAAGCAAGTCCTCATCAACGATGACAATAAACTGCTCACAAACAAACCATCACTAATCAAGCATTCCATCTCTGATTCTTCTCCAATTACTGCTACCACAAGAACTTCATTGAGCAGCAATGAGATCAGAGATAGTAGTAACGTGACATCAAAGGACGGACACGATGATGCCGAGTTACCAACATCATGCAGGGGCATTTCTTTTTTGGACTACCTTGAGGAGAAAGTTGAAGAAATGAAGGAGAATATGCATCAACCAATTATTGTAGATGTGGATGAAGGACACCAACAACAAGCAGAAAGTACGCAAATCATGTGTAGTGACAAATGTACAGGCAAGGATTATACCAAGTCTACGGATGAGCATGCCCCCAAACATTGTAACGAAGAAGAAGAAGAACCAGAGAGGAATGTAGCAGAGGAATACAAAGGAACGGAGCATGTAACAAATGCTGTCGAAGAAGATGATGTAATAAAGCAGCGACAATCAAAGTCGGACCAAGATAACGAACTGAATGACCGTGATCAACGACGACTTGAGAGGAGCAACCGTGCCCAACCTCAGATTGAATTTCTGTCCATTTCAAACGATCCTGATTGTGTGGAAGACGTGTCAACTTTATTTGGAGGAGTGTGGAACAAACAGCTACATTATGCCGCACATCGAGTGGAAGATAATATGCTACATCACATGGAAGGAGGAGGAGCAGGACACAATGCAGTGTTGAATGGGTGCTCACACCAGCGACTAACTCGTGGTGTCAATACCCACAGGTATCATGCTGAAAAGAAAATGAAAGATGAGGAGGATACCTCTGGTTTTACCAATGCACGAAGGCAGCAAGTGCTGATTGAGCGTGCCTTGATAGCATTATGTATTTTGAGCGTTGTTGGATTCGTTACATTCTTGGTTGTCGTGCTTCGATAACGGGTGCAAGAAAATAAGATAGTTACTAATGTTTCACACGTAGAATATCTTAAACTGCAGATTCAAGTCCCTTCGAAATGATTTTCTCAACAGCGGTTGATATTGTCCCTTTTTCTACAAACTCTGCGCTGCTGATGTGTCCGTCTGGTCTCACAATCACCACCGCATTGCAAGGATTGTCAGCTGTATCAGATGACTCTTCTGACATCAACTTCCATATGACTCGCTGCGAATCAATGAGTGTGATGATATTTTCACTGACATTATCTTCGTCACTAGGTGCCTCGGGAAGGATGTTCGCCATTATCAACGGGGTGTTCATCTTGTTTGATACTTTATCAATAGCTTGACGTACGGATGTCAATGATGATGCAGGAAGAGCTCCTAGTACAAGTAGTGTAAACACTGGAGTGTCATAGGAGAGAACTTTGCGTAGTTGCGAAGATATGTCAGTAAGGGTGATGAAAAGAGAGTCTGAAGGATCCTCTGCTTCATGACTGGTTGTTTCCAAAACTGACCAGCCATCACGAGCATGTGAAATTGAAGAATTCCATACTTTCAAAATAATATGTGGCAGTCGATACCCAACTCTCATCCTGGGATAATACCCCTTCGTGTCATTAGAAGCATCTTCCTTCTTGGAATGAACGCCATGCTCGTAAGAGAACCCAATCTCGTATTTTGGGAATACTAGTGGCAGCGAGCCTCCACTTTCCAATATCGACTGTACATTCCTTTCAATGTGATTTGCGTGGAGAGACGAATTCAAAGAAGTCAAGCTTGCAAGTGGCATCATTGCTACGCGAACTAACCTACGAAACATAACTTGTCGTGTCTCTAGTGGCAACAGGCTCATTGGCGGTGAGCCCAGCACAGTAGTTAGCAAGGCTGGATGTTGTGCATCCAAGTAACAAGCTTTTGCAATCCGAAGTGTTCGGTTGTAGTTTCTTACACTTAACGCGGCGTTTTGTGTGGCAATTGGCTTTCGATCACTTTCATATTTGGTTAGAACGGAGCTGGCCATGTGATGGTTCGAGCTGCGCAGTAACAAAGCCAAAGCCAATCGCCACGCAAGGTTGTGCGAGTCTTGCAACCCTGTATTCATACCAAACCCACCTGCTGGCGGAAATGCATGGGCTGCATCACCAACAAGTACCATATTGTTCGATTTATTGACATAACTTTGTGCAACAAGTGACGACATGGTCCAAGGACGGATGGATAACACATCAAAATCACATTCGTTCGCTTCATTACTGTTCATACCCACCAATCCAGCCCAAACCATCTCGCGTACCTTACCGATACTGAAATCATCCATTGTCTGATACGGAGGAAAGAAGGGTATCTGCAACACCCACTCGCCTTTCCTGCCATCATGACAAACAAAGGCACCAACCAATTGAGAGTTGTAAACAAAATGAAGCATTGCCTGATCCGAGTCTTTCATCAACATTTTGGATAGGTGTGAATTTGTTCGAAAGTGAACATTAATCAGATTTTGCATTGTATTTTGACCCATCATGGGAATACCAAAGCTTTTTCTTGCAAAGGAATGTACTCCATCTGCTGCGATTAGGTAACGTGTCTGATAGGTTTGACCGTGAGATGTTTTGATTGAAATGATTGGTTGTGATTGTGATTCTGGATCAATCTCCTCTATTGCTATAACTTCTTCGCCGTATCTCAGATTGGTTTCGCCGGATCCTCCTTGTCTTTGTTTTGCCTCATTTAGTAGTAAAGAAACAAATTTGTTTTGAGCCAAGTGCGCCGGTCGACAAACACTGATGTAATCGTCATCTCTACACTCATCGTCAGCAGCTGATGATTGTATTTTATCATTTGTGGGTAAAAGTATAGCACTGCCACTCTGACCAGCTCTCAGCGGCTTCTTCACCGGATGCACCACTCTGCCCAGTCTCCTTCCACTACTACCCATCACACTACCACCAAAATGAAACCCCTCCCATTCACTCACATCCGGCATTTCTCGCTGGATCCCATCATAGACACTTGGCATCTCTACCTTCAGAATCTCCATACTTCTTAAGTTAATAAAATGTGCTTGAGGATGTTTCAGTAACTCCTCTTTGGGTCGTTTGTCAAACAGCAAATGAGAATTGATGCCATAAGAGGAAAGGAGTGATGATAGAAAGAGTCCGCTGGGCCCACCTCCGATTATTATGACGTGGTGTATACGATTATCGTGCTTGTTGTGACTGCTGAAGCTGCGTGTTATTCGACTGTTGATACAGGACAGCAGCTTGCGTCGCTGCATTGATGACATCATAACGTTTGGTCCTCCATGATGTTGAGATATTCTGGCTGACGACGAGGATAAGGTTGACGACCTCCATGCTTTACTAATTACTGCCCTGCTCATCATTATTCTGGGCTTACTTTATTGCTAATGGACTTAGAACAACTTCTTTATGGTGGTACACAAAACAATACTCCTCGCTCTACCCTCAACATTCAACATTCTTCAACGTAGAGCAACATGATGAGTTGTGCTTGTGCGGATATTTACGAGGACCATGTTGGATGTGTGTGACTCATTCTTCATGATTGGGGAAAACGCTCCGTTACAAAATTATATACCATGACGTCTTTTGTCAATAGAGGAGCTAATGGTATTAGTATTACAAGCAGTAGCCCTGGTATTAAAATCACGTCATATACATAAGGGAGCTTCACGTTTTCGCCGCCCTCTTTCCCCCAGCAGCAGCCAGCAGCAGGCCCAGCTCGCCGGCTCTTCGGCTTAAGCGCGAGTAAACATTATTATTTGATGTTGTCTTAGAGTTAGCCGTCATTAAGATTGGTTCCTTTCTGATAGACGACAAGCTATCGCTCGTGAAAAGTGTTTCAGAACCACTGATACTATGGAGTCGCCGCATCTTAACAAAACAGTCACAACAGACGAGGAGCGGCCTGACGACAACTATAACTTCAGTCAACCAACCACAATTTTATTGACACTTGTCGTCATTTACATAATTTGCACTGCAATATGGTTCATTCATAGTCGATACTGCTCAGCTAATCGCAAAGGACCAACGGTTCTCTCTGCGCTACGTCAACGACTTGCTCTTTGGAAGGGATATCTGTTCAGAAACAATCGCAATAGTCATTATAATGACGACAATTTACCATCTCATTATGACCTTGACGAAAGAGAATACAAATCTTGGTCAGTCACTGACGTTGCATCATGGTCTCGATCGAAATTGGCTGTTACTCAATTACAATCAAATGGTAATCACCATTACAACAATTCTCCATATTTTAGAAACAATACAAGTACAACACAATATCATGAGTCTAACCATGAGTATGATATGATAATACAACAAGCAATATATGCACTGATGCAGCAACAAATTGACGGCGCATCACTTGACTACATAACACTGGAATACTTGAGTCGATGGATGCCATTTGGCACAGCTGTTCGTTTAATGTCACAATACGATGCTCTAATAACTACTTATTCTAGTCAAGAAGGCAACAATCAAGAGAATCATACAGACTGGCTTTCAGAAGAGCTACCATCTTGGTACAGTGACAATCAGCTTCATCAAGAACGCAACAATCATCATGATGTTGAGGCGCCAGACGCACTCAACTCCGAACATGTACAACGGCTGATGAAAGATCGGTTTGGATTAACGCTGCCAGCTTTGCGCACTGAAGAGAAGCTTCCATCTGATACTAAAGTTGCGTCTGCATTGGAGATGACAAGCCGAGCAACACCTATCCGAGTAACTCAATCGAGGAAACCAGCAGTAAACAATTCAACGAATTTGGGTGACATTCTGAAGTCCATGCCACCACATATCCGTGCAGTAGCAGAACGTCGGTCAGATTTGGTTGCCGAACTACTTGCTAGTCGGCAACAGCAGCAGCAGCCATTGATACCCATCCATGAGGAACATCTTACCGGCGAATCAGAAGAAGAAGTCGACCTTGATTCTGAGAGTGCAAGTTTATTGCGTAGGAGACTAAGGTAGTACACAATTCTTCTTGATTTTATATTTTACACGTCCATGACACCAACATAGTTCAATCTCAAGCTCAAGACAAGCCCACCTTTTCCCACTTTGTTGGATAGATCTTGTAGTCGGTAAGAATCTCTTCATCCTTCTTGATATCGCGCAAGGCATACATTTTCGATGAATAACTTGATTTGGGCATTGTATTCGGAGCTTTTGAGCTGTTCATCAAAATGCTAATATTGAATGCAGTGAATATCTTGTAAGGCCCACCTTTTTCGGTTTGTTGTGTCCAGGTCCATTCTGAAAAGTCACATGCCATCTTTTGAGGCAAGGCAAACGCCATACTTCGCCAATCGTCGGCACTCATTTCAATATCACTTGCATTCCCATCATGAACAACTTCATCTTTCTTGATATCTCGTGAAGCAAAGAGACCCCTCCCCTTTCCAGGGGAGATTTTTGCATAATATGGCTGCTTTCCGTCTCCATTCATTGTATATCCTTCTGTTGGAGGCACGGAATCAAATTCAATATCGTTAGCCACAACACGTTTGAATGTATCTCGATAATAATTCCAAAATGCCAAGTCAGGCAATGGCTTGTTTTGATCATGTGCATGTTCACTACATTTAAACTCTGAGTGCACGTCATGAAAACTCCACATCACCCAATCATCAGGACGTGTCTTTATTTTACCCCACTTCTTTTGGTTGTGTTTGGTACTGTCCGGAAAGAATTCCTGGGTCGAATCTTGATTAGGATCAATGAGTGGATCTGATACAACAGGGACAGGAATATTCACTGTTGCCGCACCGCGTAGATTGGATTCGAGAGGAGCATCATAGTGCGATGACTCATTGTAGAAAACTCCAGCAAGAAATGACAAGGCAAGAAGGGAAGAGCCAAAAAATATGGCAATCAATGTTTGCGTAGAGAAGCTCTTGTCAGAGCCACGCAGATAGGCTTTTGAGGACGATCGTGCTGGGATCACCATGGTAAGAAGGAATGATAGCTTAAAATGTCTTTGCCGTTCCAGTGGGTGGGGGTCCCCTTCTGGTGAGCATCGATCGAGGATAGAAAAGTCCTGCCAACGACACAAGCCCATTGAGAAGCCAGAAAATGGCAAACAAGCCATTTTTGTTGAAAGATCTTTGTCGAGTTCGCTCCAGTTCGCGGAGTTTTTTTAGTCACGCTCTGGCTTCATTCACACACAAAACCCCAAGAAGTCTCCCAAAGACAAAAGGCAGCCATGCAACTTAAACCCAAGCCAAGATATGGAGATCCTGAAGGAAGCAATACAATGGCAATGTTGCATGCAACTTTGCTCACCATCTTTTGTCCAAGGGTTAAACTTTTGTCGAGTTCGCTCCAGTTTTGTCCCCAAGACAATAGATGGAAGGAAGCAATGGCAATGTTGCATGCAACTTTGCTGCATCCAAGATGTCAATAATGGTGGCCAAAACAACGAAGCTGAGCTCATAATACTAATATATTTCCACAAGTAAGATGATGATCACACGTTTAATGTCCTTCTTCGCACTGGCTACTGCCGCTCAGTCGGTAGATGCTGCTACTCCTTTTCTCCCCAAGCACAAGACCAAGAGTCTTGCCAAAACACGTGCACTCGAATTGCGTGGAGGAGCGGGCCCAATCGACGCTGAAACTGCAGCCAAGATTGTTGGTGGGCTTGCAATCGGAACCGGATCTGGGAGACATTATGAAATCCGCTGGATTGCCTCTTAGCGACTAAATGAGATAAATTATGTTCTCTGAATTTTTGGCGCTGTCGAAAGATCGAGGAAAATTCGCTTCACAATCTTGTCCATGCCACAACCTCTCTTCATTCATTCGACTCATTCAATGACATACTCACCTTGCGATCGCATTAGCGAGAGAGATTCTTCCGACGACGAATGCGATGGGATGTCGTTTGCTGCTCAGCTTCCATCCAGTCGGCTGAAATCCATTCAACACAGTGGAGCTGATTCACAGGAATCATGCATAGCAACGCTGGACCAACTGCTGGAAATGGACGAACGAGACAAAGAAAAGACTGCTGCTTGGGAGGCGGCAACTCTAAATGCGAATTCAGCAGAGACTGACCAAGCCGGGGCATCGGCATTCAGCAGGGAGTCGAAAGAAAATGAAGCTTCTGACTTTGATCTAGCAGAAGATGGCAATGATTATTTGACTACTCGCAGGTTTGGAGACGACCGCACGAATATTATCCAACCATTTGCATCCACCCAAGCCCAGTCAAGCAAAAAGCCTCTCGAGCGCAACTCCTCAGCTACCAAGACGGCTCAAATGGCTAACACCAAACGATCACAGTCCAAGCCGAATACAGCTTCATCCAAACGCGTTGAACGTTTAAAAGGATCTATCGCCGCGCATGATGAACCTTCTGTCGGCACAGCTGAATTACGCGCCAAGGCTAAGGCAGAGCCATCTTCTGAGGCATTCGCCAGAGCTCCATCTGTGAAAGTGAGCGCCAACTCGTTGACCAACCCTCGTACTCGTCGTGCTAGTCAATTGGGCAGTAGTAAGTCCAAGTCGATCAAACATGTGCGATTCTCCAGTCCAACGAACAAGCCTCGTCCTCCTTTAGAGTCCATGATCACCGAATATCGTGAACGTTTCGACGAGATTTATGATGATTGTTGTATCGACTCTGTTGATTGGTGTAGGGATATTGCTAAGTCACATGATGTGTCTCCATTGGAGTTCCTTGACTGTTTGAACTTACATGCAGATCGAGATGAAGAGATTCGCAGCATAATGGCTATTTATGAAAAACACGGGTTGTTGGAGCCTGAGCCATCTAGGATCAAAACGTCCTCTTGGAGACAGCCCGATGCTGATTTTCCAGGAAGCAATGCTGATGAAGTCAATGACTTTCTACGTGGGGAAGAGGAATGTCGAGTATTTCACAAGTTCAACGATCTGAGCCACGCTCAAAATTGGGCCAACAAATATTTCAATGGCGGTCATGGACAAGGCTCAGGTTATAGTGCCATTGCAGTTGCAGGTCCTGGAGTGTCTGTCACAGTAACCAAAAAGTCCTCGGCTTTGGCTACCAAGGAAAAGCGGGCTAGCAAGACCAAGAAAAGGAGAATAAATCCGATGAATGAGGCAATTGCTTCTGCTTCCAGTCACTTCCGTGGCGGTGGAGACAATACCGACAAAGGAATTGATTTGAGAGTGAGAGAGCAATTCAACCATTACCAACTGAATCAATTTCGTCATGAGGAAGATGAGCCTGATATCAAGAATTCAGTGGTTAAGCAGTTGTTTGTTGCGCTGAAGAAATTCATGAGCACAATGAAGAGAAGGAATTATAAAGATTTGAAAGGGAAACCTGTGTTGTACAATACAATGAGTCTTCCTCTTGGGTTACCAGAGGATGCGATCCTTGTTGCTCTCCTTTGGAACTACCTCACCCTCGAAGATGCGCTCCGTCTCTTGCCCTTCTTGAAGAATGGATATACTGCCGAACGTAGCGACAACACTCTGTTCTGCAATACACTTGAGTTGGCGAGACTTGCAGTGCACGATAGATGCTTATTCGGCTCTTTCCTTGGCGATATGAATCCTGTTGCGTACCCACACGGATCAACTCTTAAAAAGCACGTGGGAGAGAAGATTGCAAGAAAGATCATGCAGGAATATTTGCCTGTGCTATCAATCTTGGTGAACAATAAGAATGTTAAGATTGGACTCGGATCAGGCACTGCTAATCAGGCTTTTTCTGAACTCTTTGGGGTGGAGAAATATGAAGAGTTGAAGGACAGTGGTCGTCTTATTTCTGCCGGAGTGGTTGGAGCTGAATACCAAACGGCTTATCACCCATGCTGTTACTATTCGACAAAGTGTCTATTTGGTGATATGTCAACCAGGCTTGAAAGAGGAACAAACTTCTTCTCGAACGTTAGGTGGGTGATTGACCCAACACTTCCTGGAGTTACTATCTTTGATGCTTTCTTTGAGGAGCACTCTGATATCGTTCTATTTATTCACCGAGCATACTTGGAGTCTTGCTCACGCGGTGGTTTGAAACTCTGGAGCTTGATTCAGGCTGCCTTGAACCGCAGAGATAACGGGCAGACTCTTCTTGAGGGTGACAAAGAGCGCATCGAGCACTGGGAAAATTTCGAGGCAAATCGTACCTCGGAATCTTGCTCACTTGGTGGAACCAACAACTGGAAGCTGACTCAGGCTGCCTTGAACCGAAGGGATAACGAGCTGACTCTTCTTGAGGGTGACAAAGAGCGCATTGAATGGTATTCGGCTTGGCTAAAGGCAGCCTCTCTTCATCGCAAAAAATTGTCGGAAGCTGCTAAGCGTAGGAGAGAGAATCGTGCACAATTGCCAGGTGATAGGGAAATGCTCGAAAAGATTGACAAGGCTGTAAAAGCTGGAGGACAAGCTACGAAAGAGAAGAAAGACAAAGAAGCTGGTAGGACGTCAAATACTATGTTCGTTTGTATCCGCTGCGCAGAGAGAGACAAGGTTACATATCGGATGCTACCAAAGAGTGAGAATACTCACTCACAAAGACTTCTGAAAGGCTTGCCACTCGTTGACCACAAGCAAGGGACAGCTAAATGCGAAGAATGCAGAATACGCAATCCTGACGAATCGAACCAACATGCTCACTGGGCAGCAGTAGAAAAGGATGAGGAAGAGACGGTGAAGGCGAGGATGTTCCCGAAACGAATCAGAACAACTATTATCTCGCGCATGTGCGAGAGGGAAGGCTGTTCTTCAGTACAGTACACTTCTTCCAGAGGCAAAACATATTCCCATTGCCAAAAACATCAATTTCCCGGGAAGAGGAAGAGTTAAGTTGTGTTCGCTAATGACGTGTGTACCTTACAAAGAGTGGATATGACAAGCATGAAAGTAGGTGGTATTCCTTCACCATAATATTCCTTTAATTATCACAATCCATATCCCTGGAGGGACGTCTCAAACCAAGAATCACACGTATGAGGGATTACAATATGATCTATATTTACATGTGCAGATAAGTTTTGTAACAAATCATATGGTGTGGATGGAGAGTTGAGTCCTACTGATGCTAGGCAGACTATCAATCATAACTTGTCAATTTTTAGCGCTGGCGTGGTTATGTATAGTCTTCTGTTCCGAAATGATATCAGCTGGAATCTTGCAATGGCGCTCGGTAATCTTCCATGGGCGTTCAGAGCACTCGGTGATCTCCTGAACGAGAGTTCCAAGACGACTGGACCATCGAACATTGGATCTTCGTTGATTTTTCTATTCGCTTCTGACGCTGCTTATGGTGGCTTGACAGCAGCTGATTGGGCAGGCAGCGCATTCAAGGCCGCGTCCTTGTTTGCTTTGACATCTGGACTTTCTTGCCTTTTTGCGCCCGCAGAAGCCTCCAAGCTTTGGGAAATGAAGGGAGCCACAGAGATGACAAATGGGATGATAACTGGTGTCGGTGTCACGCTCACTGGATTTGGTGCATTCATGGCCGCACTTGCATGGGGTGACGATGTCATTACTGCTGTTGGGAAGAAAGCGATAGTTGACATCTTGAGTCTCATCAAAGCCATGTACTTTTCACCTGAGTGGGCTTCGCTTGGTATTAGCAAGGCAGCGGTGTACTTTTGGTTGTTACTCAATGTAGTTGCAGCGTATTCGATTCTTGTGAAATAGATTAGATGAGAAAAGATGACATTTTGCACTAAATCTTATACTGCGTACTGCAATTGTCCATTGTAATATTATTAAGCAAACAAAAAGTAAATATCCTGGTGATATGGTCATTGTCTTGGAACAAATCTTCACTCAGAATGCTGTTCTAAGCATCATTTCCCAGTAGATTGAAAAACGGGATCACATTTTGATCGCATTGCTTGCACATTTTGATCGCATTGCTTGCACAGAATGAAACCCTCTCTCTACTACGACCCTGTCATCTCACATGGACCTTTGATTCCGATTTCTGCGTAGCAAGTTCATGTAGCGTGATGTAATCCTCCAGCAATACATTGCAGTGCTCCCGCTCCACTTTGCAGTTATCCACTCCCCGAAACATTGTTGCAATCGGCTTGTCAGCACTGGTTTAGGCTGATTGCACTCTTCATGTCATGGCATTTCTCTAGCTCTCGAAGCTCAAGTAAGATAGAGTTCTGACAATGTCAAACCCCAAAGCATATCAACATTGTCAGGTTTTCACATACACTTGAAATAAGCTATCAAAGCATTCAAACATGTCATTATGTCTTTCAATGGATGAAAATGCGCCCCAGGATAGTAATCTCAAGTCAAGCATCAATACTTCCAGCTTTTTACTTGATTCCAACTCCGTATATATGGTATTTACATCTACAGAATGCCGACTCCTCTCCATGAACTTAGCATTATGAAGGAGCATGAAGGGGCACACATCATCATAGAATGCACCTTTCCAATTGTTCCAATCTTGTCACCAAAACCATCATCACTGTTGCAATCGCAGAATACAGTCTTCAGTGGCACTGCACTTTCCAATGTGCCGTTCTCAAATAATCGTACCGGAAATCCACAGTCTGCAATTTTCCGACTTTATACCAGTTTTGACATCAACTCTAGATAGAAATGAATTGTCGTCAGATGATCCCTCCTCTACACTTATCAGATCTATCGATACGAGCACGGTTGATATAATCAGAGCCTTTTCTCCTCCTGCGGCTCTTCCTCGTCTGCTTGTGCTGGTCGCGGAGAGGCCACCACAACGCCACCGGTACGATAGCAAGTAGCAAGAAGATCAATAAGATCAGATCGAAAAATTCGCTAGCATTGGTGATGCCACATACCCAAGGGCATTTTGACACAATATTTGGCCAATTTTGGAGAATATATATCCGTAATATCCATAAATTTTACTAGATTGCTTCTAGAGTAGTAGTTTTTGGAGCGACCTCTAGATACCCGCACGGATACTTCAACGGGTATTTAGCACTGCCCCACGGATATTTTTGTCTCCGCTCCGCCCGAGATGAACCGACATTGAACATCGAAGCATAAAAAGCAACAGCATTTGCATTCTTTTATCCTCCGATAGCATTACAATTACCCCCGCATCCGAATTGATACGAAAAACACCAGGCATAACATCCGTTGCATCATTCTAGCACCACCCGAAAAATTAACGGTAAGCGAACCGCACTGAATATTCATCCATTTGCTCTCCAATGATAAAAATCACAACTGATGTGCATTAGTAGCATTTATTTCCCCCGACACTAACATTACACAACCGCCCCTGCTTCTGCTTCTAGATCGCATCTAAAAATAGCCGTGATAACGTCATATCATTGCTGTAATACGCATAATTTATTCTGCCCAACGAAACAAACTCCACCATGCCAGGCAGCACAACATCATCGAGCATCGCCACTGCGAAAAATGCCGGCGCAGATCAAAATGCCATCAATGCCACAGAACAGTCCACCACTACCGCCACTGATAGCATCAGTCCCTCTGAAAAACGGAGATTGGCTGCACTGAAGGGATGGGAACGCAAACGTGAACTAGAGAAAAGTGCAGGCCCATCGAAGAAGGTGAGGATTACGCCTTCTCGGTCCGCGAGGTCGGCGACTGCAGCAGCAACAGCGGCCGTTGCGGCTCCGCCACACCAAAAATCCAAAGCCAAAGCCAACAGTGGTGGTGCTAGTGCTCAAAAGAAGGGATGGGAGACAAGGAAGAAGAAGATGGCCGCTGCAGCGGCCTCCCCCGCTTCGTCAACCACCTCCTCCAAATCAAAGAGCCTCACGCACTCTGAAGCTGCCAAATTGGGATGGGAGCGCATCAGGAAGAAGAAGATACTGGAAGAGGCAAAAGCAAAGGCAGCTGCTGCATCCAAGAAGAAAACGTCCGCCAAGTCGACGGGTCTATCACGTGCAGAAGCAGCCAAATTGGGCTGGGAACGCATTAGGGCGAAGAAGATGCAAGATGCTGCAGCTGAGAGCGCGGCTGCAAATGCTGGAGGTAAAGAGGACGCTGAGGTTTTCAAAGCTAGGAGTAAATCATCCAAGAAGGGGTGGGAGACGAGGAAGAAAAAGAAGATGCTAGGCGAGGTAAAGGTTGAAGACAAGGTTGAGGTGAAGGATGAACTCTTTGCAGTTCGAAGTAAATCATCAAAGAAAGGATGGGAGACTAGGAGGAAACTGGCAGGAGCTGCAACAAAGGTGGAAGTGGAGGATACGGATGAGTGGCAGCAGAGAAGCAAAGCATCCAAGAAAGGTTGGGAGACGAGGCGAAAGCAAGGGGCGGCTGGTGCAGGCGACAAGACAAAGAGCCTCACTCACTCCGAAGCAGCCAAATTGGGTTGGGAGCGTATCAAAGAAGCGAAGAAGGCTGGAATACCGTATATCTCTACTAAGAAGAGGAGGTCCAAGGAATACGATCCAGCCGACAGGGCCAATGCTGCAAAACTTGGCTGGGAGCGCAAAAGGAAGATGGAGGATATGTTGGGCGAGTCTCCTGAATCTGATGAGAAATCTCAAAAGAAGCCTTACACTGCTGCCGCAAGATCCAAAGCAGCCAAGATGGCGTGGCAGAAGGCAAAGGAACAGAGGATGCTCATGGAAGGCACCGCTACTGCTCCATCTGGGCGGGCATACTACCAGCAAGATTCGTCCATCGCTACGCATACGTATACTGCTGAACGAGTTGAATGGGAGATTAGGCAGAAGATGCTTGCCGCAGCAAATGCTGACGAAGACTCGTCCTCAGAAGAAGAAAGTGATGAAGAGAGCAGCGAGGAGGAGGATTCCTCCGATGAGGGAGAAGAAGCAAATATTGAAGTTGAAGAGAAAGTAGAGGAGAGAACAGCAGCCGATATTTCTAGAGATGAAGCAGCCAATCTACTCTTGGCCATGTTCGGAAACAGCGCCCCAGTGGCACCAGCTGCAACAGCTGAGGATGCATCCGTTGCCGAGACTTCTCAAGAAACTTCCATTTTAGAGGCTTTGCAGGAGCTCAAGGGTGCCAAATCTGAAGACACCTCTTTGTCTGTTGAGAGCTACGGAGAGGAAGTGAGGGAAGAGGTAGTGGAGCTTGAGCCGGAGGTAGAAGAAACTTCAATGCGGGGAAGGAAAAGAAAGCCAACTGCCAAGGGCAGTGGATACAAGCATATGATGCAGCATGAAGACGAACCCGCATCAACTGCGAAAGCGCCCGTCGTCAAATCGTCAGGTGTGAAAGTATCCAGCGCCAAAGCGAAAGCGTCCAGTGCTAAATCAACTCCGAAATCTCCAACCAAATCAGGTGGTTCAAGAGCTGCTTCGAAAGCTTCGACCGGGGCCACAAAAGGCAAGACTTCCAAACAAAGATCCAACACTGCCAAACAAGGATGGCAGAAAAGGAAGGGTGAAGTCTTCAAAAAGTCAAAGCTTGATCCCCTGGAAAATGATAAGATCAACGCGGCAATTGCTGCAGTCAAAAAGTCCGATAGGAAGTCCGCTGGGAAGGAGATGACCTTACCTCGTGGTGTCACTGTAAGACCTTCTGGTAAATGGCAAGCCCAACTTTACTATGCAGGAAAATCGCGCTACATTGGTGTGTTTGAAAGCCGTGAAGACGCCTGCTATGCATACGAGGTTGCAAGGCAGGTCCTTGTGTCTTGCAAGGAACCAAAAGATGGCGAAGTTGAAGTAAATATCAACTTGGCGCGCAAGGCTGCTTTTGCTGGAGTGCGTAAGTAATGTCTTTTTTGTAATAAGCCAGTGCAGGTGAAAAGTCCAACAGTGGACCTTTGGTCAAAGTGCTATATCCTGCCTATGCCTATGTAAAATATACATGTTCTAGAGATAACTAAGTATGCATTAAATATGATTGAGTTCAATGAAGAGTCTCATACATAGACTCTATCATTTCTTCAATATGAATTCTGCAATAGTGGCTTAACTTTCTATTTGATAGGCTAGCTGAGCGCAGCGAAGCTAGTATATACATTACATATACTGCATCAGCATCAGCTCCCAAGTCGTCTTTTCTTGGAACCGATGTATGACGGTGCTACACTGAGAGATCAGCACAGATTTGGAGCAAGAATTAGAATGATTCATCGTCTGGACTCTGCCTGGGTCTGGACACTGAACTGCACAGCAGACGCCATGGAAGAAGGAGTTTGTACCTTTTCTGCCCGTTCAACAGTTTGACACCATCCGCGATAGGAATCATACGATTCATTGTACATACTTAGGTACAGAGTTCCTACGCAGGATCTTGTATATTCTGGTGCGTTAGGGCGTATCCCCGCAAATGAACCGCGAACCCGGAAGCCGCTCATAATCACAAACTCAGCCAGCGAGAGAACAATGCAGTACATGAACGAACAAGAAGGGAACTAGCCACTTATATGTCAGAATAAACCACTAATAAAATGCCGAAGGTACATTGCATCAAGCGTAGATGGCTAGAGCAGCACAAACTGGTAGCCTGTCTGCGCCAGGCTGAGAGGATAAAAAATGGATCAGACCAAAACAATGATGTTGATGTTGTGATCATGACCGCAAATATTCCTCCTTCCCGACGTGGCAATTCCTCACCCAAAGATATCGATCGCTCTCTTGCAGCATCTCCGGGTTTTGCCAGGGTTGATGATAATATTGACCATAGCTCTCCTTTGTTGGACAAAACAGACAGAATTGCGGCGATCACTAGCGGAAGCAGCGTCGTTTCGGATAATATTATGCCTTCACCTATACCATTCAACACGTCAACAAAGAGTGCATTCACGCGCAAGGTTAGCACAGATACGCAAGTAATGCAATATCACCAGCAAGAAATAAATAAATTGATGTGGAAAGGGGAAGAAAAGACGATGGGGGAACTACTCCAACATGCGTTTATGCATTCAGGCCAAGGACAAATAAGTACTACCAACAGGTGGTCTGCCCTGAAATTGCACGCAATTGAATTGAAAAGTTCATTTATCGAAAGTTCAGAATTCTCCAAGTGGTGGGCTGATGTAGAAAGCTACCCTCATCAACTACCTAGGGAAAGTGTCAGTGTTATGAAATCCTACCTTTTGCATCAGCAAGAAATGCAACGTTACAGGCAGAGCTTGACAGTCCTGGTTCCCGACGGAACATTGGGCATTTCTCTTTCGAGTAATAATGACGAAACTATTGTCAAGGAGGTTCGGAAGTCAAGTGTCCTGGCATCCAAGGTTTGTCCTGGAGACAAGATCATGTCTATTGACGGGGAAGACGTTAGCCAAATGGATGAGACGGAGATTTCCACTATGTTGGCTCTCTGGCATAGTGGATGTGATAGGAAGTTAGAGATTCAACCAAGTCTCGACAGCTGCATGCCTTTTACAAACCCTTCAAAGAATTGTTCCCAACTTCACTCCAACTTCAAGACTCAGCTCATTTACGAAGGCGTGAAAGCGTACATCACTACAAACCGAATGCCTTTCAATGAGGTTCGTGTTCTCTTGCGACAACCAGTTTCTTTGCTTTCCAACAGGGTTGGCGTCAAACTTGTTGAGATGCAAGAGGAAGAGGCGAACCTGATCTGGTCTGAGGCCAAGGAACATATCGCGACCTGGTTCACGTCTATCCTCGATCGTAAATGTCAACCGAGCTATGATGCTCTCCCTGCATGCCATGCCGTCCAGCCGCCACGGAATAGACGACGTCGAAGGCGACGTCGAAGGGGGCAACCGAACCATGATATTCTCGCTGGAGGAGATGACCAGCCGACAAGGAAGAGAAGATGTCGGTGGGGGCCACCCATCCACACCTCGACCAAAGCGACCGAACTACTCACTACGCACTGACTAATAGAAAGGCGTAGGAACTAGTCACTGATCTACTGCATTATCTCAATGAAAACAGAAACGTATTATGACACAATTGCAACGTTTTCTTGTTATACAAATTTCAACAATAAATAAAAACTTCATTCAGTCCCATAAGTAATGCTAATGTGCGCATCAGCTTACACTTTTCCTCATCTTTCCAATGATTCACTCCTCGAAGAATCAACTGTCACAGCATAAAAAGAATCTCCGATGCGATTCCTCCACATTATCCTCCACATCCATATTAGCATCACCCCGATTCATCCAATCTTCGTATGTCCAACACTGTCCAAAATTTTCGGATGCATCACCGGAATCCACGATTTTACCCACTTGCACCCATTTATCTCCAGCTGATTGACTGCTGTGAGCTAGCACTGGAGCCCATTGTTCTGATTCAGCAGAGTTGTCAATCCAGTTACCCTCTGGCCCTCCTTGGTACACTCTTGTGGATTTCCCTTCGGGACAGTACTCATTATAATTGCACAGTGATTTATCCTTGTTCTCACAGAATTTCATTGCAGTCTCGTGGGGTCCCATTCCCTCCAGCAGAAGTGATATATAAAGTTCTGCATCGGTGGCATACCACTCTGCGTTAATATCATCATCTGGATTGGATTCAATTTGAAGTGGTGCCCCAACAGTCAATGCACCACCTTCTTCGTCTATAGTATCTTCTTCTATAGTTAAAGGCTCACCGACAACCGCTACACCATCCTCATCATCTCCTCCTTCTTGAATTTCTTCAAATACAACATCTTCCACATTGACAGAATTAGTATCCCCATTCCCATTTTCTTCAGCATCAATCGTTCCTTCCGCAATCGACAATGCCGCAGCAACCTTATCAAGTCCAATTTTCACCTGATCCTCATCACACCATAACCGTTTCTTATTCCCACCATCATCCTCCACCACTAACGGTGCCGCCAACTCCTCCAAAGTTAAATCATTCTCCTCTTCATCATCATTGGTAGTTGTGGCACCTTTCCCCCAATACACGACACTACCTTCGTAATAACATCCCTTGTGAACAAACGGTCCTTCTTCGTAGGTGGGGAACCCAAGTAAGTCGGCACGTGTTTCACATTCTGTCGAAGTCATGCAGGGTGTACGCGGAGATGACGTGGCGGTGTCATCTTGATACGATCCTCCTGGTCCAAGTATCAATGCTCCACCACCATCCTCATCTTCTGGCGGCTGCTGCGGTTGATGGATCGTTCCCTTCCCACCACCACCACCACTACTATCACTACTGATTTCCAACGGGGGACCCACCGCCTCCATCTCCTCCTCCTCATCCACAATTATCGTTGTTGGTACATCCTTCTTCCAATTACTATTCCCCTCCGATTTCACATCCTTCATGGAACTTTTCACACTTGCCGAAATGACAATCACACATACCAAAAAAGTGGTCATGCATGCGATGATTGGGTAGCGATGTTTCCACATCATGGGTAGTAAATAGTACATTCGTCTTGCTCTTCGCGGTGTCGTACTACTATTGCTGCTGCCATGGGATGTAAAGCTGTCGGAACTGTGTGTATGTCGATGATGGTGGTGCTTTTTGTTGTGGCCCGCTTCGGCATTGTCTAAATTGACATCGGAAAAAGAGCAAATGTCATCGTGGATTTGATCGGAGGATTCGACAGTGTCTAGATATTGTGCCATGGCCATTGCGGAGGAGTTTTTGTTGGAAGTGCCGATGGACCAGTCGGTAGTCATTCCGTTATCGTCGTTGTCCATAATGGTGCTACTTTCGAGAAGATCAATGTGGGAGTGTGTGGCGTGTCGACTGTGACGACCACCACGATGACCAGTAGCGGCAGCGTTGGTAGATCGGCCTATGCGGGGAGCAGAGTGGGGAGTGGGAATGGTCATGCCGCCGACAATGTCATTGATGGTATCATTGGCAATGGAGTGGTGACGTCGGTGGGCCAATCCTGTTCGTTGGGGTGTGGAGGGGTTCTCGCCTTCGTTGTTTGATTGAGCCATGATTACGATTATCTGCCTATTTTGTGTTCTCTCTCTCTATCTTTCACTTTTCAATTGTTTAAATCTGGAGACAGTAGTGTACAACTTCTTAGCGCTGAAGAGTACTTAGCGAGAGGAACATCGATTTATTTGTGTGCAAATAATGCGAAATGCGAACGAAGCGATCTGTTTGCTCTCACTCGAGCATTCATGTTGCGATTTTCTGCACATAAAGTTGAGCCCCAAACTGTCCGAGATGTCACTACGACCTTTTCAGCCCCTCACGACTGCAGAAAATTCATTTCCCGCATGCCGAAACCTCGCTTTACATGATACCGCAATACTCCGCCCACCAGCGAACATTGTTTCCTGTCCATGCTGCCATCCTACTGCCGTTACACTCCGGCCCGTGCGAGTACCTGCTATCCACGAGTTGATATGTAGATTTGATGCATCAAGATTGAATTTGAATTCACAGCACTTGTAAACGGTACATGCAATAAGCGCTTTATCACCAGTCTTGTGTGGTTTGTCCTACAACCGTCGACTCCAATCATCAAAGCGATGCATCAAATGCACATCATCAACATGAAACGCAATACCAGCAATAATCGAAGCAGCAGCAACAACAAGGATCGGATGATATTTCCATCTTCGTTAGACAAGCAGGAACGAACCACCTCCAACGAATCGACCATATCCACATCAGGTCACATCAAAGACATGTTACTCAGTCCCATTGCCTCGTGCAAATCTCCCTCCTCTGTAACGGAAATGAACAACGTTGCACCTTCGTATTGCTGCACTCCATCGCATATGAAGCTGAGCAATCAGCAATCTCGAGTTGTAGAGTCATCATCCTACCAACAACAACATCCTAATGGACGAAAGAAGGCAGTATATCGAAATCGTACCTCTCCTCCTCTTTACAGCAAGAAATCAATGCCCAAGACTCGTTCGAATCCATCACTATCCAGCAGTCAGGATTCCTATAGGGTAGTAGAGGAATGTACAAGACATACATCATCTTCAGCTGCAGCAGCATTATTGAATGGAGAAAACTTGTTAGACAAGGCTGCGTTAGACCCTTGCAACTCTTGGAATGATGATGCCGAGTCATCATTGTATTCCTACTCGTCACAAGATCAGTTACTAACCAACAACAACAACAAGACCATCATCTCTCAGCATCCACCACCGTCATGTTCTTCCTACGACTGCAACTACAAATATACTCAAGAGACAGCCTATGAAGACTTTGGCGTGGAGCGCAAGTTGATCGACAAGAGTAATATGAGGCAATCATCATCAACTTCATCTACTACACATCCATCGTCGGGAATAATAGGTGGCAAGAAGAAGAAACATTGGATTCGACTGCGACAATCGATATCGACACAGTCACAAGCATTAACGTTACCATTATCACGCAAGCCTTCTTCGTTTACTGGTTCACTGAAGAAGGCAACATCGCTGGGATCAGCATCATCAACTCTTCCACCATCTGGAAAGTCGTTTACCAGCCCAAAAAAGAGCCCACCACCTGCTGTTCGGACGGGGTCTGCCCCACCAACCTACTTTCACGTGGACATTAAAGATGGTCAATACTCCTCCTCATCGGTGGGGTATCACTCTGCACCTATTGAGACGGAACTTCGTCCAGATCAATCTTTGTCTCAAATGGGTATGGAGGTGACGGAGGAAGATTATTGTATTGAAGGGGAGTACATGGCTAGGCAATTCCAGCAACTGCAAGAACAACAACAACAAGAGCATACTGTATCAGGGTGCAGTAGCAATCAAAGAAAGAGCAGCAATAAGATATTTAGTGAGAGTGTCTTTTCAATGAAAGAGTTGGCAAAAGGACTGGAAGGGTTGTCCACAAGGAAGAAGCCCTGCAGTCCCAAAGTGATCAAAACCAAGGTTCTATCTGCACTACGAAGAGGAAGTGGCAGTGATACAACAACGGATGCAAGTGAGAAGAAGAAGAAGATCCCTCACCAAATTGCCATTACGGTCACACCCTCCACATCAGAGGATACAGGTGATGATCATTTATCTCTAGAAGATATGCAGTTGCTTTACAAATGGCAGCATGCACGTTGTCGAAATGATTTCAATCAGTTTTTATCCAGAAGAAGGGTGGTTTCCTGCAATACTGATGACGATTGTACTCGTGTTGAGATGGCTATTAAGAAGAAGACGAGTGAGGATGTTATGTCGATTACATCGAGTGTTGGTGATAGAACTGTGTCGGTGGATAATCGACGATGCAGTATACAACGCCAAGTGTCATTTTGAACTTTGCAACTTTGAATACGCTGTTGTACTTCTTTCGTTAAGCTAGTTGACATTATTGTAGCTGTTCTAACAAGATTTGCTATCCAATGATTTTTCTTTAGCTGTTAAACATTCAGCGACATGTACAGTGGATCAAGATGAAAACATATATTTGTGCATGAGAGGGAGATCCACCGTCATTATTTGATTCAGGTGAACACGACAAGTGTTCGACAACTTGCCACGTGTTCGTCTCAACACAACAAGCATATACTATGTATTACGAAACAAGAATCACATCACATCATCATTTAACGTCAGGGGTGGGAGATCCATCGATATAACGGTATCCCACCCTGGGCGCATCTGCTGATGTCATATCAAGATGAACATCCGTAAATGGGTAACCTCTTCCGATAGTTAACTCGTGAAAGTTCTTTGAGCCCTCAACATCCGTGAAGAGTTTCGACTGATTTGCTCGTCGTGCGTAGACGACCATCTTATCTTTCCATTCTTTTTTCTTCTTCTCAATGATGGCATCCCGGAAGGTAGGCAGATCTCTTAAACGCCCATGACCGGTCAGGAAGATTACATCAATGTTGTCCTCATGAGGTTCTGCATTGTCGTACACCCATTGAAGATTCTGTTCAAGTCTCGTGGCAGTTTCGTCTTCACCTTCATTGCTCACCATGTTCAATCCTACAAACAAAGTGCGTCTGAATATAAAGGCAAAGTTTTCTGGTCGTTCAGGATCGCGTTTGACTTGATATCTGCTCGTATCAGACCAATACTTTTTGTTAACGTTCATGAGATTATCCGAATAGTGTTTCCAGGCTAGAGAGCGGTCCGGGCAATTCTATATTATCAAAAGAGAGACGGACGATGTTAGTAGACAGCCAGCACAATCAAGAGCAGCAATATGCACACTTCGTCAACTTACCGGATAGTCGTTATTCCCTGGGAGAGAAAATGTCCTAACTGGACTAAAACTTAACGACGTCTCAGTCCTCGAATACGCTTCCTCGGGACAATCCTCGGAGATTGGAGTGGCACTTCCCACATGAATCATGAATCTTGCCCTGTTGTTGCTCAATTTTCCAAATTGTTTCTTCCATTCTTGTCTAACGTAGAGATCGTCTGAGACAAGGTAAAAATGAACATCTTGACGGTTATAGGCGGCATGGCCTGTTGTGAATAGTGACTGTTCTGTTGGAGACAGAGTTGGTTCGAGGCTAACAGTTGGCTCCTCGGTTATGGGTGATTTAGATGGACTGGTAGTAGGACTAGTAGTGACGAGAGGAGCAGCTATCGTTTCGTTCGTACTTGGCTTGGAAGTTGATGGAGCTTTGAAAGGAGCGGAGGTAGGTTCAACTGTCGTAAAAGCATTGATAGGAGCACTTGAGGTGGGAGAAGGCGTTGCCACAGTTGGGATATTTGTTGGTTGATCCGTTGTAGGTTCTTTGGAAGGAGCACTTGAGATTGGTTCATCCGTGGTGGGTTCTTTGGAAGGAGCTGCTGTACTGTTGGAAGAAATTGGGCTCTCCGTCACATTCAAGACTAATGCAATGGGTGATTCAGTCAACATCTGAGGCATCGGGGTGGGTGAATCAGTCACAATTGTTGGCTCAGACGTTGGACTCATTGTTGTTGCAGGGACAGTTGGTGCTAGTGTCGAAGGAGGCACAGTTGGAGCTAGTGTTGAAGGAGGTACAATCGGGGCAAAGGTAGCGGGAATCACATCATTCACTCCCCCCGCTGCATCAATATTCAATTTTGATGAATCATTTTGTTTGTTGACGACTGCATTCAAGTTCAAAATGGCCACGACAGAAATAATCAACGCTCCAACCACTAATATTGTAGACCCAATTATGAGGCAGTGACCAAACCTTCCTTGAGGTAAAAAACCAACAGTTCTATCATCATCCTCGTCATCACTGTCGGTTCCTGCGTTAAGATCCAAGCCATTATTTCCACCATTGTTGGCTGGATTATCACCACCATACGAAAGCTCATCTCCCAGTGGACCTAATTGGAGGTATTTTGAGGTTCCTGCATCATACCTATAGGCTGGTTTCGGATTCCACTCTGCTGCATCTCTTTCCAAATGAGCTGTCTGACGAACGGGAGGTGACATCATAAAAAGACTGTCGCCGCCGACAGATTCTAAATCTCCACCACTAGTGTTTCTGCCGTCGCCTCCCAAGATCATCGATACGTCGCCTACGCGAAGTCCATCGCTGTCGGAACTTCCACTCGACATTGGAGTCATCGGGGTGCGCTGCTGTCGCCATGGTTGGGGGTTTGTAGACGCAGCGGCAGCAGCAGCAACGTTCATCCTGGCGGGACTATTGGCTGCCGAGTTTGTTGGTCCTACCTGACTGTAACCGAGGGAGCTCATGTCATCGCTATAGTTGCTGCCGCCGCCGTCACCTTCTCCAGCAGGGCTGCCCTTGGCGCTGGTGCTGTTTACGGAGAATTCATTACCAATCACGGAGTCGTAGTCATCGAAGCTCCCGTTTGAGGGTTGGTGGGGTTGAGGATAGAGGTGGTTCTTCATTTTTTCTTATGCGTATTATAATTATATCCGGCGAGAGAAAAATTTAATGGAGTGCAAAGCGTGTTGAGAGACTGCGTAGACGAGGACTCTTCTTGCGGTCACTTCTGTCTGTCTGAAGCTGTTGATCGTATCGAATTGCCCCAATGGTCTTCCGCTTCGTTGTTGCAGGGGGAAGGAGGGTGGATGGTGAATCTCTGCATGAAAATCGTGCCAAAAGGGCTTTAAAAATGAAAATTGAAGAAACAGTCAATTTAAATTGTGTCATGCGTAGGAATTAGTAGTAAATTGTACCTGAGGAAGAAAACTCATAAACCGGAACGCGAAACCTCCCGCCAAATGAGAACCTACCCGCCAAGTTTTGGCACAGTACATACTTCCTTCTGAAGATCCGCCTCACAATACAATACCTGAACCTGACTACTTTCTTCCTCCGTAGTATCATTAATGCATGCTAGAAGTTTATCTTGGGTATCTACTCACGACGACATTGAGAGAGCTGGTGAGGGAAACTCTTCCAACGCCATGCAAGCGCAAGAGCTGTAATATATCCTTGAAAGAAGTACATATCTGCTCATCAAGCCAACCTCCTATGCCAGCACTGAAGTAAGAAATATATTGCTTTCTCTTACAATACGACATGAGCATTCATCACTCTGGGCAAGCCTGTAGCCGTACACATGAAATTGCTAGCGGTGACTATTCATACCTTACTGCGTGTGCTTCTACCATGATATGATGCTTCTACGTATCTTGATATCTACTTATGATATGCGTTTTGTATTTTATCGCATTGCGAGAGCAATCTTCTCGGGATCTCATCATGTACCAACTCGAGCTCAAGTCCTCTCTAGTGAAGTAAGGATGTTGAGCTTACATAAGAACAATACATAACACAATGGGTAAGAATCACTATGGGAAAGGATGACAAGTGAAAGTTTGTACGCATATGTGAAGTAGAAAAAAAGTAATGAACTACAATTCAGGAGAGTAATGAACCGTTAAAGTAGAATTAAACATCTCCCAAAGAGACAGCAAGTTCCAGCACTTGGTCATTGTTGTCAACAACATACCCAAAGATAATGATCCCTAGATAAAGCAGTGAAGCTACTCATTTAGAGCTCTCCAACAATTGGCACGGAGCCTCCGAGCTGCTCGTGAACCATAAGGCCAAGGATTCCCATCATAGCGGCACGTCCATTGTTCAACTCAATGGCACGCTTGGAGAGCTTGGTCTCTTCATCAAAGGTGTCCCAGCCGAAGTCAAGGGCACCGTTACGGAAGTCACCAACGTGCTCGTTTCCAGTTCCCTCAATGTCCTTCATGACTCCAAGCTCAAGGAAGCCAACGAACGCAAGGATCTGGAGGGCTCCAGCAACAGGAACCTGAAGGGAGCCAGCCCATCCCTCTCCGATGGAATCGAAAGAGGTGCCGGAGTAGTCAATGTCTCCTGGAAGACGGACACCGGCACGGGTGGTGATCTGTCCAAGGAAGGCAAGCTGGGAGATACGGCCGTGCTTGAGCTCGACGTAACGGAGACGGTCGAAACGCTCTTGGTCGGCATCATCGAGCAATCCCAAAGGATCGAAGAAGCCAAGAGGAGGCTGAGCACCAAGCTCGCTCTCGAAGGCATTAAGGGCGGTGGTGGCCTTGCCGGTTTGGGCAGGGGCGAAAGCGGCGGCAGAGCCGATAAGGGCAGCGATGATGGCAGACTTCATGTTGGAAATAGAGGATTGTTGATGTAGTTCTTGATAAGAATTTATGAGCTTAGCGGCAGCTAGCTTGCATGTGTATGATTGCCGTCATTTGACAGCTGCTTGTGGATATTTTGGGCGGTTCGCTTCAAGATGGATCTTTTGACTTGACATCTTTGCCACATCTCCCTCTTGGCTTGCAATCGGGACATCTTTGATGGGACACCTTGCCTTTGATGTTCCCGCCATCGCCGTCTCACAGATCAAAAATCAACATTCAAGAACAAAATGATGCACTCTAGATATTACTATCTCATGTTCCCTGCTCGCTATGATATGGCTATCAATCTTCTTCGGCCAGTTTAGCTGCATAGGCTTAGTAAGATTTTGAGAGGGTACAGTGGCGCGGTCGACTCTGATAATGTCTTCGTTTTCATATGTGTTCAATAATGCACATGTTGTGATGTCCTTCCTCGCCTTGATTCTGCTTGATATTATGGGATCAACAGCAGCCTTCCAAACGATCAACAATCGACATGCATTAGTAGGAAAAAGGAGAGGTGCCTTTACTTGGAATAATCGTCTATGCAAAACGAAGCTTGCCGCTGTCAAGGACGGTGGTATGGATGCCTTCACAGCTCAACTTCAAGCTGCTCTTGCAGAAGCAGAAGCAAACACTGATACTAGCAGCAGCAGCGACACAGTAGCAGATGCCTATGCAACTGAGATATTGAATAAATCCCGATCTGCAGTCACTGCAACAGTAGAACCTTCACAATCGTCTACGCCAAGGCCACAAAGAACTGGTAAACACGCAATATCTAGTCTTCTTATGCAAAGAGCAATTCAGACTCAACTTTACTATCTGGCAGATATGCGTGATGAACCAACTTATATGTGGATGCGCGAATTCTTAAACCACGGTCATCTTGATGACAAGGGTCGTTTCCAGGAGCTTGATGGTCTTAGATGTGATGGCGGGTGGCAATACTATCTAGAACAACTCGAAAATGCCCCATCTTTTTCAATCACTGTCCAACTTGCACCACCACGTCTGAGCGCTCAGCAACAACGGAATCCTTATCTAGCGGCTCAGGCAGTAGGACGGTCGTACGAGGAAACTATTTTGCCATCGAAGATATCGCAGACTTTACGAACAGTGGCACGTAGTTTGGAGACAGAATGGGTGCCAGTGCTGTTCGAAATAGCAGAGGAAGATCGAAAACGTGTGCAGCTTTATAACGCTCCTCCTCAAATACAAACCGCTGCTGCAGCGTATCAAGCATTTTGGTGTGAGAGGCAGGTTGTAGCTGGTGGAGAAGGGGACGACCAAGGAACTCCCTTGCATGCCCTGAACGAAAGAATAGTTGCTCGATTTTGCACTCGGGTAGCACTCGATGAGCTCATTGATGAGCTGCAGGGCGAATCACCAGCCGATGACAGTGCTGATAATGAAGAAGCCAAAAGAGCCGCAGTCGAGTGGCTTCGAGATTTCGCAAACGAGTGGGAGCCTAAGCTTAAACGTGGACCTGATGACAATAAGAGAAGAAGCTTTGGAGTAGCACCTCCTGGGCATTGGCAACGACTGTGCGATGGTGCTGATGCAGATGATGTGACGGAAGCAATGTGGCAAGAACTTCCTCCTTTGTTCGCATATGCAAGTGATGATGCAATGCGCTTGTACTCGCCAGAAGCTTTGGCTGCACGCCTCCGAAGAGTACGGGCAAGTGTTTGTGATGAATTGATAGGTGACCTTCGGGCGACAGTGCTCTCAATGAGCTAAAAAACATTAATAGTGTACTTATGTACGTGCAGCTTGTTCTGTGAAGCACAAGATGTGTTTGGGTTTGGTCACCAACTGGGTAGACCAGCTCCTTTCTTCCTACATGCACAGAAATACTACGCATTGCATGTACAATAGAAGAGATGCATATTGTAGAAGTCAACGATGACATAAAGATTCAACACATTTCCTAGAGTATCTATTATTACAGTTCTTCCTATTGCCCACAACAATCTACAATACTTTCAAAGTCTTGCAATTAATGGTTTGGAGTGGCCATTTGTACTTCTTGGCGTTGCATCTCTATAAGAGAGGGACATCTTGCGTCACCATTCTCAGGCACCAAGCATTTCTGACCGGATCAAGTCGACTTGGGTTGGCTCAGGGGTTTTTGGTAGTTCAGAGTTCCAAGTAGGAAAGCTACTCATTTAGAGCTCTCCAACAATTGGCACGGAGCCTCCGAGCTGCTCGTGAACCATAAGGCCAAGGATTCCCATCATAGCGGCACGTCCATTGTTCAACTCAATGGCACGCTTGGAGAGCTTGGTCTCTTCATCAAAGGTGTCCCAGCCGAAGTCAAGGGCACCGTTACGGAAGTCACCAACGTGCTCGTTTCCAGTTCCCTCAATGTCCTTCATGACTCCAAGCTCAAGGAAGCCAACGAACGCAAGGATCTGGAGGGCTCCAGCAACAGGAACCTGAAGGGAGCCAGCCCATCCCTCTCCGATGGAATCGAAAGAAGTTCCGGAGTAGTCAATATCTCCTGGAAGACGGACACCGGCACGGGTGGTGATCTGTCCAAGGAAGGCAAGCTGAGAGATACGGCCGTGCTTGAGCTCGACGTAACGGAGACGGTCGAAACGCTCTTGGTCGGCATCATCGAGCAATCCCAAAGGATCGAAGAAGCCAAGAGGAGGCTGAGCACCAAGCTCGCTCTCGAAGGCGTTAAGGGCGGTGGTGGCCTTGCCGGTTTGGGCAGGGGCGAAAGCGGCGGCAGAGCCGATAAGGGCAGCGATGATGGCAGACTTCATGTTGGAAATAGAGGATGTTTTAATGTAGTTCTTGATAAGAATTATGAGCTCTGTTGCGTTGCGGCAGCTTAGCTTGCATGTGTATGATTGCCGTCATTTGACAGCTGCTTGTGGATATTTTGGGCGGTTCGCTTCAAGATGGATCTTTTGACTTGACATCTTTGCCACATACTCACATCATGGGAGTCTTTTTCACTTGGGAAAGATCTCGTTTGCGCGCGCTAGCTGACAGAGCTGAGACCTTGCTCCTTGCTCTAGGGCTGGGGTATAGTGGGCGTTGGGCGCCGTCCACCTTTGTGTTTGTTTAGGTGAGGTGACTTTGGTCAATTTTTACCCTATTTGATACGAAAATGGCCTGATTTTGACACGAAAATGGCCAGATATGGGGTTATTTTATCCAAGGTGGGCGTCCACGTGGGCGACGCCCACCATCGTCTTTTTAAACGCCCACTATACCCACAGCCCTACTCCTTGCTGAGTTGTGGCTTGGCGCTGCTTATCTTTGGGTCACTTCGCTACAATATTATACCATGTTCAAATCTACTATGAGGCCCTTGGTGTCAAGCCTTGTGCTTGCGCTTGCAATAATTTGCAGCAATTTTGCATCTGTGACATCTTTCACTATTATACCGTCATCGGCGAACACTCTCAGCAATAATCATCTTTTAGGACAGAAAAGCAGAATATCTACTCCTTTTTCACAAAACCACAAAGCACTGAAAATGGCTGCAGATGACGAAGAAAGAACCAAATCATCAAAGATAGATGGGTCGGTAGGTGGGACTTACTTTTTGGCAGCTGTGTTGCTTGCTAACGTTTGGCTGTTTACGATTCCTACTGAGTTTCGGCGTGCACATCTATACCCTGAGGGAAATGCTGGTCTCTACTCTGACCCCAAGGGAATAACGGCAAAAGATTGGGCGGCTGGAGTTGCACAATACTATGCGAATGGTGGTGGTGTAAAATTTGATTTTTCTGTTGAAGGCAAAGAATAAGGCGTAATTTATATGTGGGCTTGAATTTGGTGCACATAAATCTTCGTCTGTAATGAGGAATGATATTATTAGGAAGCATGAATCAAGTACTTATCATCATTGATGAAGAAAATTAACTAACTATGGAAATTATGAAGTAATGCAAAATATTGAACACAGAACGAAATACACCTTCTTGTCCTTCCCCATTACACTGCGTATTTTGCCCTCGCATACGGACCCAGAAGAAGAATAAACTTTCAAAGTATCCAGCGCTTGAGTGCACTTGGCCACAGATGTGGACACTTCTTGTGCTGACATGCCAAGTAGGCCCTCTGCAACTTTACCATGACAAATGACATCAACCTCGGCGGATGTATCTTTAATATGCAGTGCAAATCTAAAGACAGCACTGCCATCTTTTTGCTTCACACAAAACGCTTTCAGCGTATCGATTGAATTGAGGTCAGATGCAGGCAACGTGTGAGAAACTTCAAACTGAGCTGTAAATGTTGCCGGAGCTGGTTTGCGAAGGCATTCGTCAAGCATTGAGAAACCACTGATGGCCGCTTCTCTCGTAGTGAATTGGGGCCTTGGAGCGGATTTACCAGGCAGGATAGCACTGGTGGGATTGGTCGGCACGCCACGTTTGAGCCGAGTATCATGACCTTTCAACAGCATCTTGACTTCGTAGGCATCGTGCGGCAGCGGTGTCAAGGATGACTTGGCGTGAACTGATAAGCAATTGACACGGCTACCTGACGGAAGCATGGCGTTGTTGATATTACGAAGACGGATAAATGAACCAATGTTGATGATGCCAACTCTCTGAATAAGATTCCACAGATCTTCCTCCCAGATTATGGCATTAATGACTCTACCACAGAGTGCAAGAGGAGCATTCACACCAACGCATGTTGTGTCGGGATGTTCAGAAGAAATTGCGTTCAGAATCTTCTCTATTCGAATCAACACTTGCTCGGGAGGATCTGCTATAGATTGGTCCGCATTGACGTTCACCACATTGTTTGGCATCGGATCAGAGCGTGATGGACCAGTCCCGTCCCACAAACGAAGAAATCCTCTAGGTGTGTCGCTTCTTCGGAGGTGCTCCGGTGTAGGAAGAATTGATGTTACGACTGCAGTTACATCACCAGACACGGATACCTCAAAGTTATCCACGTGATCACTCACTTGAGAAATGGCAATGTAACAATTTGGTGACATGGTTGGATGAGTAGAGAGGCGACGCTGACCCCATCGCCATAAAGCGTTCGTCAACTCCAAGTCGACTGTGTGTCTTCCATCAGAAACTGACCAGTCCTCAGGAGAGGTCGAGTTGTGCAACGTCTCCTCGGGAGATCGAGCTTCTCTAGGTCGAACAACAATGATATTGCTATTCTTCTTCGCACGTAGCTGCGGCTCGTTATTGTACTCTTGAAGAAGAACCTTCTGACAACAAATCACATCACCAGCAGATCGAACTGGTGGCAATTCCGATTTTTGCTTGACAAACAGATTCAGAGTAATAGATGGAACATGCAATTCTTTTTCATTTTCGGTACCCACTTCTCTGGATGTGGGTATGGTTTCGTCAATCAATACAATGGACATCATATAAGTGTTCATCCTTGTGATTCTAGGGGGTGAGAAACCAAGCACAACCCCATAGACTGTGATTGCATCTCTTCTGCCCTGAATCAGCATGGCAGAAAGGGAACCTAATGAGGCCACGGAGCGTGGCCGAATAATAACTCCGCTAGCAGATGCCGAGTTTGCATTTGGATCAGTGTTTTCTGCATTAGCCTCCTCACTTGTCGCAGCAGTATTACTGCCATTGCCACTTTGACGGGCGGCTCCAACAGTTCCACGAAGGCCATTAATGCCCACATTCTGCACATCATTTCGTAATCCAGATGCTGATGCCATCTCGTATTCCTCCGCATTAAATACAGAATGTTGAAACTCAATCTCACCCTCCTCCTTTTGTCTCTTCAACATGTGCAAATATCGTCGTAACAATCTACTCTCACTTTCCAAAAAGTATCCTTCTCCACCACAAATGGAAGTGGCACTGACAATTTTATCATTCATCGTAATACCATCCGCAACATCATGTAAATTATCCACGTTCCACCCCACAGGAGCCTCCACCAAACAAATTTCCATGGCTGTTCCTCTACCCTCTCCATCAAACCGGATCTTCTTCCCATCATCACCAAGCTTCATTGTACTTTTATCTCCAATGCAGATACAGTAGGGAGAGGAGACACCCAATTCGTCATCACCGAATGGATTGTTTACATATTGTTGCAACTGCGGGTTAGTAGTAATACAAGTAGTCGCAGGAGCACTCATGGATACTGCTGCTGGAATGATGCACTCGGGAGGAACATTCACCAAAGACAACAACACTGGACTTTTCCTCTTTTTTCCAAAATCATCACTAAGCTGATCAAATAACGCATCCATAACCGTGGCATACCGATTGTAAAAGAAGATGCGGACTCTACGAACTGCATGACGACGTCGTCTCCTCGCTGCTGCAGCACTCGATTGATCTGTCATCATTGGGTTACAGAACCCTGGTATTGATAATGATGTGGATGTGGATGAGGATAGATGATTGTTCTCTTCAGTGCCATTGTCAAGTTGTACAACTTCAATGCTGAATACCTTTTTATAAATTGTATTGAATGGGCCATCATCTTCCCATGCACCAAACCTATATTCATTGTTGTTAGTTTGTTCGTGATTGTTGTTGAACACTAACATCTCCTCATTGAGTCGATCCATCCGCCTTGTCAATCGAACACTCCAGACTTTGACAACACGACATAGACCTAAATTGACCGAGGAGGAAGATAAATCCATTTCGTTTAAATGAAAACATGTTCCCCCTCCTCCATGATGAGTATTGTCTTGTAATGTCGTTTCAGAAACGTGTGGGATGGATGTAAAGTCCCCATCCCACATTTGTCCTGGTGTCATTCTTGCCCTAATTCTTCCCTTGTGCCTCTTGTTGTTGTTATCGTCAGCTTGATTGTCATCATCATCGTCATCATCATCATCATGTTCGTCTTGTTCTTGAGATTGACTCAAAAATCCCAACTTGCGTTTAATACCACAAAGTAATCCAAACTCTTGAGTGTCCAATTGTTGTTGAGTTTGCAATGGTTCTTCCTCTTCCTCATCATCATCTACTGACTCTTCTTGTTGATTCTCAACAGTGTCAAGAATATCATTGTCCCCTCCATTCTCATGATTTTCAAATTTTTCATCCAATACTCCACTATGAAACGATGACTCTTCCATATTACTACTACTATCCGTGTCCTCTTGTTCATTCTCTTCATCATTGTCTACCCCAATCAAACGATGAGTGACATACTGCATGAGGAATTGTTTGCGCTGCCCTTTCCATTCGTTGTAGGACAACATCTTGTTGGTTACTTCAGTACCAGGTGCTGAAGCAGCTGTTGCTGTCGTTGTGGGGACGTGTTGAAAGAATTCTTGCATGGCCGTATTTTCATCCTCTTGTTGTTGCTGCTGTGAGGGTGATGTTTGTTCATCATCTTGAAGTTGTTGCTGCTGTGGAGGCTCTTGAGTAGTGTCATTGCTGTCATTGTCATTTGTAGAGTCGACAACTGGCAAAAAAGTTGCAACAGCACCATTATTATTATTGGTAGCACCATTGTTATTATCAGCAGCCATGTCTTCCTGAGTCATCATCATCATCTGACCACTCTCCTCCTCAATATCATCACCAAAGGCACTAAACACATCATCATCATCATTATTGTCATCACTATCATTCACTTCCTCCTCTTCGCCGCGAGCAATTCGTTGAGCTCGAGCGCGAGTCATTCGGCGTGGTCGACCATTGTTGGCAGTGGCGGCGGTGGGGCTGCCGAAGAGATTGCGGAGGGAGTGCAGAATGCTGCTCATGGTTTACTTATTGTCTGTGGTGCTTCGTTATTTGTTGCCGAGATGGTCTCTTTGTAGTTCAGATGCACCTTGTTTATGATGTTGTTGTTTGTTTGTTTCAGATGTCAGAATTTTTGAAAATTTCTCGGTGGGTGAAAACGTGCCCTCTCTAGAGAACATAAACGTGCCCTAACATGCAAATGAAAATGTACGGAGTACCTCGAACTGGGGGTACAAAACTTTTGACTAGGCTGGGATCAAGGGGGGTACAAGTGGAAAATGTCAGCTTGCTTTGTGCTAGTAATCCCTGTAATTGAGGAGGGGGGTACAACAATTTGACACTGAGGCTGAGGTTAGGAGGGGGGATACAAGTGAAATTTGGGGGGTACAGTTCGAGGTACTCCCCTTTGCAGTTTGCCCAACAACAACGTGATTGGCAACAACGATGGTGTTATTGGCAGCCCTGTGAAGCCACCAGCAACAATGAAGAGAAAGCACCCTACACTATAATACTTGAATGCTCTATGAACCACTTCTGAACGCAGCGCAGCAGCACAGGCCATCCACTCCAATTTTACAGCAGAAAACATCACATCATCATAATTGTTCTTTCTCCGCATGACATTCATTGCAATTCGTAATCTTGTTGATGTTCTTATCATCTTGACATTTGTGAATAGTACTACCTTGTCAGCGGTTACTGCAACTACGGCATCATTCATTTCAAGTAGTGCTGTTTCTACTTTGGTTGGATTGCAAAAGGACAGGAGAATTCCAGTAGTTACATCAACCATGAGCAGCAGCAGTGGTAGTAGTAATGATGATGATGGTATAGATCAGACAAGCAGCAATCATATTATGATACAAACAAATTCTTCATCTGCAATGAACATGGAAAAAGACGAACTGTACATAGAATCAATGGAGCCAGTCAAATTCAATGATAGCAAACAACAACTAACACCAACAAGAAAGAGAGGTAGACCAGGAATAGTCGTATTCAGTGGAGGCACTGCATTCAATGCTGCCGCTGCAGAAATGGCCTTACGGAATGTTGCATCTGTGGCGGCTACAAGTAGTAGTAGAGTCGTTGCATCAAATAATGATGCAGGTGTAGGATTAGCTGGTGCATTGGATGATGATAGTATAAAGAGTGAGAATAGTCTAAATGAAATGATGATGATGACCTCAATGATGATGTCCCAATCAAATACAAATAATAACAACAACAACAACATTATGGAAGGTGGAGGCATAAAAGTATGGCACGTCCTACCTGTCACAGATGATGGTGGCTCCACGGCAGAAATTGTTAGGGTGCTGGGCGGTCCTGCAGTTGGTGACATAAGATCACGTCTCTTGCGTTTGGCACCTGGGCATACGCGTGAAGGAAGGGCTGTTAGGCGATTATTGGGTCATCGATTGGTGAGTTTGGAAACAATCAAGAAACGTCAACAGCAGCAACGTCGTCGTGGTAGTAGTAAATATGATGAGGAGGAAGAGGAGATTACTGCAGATAAAGTAAGTCGAATGGCAAGGGAGGAATGGTTTGATATTATTGATGGAGGAATGGAATCTCATCGACATCATGGATTGCGTCATTACGCTGATGATGAGGAGGAGGAAGAGGATAATGACGACGAACGTGATAGTGATGATTACGAACATCCTCTGTGGAAGGGGGTGTCAACACCTTACCGATCCATAATACGAAGCTTTCTTGTGCATTTCCATTCTCAAGTGATGCACACGCACAATGGGATACGGCACTCGTCACGGAATCCTCCTTTTGATTGTGAGTCACTCATTGCATTGCTCGTATTAACGCTTCACTCACATACTCACAATAATCCTCGCTCCAGTCACTGGTGGAAGTGTGGGCAACTTTTTCTTTGCGGGTGCAAGGACGTTTTTCGGAAGTCTCCCGGCGGCAATTTTCTTATTTAGCAAGGTGGCTGGAATCCCTTCTGGAAGTCGAGTTTTACCTGCTGTATTGTCAGAGGAACGGTTGGTACTTGGAGCAGTATTGAAGGATGGGACCAGGTTAAGAGGGCAGTATGAGATTTCGCATCCTTCTCCACGACAGTTGGCAATGAAATCGAACTCAACCAAAGAAAAGGACGGGCAGAGAGATCGATCTGGAAGCTTCAAGGTCGTGGTAAAGTCGTTTGATACTTCTGAAAGCTTAAATGAGGGTATCACTTCCTTGCATCCTTCGGCAATGAAGAGGGTGTGTTATCTCCTACATGACCCGACGTGGCGACGGAAGCGGAAGGTACATGGTCAACGCAATGCAAACAATCTCTCAGCAGCTGCTGCTGAGCCTCCTTCGCCTCAACGGTCAAAGAGCAGAGTCCGAACAGATTGGACTGATAGGCATGAGGTAGATCCAGAACCTAACCCAAGCGTTCTCGAAGCAATATCAAACGCCAACTGTATCGTGTATGGATGTGGTTCTCTTTTCACCTCAGTCTTGCCGAGCTTAGTACTGAGGGGTGTTGGCGAAGAGATTGTCCGAAAGGCTGTCCCGCGAGTGCTACTGCTGAATGGATGGCACGATCACGAGACAACGTGGTTGGAGACGTCTAGTGATGGCAACGCTGTTGTGAAGCAGATGGATGCAACGGCGATAGTTCAGACTATTGCTAGTGCATTCGACCGCGGTAATGAGCAATGCAAAGATGATGAAGATGATAGTCATGATGGTTGTAGTGTGACTCCTATTCCATTAATTACCGACTATATTACGCACATTTTGTACCCGATCGGGAGTGAGATTGACATCAAAGAGCAATCCTTGGAAGAACTGTGCGCGTCTCGTCAACGCTTAAGATCTGAACACGCTGCCACTGCGGGCATTGTTAAACAAACGAACGAACAGCCTTCGCGACTGGATCGTATTAAAGTGATGGGAATTGCTTCAATCCCTGCTGATGAATGCGTCGAAGGTAAACGTAGTGGCGGGGCGAGTCGACACCGTATTTTTGATGCAGGAGCACTTGTTGATTGCCTTTTAGAATTAGCAAGCACATAAGATAAGAGTACCAAGCGCATTCTCAGCATCCAATGGTTACTCTTGGAAGTTGTTCGATAAGAAGTACTAGCCTAGTTTAATCTCTGTGATAGGAGGCTTGTGAATATTTTGCGTAGAATCTAGTTGCTGCTGTTGAATTGGCATTTGTTGTTGCGACATGGATGCAGGACTAGATCCACCATACACACTGCCTCCACCATACACACTACCTGAAGGACTACACATCATACCCCCCTTCATCATTGCATTTTGCTGAGCTATTACCGTATGCTGCTGAGCTGTATTGTTAGGCTGCATCATCATTACTTGTTGTGGCTGCACCATCATTTGTGACATGCCACCATACACTGAAGCCTGAGCTACAGACATTCCAGGCCCAACAGACATGCCACCACCTAGCATCATCGGTGGCCTCATCATGGGACCAACCGACATTCCACCGCCCATTCCAGGACCTACTGACATCCCTCCTCCTCCTCGCGCACCGCTCATAATAGTCATGGCACCAGCACCAGATGTCATTGATGTTGCGGCAATCATGCGATCGTGAGGGTTTTCTTTTAGCACACCACAAACCCACTCTCCTTCGGCAATCAATCCGTAGTTATACTTCATCATGCCCTTTCCATGAGGGAGCTCTTCTTTATTCACTTCACCCGTGTATCGGCCTGCATCACCATTCAGATCGACCCACTCCATACCTCTTACATATGTCGTATCATTCTCGTGGTGTTTATCGTTTTTGTGAGCATTCCAAGGCATTGTTCTTCCACTCTTGACAGCAACTTTACCCTTGCCTCCCCACGACGTAAATCCGCCGCGGATGCGATCGTACTGGGTCACTGCCTTTTCGTCTTGACCACCATCCGTCCACGTTCCTTCATAGAAGATCCCGTTGTCATACTTCATTGAACCCTTGCCATCAGGGCGACCATTATCATTGACTTGACCAGAGTAAAACCCAAAATCACCGAAATTATCCGTAAAAGGCATATTTTTCACAGCCAAGTGCGTGCGATTATCATGATTAGAAAGCTTGTCAGGGACCTTGCCAGAGATCTTGCTCTTCCTTCGTTCTTTCTTCTTGGAAGCGTCATCACTATTCCTGGCAGAGCATTTGACTGCATACTTCGTCCATTCTGTACCCTTATCCTCTGGAGTTTGCTGTTGCTGCGAGTTTGGAGGATGTTGCAATTCAGGTGCGCAACTTTGATGCTGGCGGTGAACTTGCTGCTGCTCAGGTACTTGGATGTGATGGATTGTTGGAGCATGCATTTGGGACTGGTAGTCGTGATGCACAGGAGGATTCAGATTCATATGATCACTTTCTATCAACTCTGGCTCTGGGTCAGGATTGAGTACGGCCATACTCTGGCCGTGCTGATACGGAGGAGGTGGTGGTGGAGGAGGTCGTGATTGCTGTGGCTTGGGTGCTTGAGGCTTGGAGGCAATCTTATGTGATGGAGGCGGTGTCCTTGCCTTTCCCATATCAACTGCGTCTGAGCTAGGCCTTGTGCTTCTATTTGGTGGAGGCGGGGTTCGAGATCTTATCTGCTGCAACGCTGATTCCACCTTAGACATGTCAATGCGACGTTCACTTGACTTGTTATTCCTTGATGATTTCTTACTACGGGGAGATAACTTCTTCTGCTGTTCTTTCTCCTTGTTCTTATTCTTCGCTGCCTTACCACGGCTGCCACTCTCCACTTTCCCACTACTCAGCTCTTCCGACATGGAAATCTCTGTGTACATCAGTTCATCGAGCAACTCATCCGCTGAAGAAATTATCATGTCGTAAGATGCCTTCTCGGATTGGTTTGATTGCATATTTCTTGAGGAACGACGAGATCCATCGACTGACGTGTTATCATCTCCACTCTCCTCCACGTCTTCATCTTCATCACTGACATAGTCAGTGCAAGAAGACGACGAAGAGCTGTCGTCAGCAGATTCCAACACACTAACTGTTAAAGAACTTCCTCCTACAGCTGGTTTACGAGTGACCAACGCATTACTCATCGAGGGAGCGCTCTGTTGCTTTGCCATCGATGGTCGACTTCCACTCCTCCTTGGAGGAAGTTCATCGGTTAGCCCACCTGGTACGTATATCAAAGACATCTGTTCACCCCCAGTTTGCGCCCGTTTGTGGCAGATGGCACAAACTCTAGATAGAATGATCCATTCTCCTCCTTTTTTCTTCTGAAGCTGAACGAATGGATGGTAAATGCAACATCCATTCTTGTCAACCTTTTGAGGTTGCTCAAATTCCTCCTCCTGTGCAGTATCTTCGTCAGAGTCGTCTCTGGAGGTCTGAGATGAGGAACAAGACGATGACGAAGACTCGTCGTCATCATCATTCTGTTCCAGGTATGGAGACTTGGATCGTGCACTAGACTTCGACCTTGCATCATCTTGTCGCTGTAGACCACGGCTATAGGGTGACTTGGATCGAGCTAATTGACGTTCTTTTGTAGGATCCAAAATGTGTGACTTCGACCGATGCCTTGCAACCGCATTACTCTTGCCATCTCGATGCTCTGATCGATTACGATCATGTTGATGATTCGTTTGATGTTCTTCTCTCGAGGAACGTTGCGAGGATCGACGTTGCTTATGCTCCTGTTGTTGTTTTGACTGTGGTATTTCCTTCACCTGCAAATACTTTCTCAACACTTTTTCCAAATGTTCCTTTTCTCTTTTATCACTATGGCTTGTCACACTTTGGCGGAGACTACCCCTATGCTGACGGTTGTTGTCCTTCTCACTCCGTCTTAGTCTATCTTCATCATGTTCGCTTGTCTTCTCCCGAGGTCTACTTCTACTTCGTGCTGATCTTGCATCATTTTTTGATGGAGGACGTGATCGTGATCTGCTAGATCTTTGTTGTTGTTGTTGTTGAATCATATCACGCTTGTGCTGCTGCTGCTGCTGCTGCTGCTGCCGTGGTCGAGACCGTGATCTATGACGATTGGCATCATCCACAATTTTCTCTATTCTACTACCCAAATCATCATCGGGACGGATTCGCGAACATGATTTTGATCTACCTCGAGAAGAAGGAGGTGATCGTGTTCTACCCCTGGAAGAAGAAGAAGCTGCAGTCTTTGCCGTCTCCTTCTGTTCCATTTTTTCGAGGAGTGCCTTAGCCCTGCTCAGACTGGACTCCTTGGAAGTGTCATTATGGTTAGTACTAGCAGGACGAGGTCTTGACCGTGACCTGCCGTCCCTGCCGCCATCGTTGGTTGCAGATTTGCGATCTCTTGGTCGAGATTGCGATCTAGATCGGCCCCTATCAAGCTGCTGCTGCTGCTGCTGCTGCTGTTTCTGTTTCTGCCGCTGGTCTTCTAGCATCTGTTGTTTATGAATGTGATCATGAGCTCTATTAATCCTCATCTGACACTCTTCGCTACTGCTAGACAACTCTGTTGCCACTGTATTTGTTCTTTTGGTACTTGTTGGAGAAATAGGAGAAGCAGTTGTAGTAGATCTATGTGGATGAGCTTCCATGGATGATAGGTCGACAACTTTAATGTCCTTTGAGCTCACGCTTCCTCCCCGTCCGGTCATTCCAGGTCCTCGGCGCCGAGGAATAGAACGCGACCGCGAACGACGGTGGTTGCCTGTGTAGATATTATCTGTTAAAAGTTCGCCCATTTCCTATTTCATCTCACTGTCTAGGTGATTAGAACAAAAGCGCAAAAGCCGCAAGCGACGCTTATTCCCTTGCTCTGAACTGTGTTGATGATTAACACAATTAGCACTTCGGACTTCGGATTGACCGCTAAGTTCAATTGTTTGCAGATTAGCCTTTGAGCTTGCGGCGGCACATTCAACTTATGATCTCACAAGTACGATCGAAGCCAGCAAAGTGACCATTATGTGATGGTTGTTTAGCGGGCCACTTCAAAATTGGGCTGGTTCAAGTGCCGATCTCTTTGGCAGAGCGGTCAGGTTCGGGGCCTCTCGTGAAGAACGTTACTGACATATTAATTCCTATGTACTTAGTTTAGAGAAAGCAGTACTCGAATGACATCGAAAAATGTGTGTGAGAAAGAAGTATGCAGAAGAAGATGGTGTCTCAACTGGTTCGCTATGGGAGTCCTCTGTAATTGGACGAGTGTCGCAGGTTGGATCGGGTACTCACAACTCACAATATCCAAAATTCAAATGGGCGGACAAAGAGAAGGAAGAGTGGATTCCCTTCTACTTGTAACTCCCATTTATTCAGCGGATGGGAAGGCCCAAGGCGCTTGTGGTTGACCGAAGGGTGATATTACCTGCGCCCCTACCCTGGCCGAGAGGCATCAATTGTCAATTGCATGCGATGCGTTAGTTGTACAATACCTACCCTGCTTTACGGCGTGGCACACACACAACATCGTTCTCCTTCACGATCACAACAGACAAATCGCAGAAGCAGAGAGGATATCACAGCCCGCACAACCGTTACAATAGGAATACATCCTAAACACCTTTTGTTTCACCTACACGACGGAACAGCTTTGAATTTGGTGCTAACATCATCGCCCCGCTCTGCCGCAGTCTAGAAATCGCAGCATCATAGCAGTGCGTGTATCGTAGGGTTCTCAGTACAGACTCGTCTTCCCTGCTCAACTCTTCCGCAGAAAACAACATCATCATCCTTATGAAGCAACTATCTTCACCGAAAAGAAGCAACAGAGGCGTCCACGGTAGTGGTCCATCCAAGCAATTATCAGGCTCCTCACTAACACTGGAGACACAAGTAACGTGCAGCACACATCAATCTCGATCAAGGACTCCTTCTCCTCAGCAACAGCAGGCAAGAGGGATGGATCCTTGTGGGCTTATTGCGATACCCCGTCGTAAGCTGCCTGCTACTGCTGTTGATAAAAAATCGGCAAAGGCTGAGGTAGTTGTGGCGGCGTCGAGTGATAAGGAGGTTAAATGGAACGAATTGCCAACAACTCAGCAGCAGCAGCAGGAAACTGCCCTTGTCGTTGCTTCTGCAGTGGTCACGCCACCCTCCATCCTTACAATAACAGACGATAAAGCGTCATCCTCTGACAAGCATGAAAAGAGTAATAATAATAATAGTGCACATCAAGTCAAGGAGGTTGCTTTGACATTATATAAAGATAGCAACAAGTCGGGAAGATCAAAATCATCATCCTCCACCGCTGTGGGTAATAATGAGCGAGTGACAGAGGATAAAGCAAGTGAGGGTCGGCATTACAGGGCCCACCTTTGGTCTACTTCGAAAGAAGGAAACAAACGGTCATCATCATCCAGACCACGTGCTTCTGGGACTACTACTTCCCGAAATGATACTGGTGTTGATGATAACAAGAAGCACCATCGGAGCAATAAAGATGATAGAGGTAGGAAGAATAAGTCAAAAGTATCCAAGTCCAGATCGTCTCGTGGTAACGCAAAGGAAAGCAAGGATGCCGGTGAAGACAGAAAGAATAAAAAGTCGGGGAAGACGAAAGAGCAGACTGATAAGAAAGAAGACAAGCAGCCTGCAACGAAGAAGGACTTATCCAAATCCAAACGGATGAAGAGTAAGCAATTAAATTCAATCAGCGGTAGTAGGGAGGCGATAAGATCATTCTCAAAAAGAAGTGGGCAGAAAAGTAACTGGAAGGGCGATGGGGAGGACGGAAAGAACAAAGGTTGGAAGGAAGGCATAGGCTCGTCTAATCCCGAGAAGAGTAAGTCTTTCATCAAACGTTTGGGAGGTAAATTTTCAGCAAAGAGCGCAACTGTTGCCGAGGACACTGCTGATGAAAATGAGGTGGGGGGATCTACAGAGATATCTCCCAGCACCAGTGTCGGTGCTGTTGCTCCGACTGAGAAAAGCCTCGTCCCATTTTCTCGGGGAAAGGCTAGGGGAAGAAGTCAATTTCAGCAGAGAGCAGCATCAAAAAGAGATGTGCGAAGCAATTCACCACCATCGCCTCAAGACATTCGTCGTCGTCCATCCCTGTCACCCGATCGATCCATGTCACCACAAAGTCATTCTAGCAGAGGCAGCTTCTATTCTGGATCAAGAAGCCCCTCGCCTTCTCCAAGAAGAAATAGAAGATCACTGTCACCTCACAGTAGTAGAGGAAGCTCCTATTCTGGATCTAGATCTCCCTCTCCACGACGGAGACGATCCTATTCTGGATCTAGATCTCCCTCTCCACGACGGAGACGATCTTTTTCGTCTCATAGTTGTTCATCGTATTCTCGGTCAAGATCTCCATCTCCAAGTCGGCGACGCTCCATGACATCACAAAGTAGTTGTGCAAGTGGTTCGGTTAGTTATTATTCTCGATCGAGGTCTCCCACCCCACGTCGGAGTCGGAGACTCAAAAGATCCGTCTCGCCGCCGTCTCCACGTTACAGATCAAGGGGTAGGAGGTTCCATTCTCGGTCGAGAACGCTTTCTCCTCGGAGGATGAGGGAGTTCGGAGGTGCAAGAAGGATGAGAAGTCCTCCTCCCAGAGTGAATCAAAATCGTCGTGGCTCATTCCGTAGTATGTCACCTCCTCGGGGGAGAACACCAAATAATTATCCTCCGATGAGGAAGCAGGCTTCTTTCCATGTGATGCCACGCCGGCCTTCGTTCTTATCGCGAAGTCGATCTCCCGAACCTCGCGGAGGACGTAGACAAATGAGTGCACATGGCAATCAGTACCAGAATCGTGGTCCAAATCGCCGCCCTCAACCAATGTCTCGTCGTCGCAGTATTTCTAGTGGTCACCATCGTCGTGGTTCAAGTAGTCCACCTTTGCACCGCCAAAACAGTGACTTTGTCCCACCACGCACAAAAGTGGCACCGGTTGGCACCACACTTCGTAGGTCAGCATTCCAGAATGAAAGACGGATAACTCGTTCCCCATCTCCACCCAGGATGCGACCTCAGTCTCAGCAGTGTCAAATTTCTGATGTTTATAAACGACCTGTCAGGGATGAATCACGTGCGCTTGTGATTAGAGGTCAATCGCCTTCCGCAGAAGATACGTCCATGACGTCGACGTCTGCGCTAGTCCCGGGAGTAGAATCCCAATCCTTACGGAATAAGCCGGCTGCAAGGCAATCGTCTCAGTCTTCTGAGTCTACTGGAGTATGGATAGACTGCCCAGAGCAAAATGATCCTTGTGATGAAGACTTGACGTTCTCAGAGTGCCAGGGCTTCAGAGATGACGATTCCGATGCAACTTATGACGCAACACATGGGTTACCACCAGGACCTCCATCTGGTGCACATTCCTTTGCGACCTACGAAATGCCAGACGGGCCACCTCCTGCGTCAGGTCGCCTGGTTGACTTGCGGAAATTGACCAAACCTGGTCGTAAAAATCAGGGCAGCAACAAAACTAGATCTAAAGCTGCGGATCTTAGAAGGATGTCTGAAACTGTTGAGAATTCAATCACGGGTTTCGAAGGAAGTTGGCGAAACAAACAAACAGCGGGACTGGCAGAAGATCACGAGGGTGCAAAAGTAAGACAACTCAGCTTAGCGGCTCAATCGCTCGTTGGACAAGGAATTGCAAGGAAATCGACTAACGGGTCGCTCCCATCTCGAGACGAAAAGCAGAGTCCACACTTTGTTCCAGGTCCTCCTCCAAGGAAACCACCTATGAATATGTCCTCTGCATCAGTGTCAGAACCACCTCGTTCAAAATCACCCAAATTTGTTCGTAATAATAGATCATCATCAGGAGACAGTCGGACTAACATTGAGTCGAATGGTCCTGCAAATATTCAAAAGGCACAAGGTAATGATCCTCCTTACAGCAACCGGCCATCACCTCCACCGCCTCCTCCTTTTTTGCATCGGCCGAATGATTCTCCTATGGAGACACATCAGCCTGTTGCATCTAATCCATCATTTCAGAATTTGTTTGAAGGTCCATCAGAGAAGAATTGGCAACAATACTTGACTAAAGGCAAAAGAAACACTAGTATACAACGTGGGTCTAGTAGATCAAATTCTCCAGAAAGAGATTCAAGTAGGGGACGACGGGCATCAAGCACTGGAAGAACCTCCAGGGAAAGAAGTCTTAGTGCTGGGAGGAAATTGTTCGGCCGAGCCCCAGAAAAGCTCGACTATAACGATCGTGAGGTTAACAACGTTGTGAACAGTATGCCTTTTACAGATAAATTCGGTGATCCTGGCATTTACTCTGGTCAAGTCAATGATAATGGTCGCCCAAACGGAAAAGGATCAATGAAGTATGACAACGGAATCTTCTATGAAGGAACTTGGACAGATGGTGGTCAAGACGAAGAGGCAGCGACCCAGTACGCTCGCATCCGCGGCGGATTTACGTCGTGGGGAGGCAAGGGTACAGTTGCTGTCAAGAGTGGAAAAACAATGCCCTGGAATGCTCACAAAAACGATAAACACGACGAGAATGATACGACATATGTACGAGGTATGGAGTGGGTCGATCTGAATGGTGATGCAGGCCGATACACGGGTGAAGTGAATAATGACAAAGTTCCTCACGGAGAAGGCATTATGAAGTATGACTTCGGGTTGATTGCCCAGGGAGAGTGGGTATATGGTGTGTTGAAAGAAAATCCTCACGATCGCGTTCTCAGTGCTGCGGAGTTGAGTGCAAAAGGTCAAGGTGCTGATGCTATGTCTATTATGAGTAGTCTGCGCTCGCTAAAGGGAGGAGGAATGTCAGTGGGTCCTGGAGTGGGCGGTGGAATGTCGGTTGGTCCTATGATGAGGCCACCGATGATGCTAGGTGGTGGCATGTCTGTTGGGCCTGGAATGGGAAGCGCAATGTCTGTAGGGCCTGGAATGTCTGTGGCTCAAGGTTCAGTTTATGGGCCTGGAATGTCTGTGGCTCAGGGTTCATTGCATGGTGGTATTCCACAAATGATGATGCAACCACAACATCTGATGATGATGCAGCCTCAGCTACCGCAACCGATGATGATGCCGCGACCGAATAATGTGGCAGCTCAGCAAAATGCAGCACTCGTCGCTCAACAAAATGCCATGATGCAGGCAATGGCGATGAATCAAATGCATGCTCCTCCGCCACAGCGACTGATGCCAATGCAACAGCAGCAACATACAATGCAAGGCGATCCTCCTATCACAGAAATAAAGTTTAGCTAATGCAAAGTGTTGATTAGCATACCTACTTCCTTTTCAGACGCCACTCACAATGGATATCGTATCCTGTGAGCGAGAAATAGAATCCATCTCTTCTCCCTCTATCCTCTTCTACTGTGTCGTCTCATTCTCATCTATCAACTATCAACAGTATTGCCAAGCTGACTACCCCAGCAGGCGTCAGTGTAGGCACTCAATTCATGCATATCATCTTTGGCAGGCTTCACCGCATCTGAATAAGCTTCTTTGTCATGCGGGAAAGGAAAGTGCACGTAGGCAGACGTGTCACTAGACGAAGCCGAGTGGTAGGCAATGCCATGATCAACAGTAGACCGGAGGTAGCGGACGACATACTTGGCAGCTTCCCAGTGTTGGGCAGCGGGGCAACTGTTGTAGGATGCAAGGAAGGAAACAACAGGAGCCAAATCAGGACGAGTGTTTGTAGCCAGCCATGTAAGGCCACCAATTAGGGAGCGGTAGTTGTCACGGCGTTGCACAAACCACTTGTCCAACTCATCAATGTTTGCAGGCGGGATGGAGTCGATAGGACATCCCGATCGATATGGCGTAGCATGAGGATTGTAATTGCTGGAATCCAATTTGTACCGTTCCACCAGATGTTGAGCATAAGCGGACTGAGAAATGTGCACGGAGAGAGCACCATCGGCATGATCAGCCCATTCAAAATGCGAACCAAGGAACCAGTTCACAGTTCCCATGAAGTCCACCTTAATTTTGGAAGCAAGAAGACGTTCAAAACGGCGCTCAACCTCGTCAGACTCGGAGAAATAGACAAAATCGTCCACGTAGATACCAAGATGAAGAGGTGGTTCCGTGGTTGAAGTTGTAGTTGAAGTTGAAGGAGATGACGTGTCTGATTTATCAGATGGGTGGCCGATCCAGAGGCATGGATCATGTGATGACGGCTGCATACCCATATCCCTCAATGTAGACGAAATCAAGTCAAACCAGTGGCGTGGGCTACGTGCAAGACCATACAGACATTTCTTTAATAGCCAGTATTCATCGGGAGCAGCATCAGGATCGCCAGGAGGAGGTTTAATGATGGTAGTTTCGTCAGCCGGCAAGGTACCTTGACAGAAGGCATTCTTGGCATCACCTTGCTGCAGGCGACGACGCTTCTCGACTGCCATGGATGTAAGGAGGCGAAGCGAGGAGTATTGCAAAACAGGTGCATATTTATCACCTTTGGACCAAGGGCGATCATCCTGATTACCGAGCACGACAATCCTCGATTTGGCACGATGGGGATTGAGGTTCTCATCAGGTTTGACCACCAGCACACACATGGAAGGGATAGCCTTATTAGCTCCTTTTCGACGAAGGCGACGATACTCCTCTAACGATAATTTGACATAAGTTTCATTGTCCACAAGCGCTTGTTTCTCTTCATAATAGGACTCTAACCACGTATCACGATCAGGGTGAGATGACGCGAGGGCTTGTCGTAATGAGGCAGGGCAGGATTCTTTCAGATGAATGGCAGAGACATGACTGACATTGATATGCATGTGCTCGGAGGCAGGCCGGAGGAAAGTTGAGTACGTCCACGATGGAATCAAGATGTTGTCTTGGGCAAGGATGGGCCATTCAGTGAGCAAGTTGGGCAAGTCGACCCCCCATGATTCTTCACGTGAAGACATTTGACGACGGCATGAAAAACGAGGCACACCAGCCGATGTCATAATAATAAAACCTTTGTGAAATTCGCCATCTTTATCAAAAGTAACTTTGCTGCCATGTTGGAGCCAAATAGGTAGAGACGCCACCGCAGGAAGATCAGGAGCTGTCCGCTGTTTGGCGGTACGGTTAGCAGGAGACTCCGCCAACTCGTCCATTTCGAGGAGAGTTTTCTGGAGTAAAGAGCCATCGGGGCATTGAAGACGGTAGCAATCAGGAACAGGCGCGCCGTTAGCATCACGGAATGGAAGACTGGAGACAATAGCGGTGGTGGTGGAACCATTAGGAAGAGGCACTTGAAATGGCATCCCTGGAGGATACGGCTCAGGCACATTCGAGTGACTATCACGGTAGAGACTAGCGACCAACCCCCCATCATATTGAAGATTTCGATTGGGCCATTCATTGCAAGGAAGACGAGATGGATCAAATTTATACGTGTCCGGTTCATAATACTTTTTCGTTCCAGGATGGTAGACCAACAAACCATTAGTCGACGAAGAACGCCCCACGGCAATACCTTGCATGGCATTGGATTGAAAGGTAGATCGAGATTTATCGGCATCGGAATCTTTGTAGAAATACACCATAGAGAAGATGGGGAACCATGTTCGGGTATCAGGCGGGCAACGATGAACCAACTCAAATGGCGTAGTCAGACGGCCATTAACACGCCCAGGAATCATATTATGCATGCGTGCAGCATGTTGCACCGCAAAAAACCAGTAGTCTCGTGACATCTGCTTTTCAACCAAGTATGCACGAGCCATAGAGCACAAAGTTTGCCAGTACCTCTCCACAAGGCCATTTGCAGATTGACGGCCAGCGGGAGCACCATGGATGGTAGATTTGTTCTTGATGATCCAACGACGAGTTTCCCCACCCAAGAGCTTCTGATCACAGTCGCAACGAAACTCGCGTGGAAGAGCACCCGCATCCGCCTGGAAGAGCTCAAGAGCTTCGATAATATTGGCGCTAGTGAGATGGCGGAGACCATAAATCCATATATATTTTGTGGCCCGGTCAACAAGTAAGAGAGCAAAGCGATAACCAAGTCGACTAATCACCTCACCGTAGACAATATCCATATGTACCAGATCCAAGAAATGAGGAGTAGGAGCCCTCGTTTTACCACGTTTCCGTTTACGCATGGTAGCAAACTCGCCGATAGAAGGAATAGGTTGACCGCCCTTAATAAACGTACAATCCTTAGATGCGGAGCAAAAACTTTCATAATCACGGAAGCGACGGTTGCCAAACAGTTTGTAGATTTGGTCTGAAGTTAAATGTTGTAGAGAATCAGATTCATTGGGTGTATCACATGGACGGACTGGCGGAGGCGAAGCATGAGGGTTGGTAGAGAAGAGAAGCAATTCCTCAGGAGAAATCCGACGGTGAGTATCGGATGGGATGGACAACGGAGAAGGAGGCGGAGGTATTTTCCAAGTAGACGGACATTTACGGAGAGGAATATGATATGTAACATCCTCTTTCCAAGTTCCCCAAGTGACAGTAGACTTCAAGATGGGAGTAGTAGGAGACGTCGAAGAAGAGGACGGATGAGAAGGCATCGTAGGAGCATCGGCAGGTGAAGAAGGCTCAGGAAGAGGAGCAGTAGGATCCGTAGGAGGGGGATCAGTAGGCGAAGTAGCGGTAGGGGGCAACGTAGGCTGATGAGTAGGCGGATGAGTAGGTGCCGAGGTGTCCGAAGGCGAAGCAGGATCGGAGCGGAGGGTGGCAGTAGCATTTCGCTCTTGTAGACGACGGGAGCGACGGAGGCAGGAAGCAGAAGAAGCTGCAACCGGAGTACGGCCGAGCTTTGGTTGGACATAATCCATAGAACGGAGGTCAGCATTACGGCCGAGGACGGAGAATGAAAGATAACTATCCACAGAATCATCCACCTCAAGACTAAACGTAGGAAACCAAACGGAGAAAGTAGCATTATCACCAATAAAGCCACACTGGGGTTGTTGGCGATGTGAACGTAGGCTGAACAAAGGCGCGCGAAGGGCGGGGACATGGTAGACATTGTGTAGAACGACCTTCTTTCCACCCAGGAGTACCGCAACAGAGCCGACACCCATAATTTTAGCCAGGCGTTTATCCGCAAGACGCACAAACCTGCCAGTCACCCGATGATAGGAGATGAAGGCCTCATAATGAGGAAAGAGATGATCAGTAGCTCCCGAATCCGCAATACACACATCAGCCGAGGCTTGAACCATCTTTGTAACTGCAGATGCCGACATATGATAACTAATGGAGCTAGAGTTCTGAGATAGAAATCCTCGCAGAGCATTGCGGCGATCACCAGCAGGGAACGGAACAGTGTAACGAACAGGTGCTTCTTTATGCGTTAAACTACAACTACTGCAATCCACCAGCGAAGATGACCCCACATGATTGATGGCTACGGACGCAGACGATGCGGACACTTCCACAGCAGACTCCTCATGGATGAAAAAACTACCCACAGAACCATCAGAAAAAGAGTTGAAACTGCATGTGTCATCATCATCAGCCGGAGCGCGAGTCTGTGGTGGAGGAGTGGGAGGTCGAGGAGTTGGCAATGGGTCAGTTGGAGGATTGGCAGTAGTTACAGACGCAGCAGCAACCGGAGGTTCAGTATTGGAAGGTGATGGAGACTCACTTTTCTTCGCCTTTAAATTGGCCGCCGCAGTTTTGGCATTGTCACAAATCACCTTGGCAGCCTCCTCATCTTTGACGAGGACGTACCCATGGGATGCAAAGTAGTTTGTCAAAATGTGACACTGTGGGGTGTGATGGTTGGTTCTTTTACAATAGCCACACACCTTACGGGAGCCCTCAATTGTACCCGCATTCAAAACAGCTTGGAGAGTACGAGGTTTGGGGTACTCTGGGGCACCACTGCTGCCACCACCACCGCCACCAGTACCACCAGAAGGGGGCGAGTCACCACCAGTCCCAGCAGCGGAGGCATGAACAGTAACAGAAGGTTCAAAAGTCTGAGCAACCCGGAGATAGTCCGAGGCCTCCTGTTCAATATCATCAAGTGTGGCGTTGGCGTACTTAGCTGAATCCTCGGCAAACCGATTCCTGAGAGTATCAAATTGAGCATTCAGTCCATACATGGCAATCATTGTCAGAAGCATAGGATCCAGCACTACACCGGCAGCGTGCAACCGAGCAGAAGTTTGACGGAGGCGAGCGCAGTATGTTTCTACAGCTTCGTCCTCAAATTGTTTTGTTTGCAGCAGTTCAACGTAGATAAGGAAGCGAGCAGCTGGCGTTTGCGGAGCATATCGTGTGCAGAGCCGAGCCAACATTTCAAACCCTTTGTCAATAAATTCATTTCTGTTGGTGAAGATATCGCGAGGGGCACCCGAAGTAAACTTCAGCAGTACCTGTCGAAGATTTCGACTCTGTGTGGCATTGGTAGAAGTAGTAACAAGACGCTCATACAGCTCACCCTTACCACCTGGATTCAAATGTGGTGTCTCCATCAGATGTGTAACATCATTCAAAAATGCAATAAAATCAGCACCTTTGAACACAGGCAGATGTACACGCTCCAAATTGAACGCAGACGATGTCCCATTCTCTTGGGCCGACGTCAACGCCCCAACACTGCCCTCATCGAAGGAAGGAGGAAAGGACACGGAGGTCATAGCCGAGACAGAAGGAACAGCCGCAGCGGGAGGAGCAGAGGCATTAACGGGAGACGGTGCAATATGCACTGAAGTAGGATGATGGTGTGGTGATGCATGAACATGAGGCGCACCCATTGGTGGCATCGGGTGTTGTTGTGGTGATGCATTAACATGTGGCGCACCCATCGATGGCAGGGGGTGTTGATAAACACCTGAGGCATCCGGAGGAAGGGTGTTCATCGTCATGGGATGGTATGAACCGTGGTAATGAGATGAATCAGTTGAGGCATTGGAGACGCCGGTAGATGTAGATGACACTGGATGGTAGGAACTATCCACTCCAACAACCGACACCGCATCGGCCGCATGACATGGACGCGTTGGGAGAGGAGGCATAGTCGTAGGATCGATTTGGTGGCCGGCACGGATCCACTGTGGATCGGCAGGCTCAATACGACCGTGGCCTTCAGGATGGTGTTGGAGGAGAGCAGCGGCCGAACCAAAAATCCGGAGGGCAAAGCCATGGTAAGTGAAGAAATGACACACGGCCTCCTCATCAGAGATCGTCCCCCCAGCAACAGAGACGAAGTAGGAGTTGCGTAGGTTATCAGGTAGCACTTGACTTCGACGAAAAGGAAGATCAACAAAGCGACGTGCGAACAAATGAATCTCAACCGCAGCGGGGCTCATGTTGTGCTGAGCTTGAGATTGGGCCGGAGTGAGGACGGATGATGGGGTCAGTAGACGATATTGTGGATGGACAAGGGGAGGCAAGTGGTGATTGTGATGATTTGTAGGTGTATTAAATTGATGTTGGGTAGGCTGAGGGGGACCAATTGGCAGCGGCACCCCTGCAGCGGATGATGATTCCGGTGGATCCATCAACGCAGATGATTGTTTATCTTTCCCGATATGCACAGAGGAAGAATCGCTGGGAAAATGAGAACAGACTAGTTGATCTCGTCTCCAGCGATGATAGTTTGGGGAATGACCTGCTAAGTCACTAGACCTGCGTCTATCAACTTTTTGCAAGATGAAACAATGATATTATTTTAGAGGCAAAAGAGTTGATGAAGCAGCGGAGCAAAGCCACCAAAATGCCAATGCTCGCTACAAGAATGACGTGTTATTCGCTACGCGTGTAACTGTCAGACATCTGTCCGAAGCACACACTATCAACACCATGACCATGATGGTAGCCGACCTCTGCCGACGCAGATAATATCGCACAGAAACTCTGACTATGCAACGAAGAAGAAGATCGCAGTCCCATATCTTCACCGCCTCCACCCCCTCCACCCAATTCGGTGCAGAATTGCAATCGATAAAATCTTCCATCTTACCAGCTCTATTTGAAGGATTGGAAATCAAAAAGGCAAAATCCAATGGCAAAATCTCGACACGTGTTCTCACGCTTAGTGATGACCTATTCAAGCTGTTTCTTTCTCGTACAAGCAAAAGACAATTGCTAGGAAAGAGAGCTGTGTCCACATTTGTTGGCGCAGTTATGGCAACAAAAGAAGTGGACTGTACACAATTACATCATGTAAAAGTTATTGACATTGCAGATATACTCTTTGTACAGAGCGGCTTTATTGGCAGTCGGAAATTGGAAGCAACAGCAACGCTGGCGTTCCGTGGTGAGAAATTGGACCCAGCACAAGTCGTATCAATATTTCATGGAACTACGACTACGGATTTCATTTTGAAAGACGATGAAGATCGAAAGGCACTTCTATCTTCCATTCAAATTATCAGAGATGCATATCGCAAAGCATCCATGAAACCAAATATTACAAGGGAGCAATTGTTATTGAGATATGCTTGGTTTGATGTTGATTTGGGGAGACACGGCGTTCTTGATCTTGCCGGATTCTTGCGGTTATTGCGCAGAATCAATGTTTACATAAAGCAAGAGAAGGCGACCAAGATTTATCGAGATTATTGTTTAGAACTCCATTCTGAGCCACAATATCGTTATAGTCTAGGTCAGCGAATGCGGCGTGGGAGCAAGATGAGTTTGAGGGCTAACAGGGGTAGCAATGGACATCGCGATCATTTTGGAATAAACTTTCATGAATGTACAGAACTTTTCCAACGTATCAAGTCAGAGCAAAACGTTGGAAAACAAGTGTGTGATCTTATTTTCAACGAGTTGTTCGGAGAGGAGAGGGAAAGTGTGGCTGCAGAAGATATTGTGCAGTTCTTTCTCATTGACAGACAAGGCAATAATGATGCAACAACTGATCAAGCAAAAAATATTATCCGTTTGTACGGCAGTAGTGGAGACAGTGAATCAATTGATAGAATGAGCTTTGGACAATACCTATTCAGTGCTGAAAATGATCTCTTTGATCCTGCAAAGCAAAGATTCGACGAAAGCGTCCTCAATGAGAGTCTCTCAGAATACTTCATCAACAGTAGCCACAATACGTATCTGACGGGGGATCAAATACAATCAAAAAGCAGTCTCGAGGCCTACGCAGTCGCTTTGCACAGAGGTTGCAAGTGCATGGAATTGGACTGTTTTGATGGTGATAAAACAGGAGCTGTCGTTGTTTATCATAGCTACACAGCCACTTCCAAGATCGCCTTTATTGACATTGTCTTGGTTGTGAAAAGGTACATCGTTGCCAATCCCGAAACGCTTCCTATCATACTCTCATTGGACAATCATTGCTCCTCGCCATTCCAGGAGATGATGGCAGTCATTCTCAAAAAGGAGCTGGGTGAGATGTTATATCATCCAACTTCCACTTTGGATAGATTACCTTCTCCTAGAGATTTAGCTGGAAAAGTTCTTCTGAAAGGACGTCGGACAAATGGAAAGGACGACGGCTTATCTGAGACAACGAAAGCATCTGCAGACATAAATGGTCGCCGAGTCTCACTCAACGATCGGATTTCTTTTGCATCACCACTAAAGAATGGAACACGAAACTTCTCCAAAGATGCAACAGAAACTCCTTCAAACAGTGTCAACCTTGCACCCGAGCTTGCAGAGATTACAACATTCAACACAGTTAGGTTCAAGGACTTCTCGTCAGCGGCCGAACTGCCAGTGACAGACATGATTTCGGTCAGTGAGAGCAAATTTCTGAGAGTACTCAATCAGAACGAACAGAATGTAACTCTTTGGAAGAGTTACAATAGACAGCACATGACGAGAACTTATCCAAGTGGCACAAGATTAGACTCATCCAATTTCAACCCAGTCCTTCATTGGTCAGAAGGATGCCAAATGGTATCACTCAACTACCAAACAGATGACTCCGAAATGGCACTCAATGACGGCCGCTTCCGCGAGAATGGCAACTGCGGCTATGTAAAGAAATCTCTCAACAACTATCCTGGTACAATGAACTTGAAAATCAAAGTCTTGGCAGGGTCTTGCCTGCCACACCCTTTCGGAGAGCCAAGTGGAGAAGTGACATCACCCTACGTAATTTTAAGACTTCATGATGTAACAACAACAACAACAACACCACAAAAGAGCGAAGAATTGTTGAAGGTAGAAGAGAGGAAAACACATACTGTTCAAGATAACGGATTTTGTCCACAGTGGACAGACGCAAAAGAGTTTGCATTCAAGGTTGAAAGTCCTGGTGTTGCCATGTTGCAATTTACAATAATTCACTCCGATGAAGGATTCATAGATGATAAAATGTGTCTAACGGCCATTCCAGTTCGATGCTTGAGACAAGGACTTCGGTCAGTCCAATTCTACGACCGCAATTGTCAGCATGGTTCTTTCGCATTTGCCAGACTCCTTGTTAGTGTCGAAATTGAACAGCACATCCCTTGGAAATAGCAATCATTCTTTTATATAACCACATGTAGAATAAATGTACATGTAGAATAAATGTCATATTTTGTAAGCATCACCACATTATGTTAAATATCTCATCTGGAAGGATACAAAGCAAACAGTTCCACAAGCTCAGACCTGCCCTCTTCCAACGCAGTTGAACGAGGACTATCACCATCATCATCCTCCGCATCAGGATCAGCTCCTCCCTCCAGCAATACTCGAATCCCTTCCACATCTATCCCCGCAACTACCGCAGTTTGCAATACGCCGATTCCATCTTGATCAGTAGCATTCACATTCGCTCCAGCAGCTAGTAACAACCGCATGCATTCCATGCATCCTTTATCCGCAGAAAAGTGTAGTGCCGTTTGTCCAGATTCATCGGCATCATCTAGATTAGCACCTTGTTGAATTGCTTGCCCAAGTGCTGTAGTGTTGCTGGATAGAGCAGCATTTCGCAACCGAATTTCTGGTGAGGAAGAATCTGATTGTACTTCGTTGTTGATTGGATAAACATCAGTTGATGATGATAGAGTGCTTTGACGTATTCCCATCATTCCAGAATCCAAGTAGTCGTCGTCTTTGTCTTGATGAATAGGACATCCATCTTCATCAACATCCTCCTCACATTCATCATCATCATCCTGATAGACTATATCGTTATTGTCATTTGGATCCTCCCCAGCAAAGGAAGAAGAACCTCCATTAACAAAGTGATACACAACCTCACAATATTTTTCCATTGCAAACTCTTTTGGTAATCCAGTGAATTTCTTCCAGGCATCATACTTGGCACGTTTTACCACATTGAGTTTGGATGGGGCAGTATTGTTGTTATTGTCATGTACATCCCCCTGTAGAGCCTGTTTGTACAATCCATACATCATTAGCTGATCTCTTTGATCTAGAATTGTTAATTGTCGTGCAGCTTTGGCAGCTTCGTTGAATAATTGTTGCAATTCTTCGGATGTGCCATTGAATGATTCATTGTCATCGCTAGTGTTGTTGTCTCTTCGTCGTTGATTATGTGTTTTGGAAGACTTTTTATACCACATCCAACAAGTCACTGCCATGAGTACCGCTGCTCCAGTGCCCACCCAAATCAATCGTTGCTGTTGTTGTTGCTGTTTCATCATGATGATGATATTGCGTTGTTGTTGTGCCTTGACTTTGGCCCGATATCTTGCGAGTCGTCGTTCGACGCGATCGGCAGTTTCTTTATCGACGAGTGCAGCTTGAGGACAGTAAAGGTCGGGATCTACTTCCCGCCTGGGCATATATAGATAGCGCAACGGTGGTAATAGCTGCTGCTGCTGATCTCTGCTTGCAGCAAGCGGAGTAAGGAAATCCAGGGGTGCTGGTGGTCGTGGTCGGTTTGTGGCAAGAGCGAGGAGCAAAAAGTCATGGTCATCGTGACACCTGTCGATCTCTAAATCTTCTCTGTCTTTCATCCTATCAAACGATGATTTTCACAAGGTAATCCTCATGGGCTGATCCGCACCGTACACCGATAAATGGCTGCTTGGCTGCTGTTGGCTGCTGCTGCTGCTCCCTTGATTGATTACTACTTCATACATCTGCAATAATACACCTCTCTGGCAAAGTAGTATCTCTCTCCACTGAGCGACAATATTTCCGGCTTATTATTGAATCCATTCTTTTACAATGAAACGATCGGCCGAAGAAGCATCTCTCCTCGTCGACAGAGCCGCTGCTAGCTCGGTCGCTGCTCCATGCAGCAGTGATGCTACTCCTCATCGCGTGAGCATGATTGCTTCATCAGCATCAGCATCATTGATGTCAACGTCTCATCATCATATGTCGTCATCATCACTCTCCTCATCAACCACCAAATCAACAAACAACAACAGCAATCAATCCATCTTGACTCGATTTATAAACGCACGTCTCCTTCAACGAGATGGATCACTCGAGAGGGGAGAACTGACAGTAGACTCTTCTACGGGGATTATTATTCAAATTCGTTTCGATTCACAACAACATCAACCTTTGCAAGACAATACTGACAATGACATTGACCACAATCAACAAATTAGTCACATTGTTGATTGTCAAGGAATGATACTATCTCCTGGATTTATTGATATACAACTCAATGGTGCTTATGGAATAGATTTTAGTAATGGTGGATGTGAAGATGATTTTGATGATGATGACAGTGCTGCAATTGACAACAGTAACAATAATAGTGGTCTTTGCATACACGACATTTTCCAAGTGGCCACTTCATTGTGTCAAAGTGGAGTTACTAGCTTCTGCCCTACAATGGTATCTTCTTCTCGTGATACGTATCGGCGTGTGCTTCCTTTGATCAGAAACGCCAGAAGACAACAACAACAACAACGTGACAATACCAAGATTGGTGCCAACATACTTGGAATGCATTTGGAGGGACCATTCTTTGATCCCTCGAAAAGAGGAGCACATGATGAACGACATATTTTGGCCCCATCCAAGGGAATTGACACCGTGAAAGAGGTGTATGGGTTGAATCAAGTCCAAGAGAAGGAGAACGACAATGATGTAGACTATTTGTCACCAATGTTGGAAGATATTGATATTATTACTCTTGCGCCAGAACTAGACGGTGCTCTTGACGCAACAAAGTCTTTGACTCAACCGTCTGAAAGTGAACGCAATGTCATCATTTCTTGTGGACACACTGGGGCCACGTACGAGGAGGGGTTACAAGCAATCAGTCACGGAGCAACACTTTTAACACATCTCTTCAATGCTATGAATCCCTTTCACCATCGCAAACCAGGGCTAGTAGGCTTGCTTTCTTCCAAGTCAAAGCTTGCAAGTATGGGATATCAGCGCCCGTATTTCTCTCTGATTGTTGATGGCATACACGTCCATGAGAGCGCCGTCAGCATGGCTTACAACAGCCATCCCAATGGATGCGTCCTTGTGACTGATGCTATGAGTGCAATGGGTCTTGGCGATGGTATTCATGCGCTTGGAGACATGTCAGTGAACATCAAGGGAGATCGTGCCACACTTACTGGAACTGACACTTTGGCTGGAAGTGTTGTATCTATGGACACTTGTGTTCGACGCTTTCGTAAATTCACTAATTGCTCTATTGGCGAGGCTTTGTTGTGTGCTACGTTGCATCCAGCGAATGTATTAAATAGAAGTGTGATGCGGGAAAGAGGCGGATTAGCTGAAGCTCCAATCGGAGTGTTGGAAATTGGTGCTAGAGCAGATTTGGTTGTTGTTACGGACGAGTTAGATGTGTCGCCACGTGGGTAAATGGCAAAATTGCTTACGACGGCCGAAAATTATTGTAGTATGTCATTAATGATAATGCTGGAGTGAAATGGAATTATCTACAAGGTAATAAATATCTACGTTAACAGGGGTTTCTCTCTTCACATCAATTGGAAGCACAAGCACACCACAGCAGCGATCACATAACCTCCCCTCGCAAGTTGTGAAGCAGAACTGGGAGTAGTAGACATAGCACCGGGGGTCTGACTCTTGGGAGAATCTGACTGATCCCAAAGACACGAATGACGGTCTGTCACGCCAACTGAGTTGCAACATTCGAATCGACTTGCATACAACGTCCCATCCATCACTCCATTTGCAGAACTGTAACATTTACCATTCGACATGTAGAATTGTTCCTCCTCTACAACTGGAACTGGTACCTCTACAGGTACCTTTGGTTCAACAGCTTCAACAAGCAAGCACTCCAGTTGATCAGCTGGGGAATCCACACTTTCATCGCAACAGATCTTTCTGGAACTAAAGTCTGGAATATTTGTGCAGCATTCCACTTGTGTGCCAAAAAAGTTTCCTTCCCTCACAGCACTGGCTTCACAGAGAATATTGTCTACCAAGTAGAATTTGCTATCACTCTGGCTACCATTACCACCTGCACTACCATTTGGAGCTGGAGTTGGCACAGGAGGGCCCACAGGGTTGGTCACAGGAGGCAAGGGTCCTCCCGGAGTTGAATCAGTAGGTGTATTCAACAAACATGATGAGTCCTGTTGCCAGCCATACCTATTTGTTAAATATACGCGGAAGAAATGAAGGATGAGCGTAATATCGGCAATTAATCAAACAAGTGACCACATTCAACAATTCACTTACCAATATTGGCAACACTGCTCTGCCGTGAAAAACAATGTAAATCCGAGCGAATCGAAGTTACTGGGGCGCTGAGAAGCATCGCTGCTGCACTTTCCAGTGATCAAGTCCATGGGGTAAAAGAAGACAGTGTCGTCCGGTGTTGTAGCTGAAGAAGGAAGCACATTGTTGTCAGCTGGAGGCACAGTGGTGGTAGTTGGAGGAGGGAGCAATACCTCCTTTGGTGTATTAAGTGGTTCGTTCCTATGGCAATTTCCCCCTTGTTGCCAAGAGTACCTGCAAGGGTGCCGCATGAGCAATCGACGATGAGTTCAGTAAAAGTAATTTGATTGTATATCTCGTCAATAAATAAATGACACAACACACTTACCAGAAATCACAGCACTCGTCTAGTGTTTCAAATAATGTGAAATTAAGCTCAGTGAAGGAGCTTGGGCGCTCCATTGGATCATTTGAGCAGATTCCCTTGTTGATGTCTGAAGGATAATACAACTCCGGATCAGATTGCAACTCCCGGTTGTGCACATGTCCAATGCGGCCAGTTTTCGCATAGGCGAGGTCTGCAGTGTGCTGCATTAGTACCGCGAGTGCTACTGTTGTCCACTTCATCGTGTTAGATAATAAATTCAAGTCTTTATCTTTGTTCCTTAGGTCAAACTCTCTAATTACAATAGAGATGTTATGTTCATAAGATTAGAGGTGATACTTCTGTTATCTGTTAGCAACATCATCATGGCAAGCGGCGGCACGCAAGACGCAAGCGCGGGCGTCAAATTCAAACTGCTCGAGGGAGTCGTATCAAAGTTCCTCCCGTTTCTGTCGTATGTACAATAATAAATACTTATGGGTACCGTACCATATTGCGAATCTTTCTGTGTCCCATCCATCTCTTCCGTTCCTTGATTGATCAATCACCATACATCGTTCATTCATTTTTCTTACAATACCTACGCAAGTTGTGATTGGATGGAGTAAGTGAACGTGCAGAAACTGCTCCTCGCTCTGTTCTGCTCGATCGCACACATCGTAACTTCGAAGACCAAAACAGAAACACATCAGCATCAGATGGGAGTGTTGTAACTAAACAACTAAACTTAACATTCCCCAGCCGAAAACGCAACGAAATCATTGGAGGCGGTAGAGAAGCACATTGCCACAGATTGCCACAAACATCATCTATAACTGCTTCCACAATACACTTAATGACCTTTCTTTCTCTTATAGTAACAAAGCAGTGCATCCTTCCCTATTGGATTCAATATCAATATTCATAGCCAAGTGAAAATCGTGGTACGTCAACCCTTTGTCTTTATACTGAGACGAACCATCTTGTTCTTCTGAATCGGCACGCGTGGTAGGCGGTCGATATGTGGAGCATCTAACTGTGCTGACAAACACCCATCCTTTGACCTTTCTTCTTTTTTGTGGTTCACTATTCCAACCTGTGGTATTGTTGTTAGATACAGTACTCAAGTCATCTACCAACACTCTTTCCATCGATAGAAAGGGATAATGGTTGAGATTGGTGGAGAGTAGAGATATATGCGACAAGAATTGCGAAGCATCATGGAATGTTGCATGATAGAATTGCCTTTGGAGAAAGATCGGTGCAACTTGCTCCTCTATTTCAGGCCTTTTCTCAATACCGTCATATATCAAGTTCCATCCACATTCCAGCGTAGCTAACCAATCAATGCATTCTTTGTGAGATAGAGATTGACCTGCCAGTCCGTACGGATCACATTTTTGTGAGGGTCGTTTTGCAAAAGGATCTACTTTCCGCTTCTCAGAACTTGCTTGCGTAGAACTATCCATTTGCGTCGAGCATGTATGGCCTGCAGTAGTGCTTTCTTCATCATTTTGCGAATTGTGGTTCAAACGACGGAATACTTGGCAACTGTTCGAATTTGCAGTGTTCGACGTTGGCATCTTCTTCCCTACAAATACTTGTCTGACAATTTTACACGAATGTTGCCTTGTAGAGTTGTGAAATGACGAGAAGATCGATCGCCTGAGCCATGGCAGTGCGTAGAGAGACGATGGAAGGCGGCATCCCATTGCAATAATTGTCATGCTGTTGTCTGTTGGCAATTGTTCATTTGGAGAAAGGAAAAGTCGAATGTAACTCTCTCATACGTGGAATCTGCTGATTATTTTGCCCGTATACCCTGATTGGCCGCTGTCGTCTAAAGAAGTTGGTGGGAGCTGTGATGCTGGCAGTCCCACTATTAACTAACAGCCCTAATTATGCAAATGCCCAAGCTAAGGCGCCTATATGAGGTGCAGTCTAGCCAATGGATGGACCGGAGAGGCGGAAGGCGGAGGAGGTGCATTGTGGGGCAAAAACGAGGCAAAAACGGCAAAAACGGCAAAAACAAAAAACAAAAAACAAAAAAAATCCGAGCCAAACGCCAAATCGCAAAGGCCAAAGGCGAAGAAGTCATCATCTGCAGCCCCATAGCAGCGAACCACTCCCATCTTACAATACCATTCCAATAAACACAGGTAAAATCCCGGCTGCAACGCAAGCAAACAAAGAATAAAATGTCATCGGCAGGCCCTAACGCTACCGCTGCAGCTTCAGCTAGCGCTCCGACTTGGGCAAACACATCCGGCCCATCGAGGCCAGCAGTTGAAGATCATCGCGGCAACGCAGATGGCGGTATGGATGAGCTGCTTGCACCAGTTTCGACATTAGATGAACCGGTGAAAGAAACAATCATGCGAGATGTTCGGGCGGTGGGAGCAAAGCTTAGGGCGGTCTTGATACCGCTGGATAGAAATGTGAGTACAGTTTCAGTTTGCGTGCTTTCTTTTCAGACATTATATATAGGAGTTTGTTGCTGCTCACTGGATCATGTGTCATAGACACGGTGTGCCAGCTATGGCCTCTTCGCGTGCACTTTATTATATGATGAATTTTGTTTGTGAGAATGGTGGCGAACACAACAACTGCAAGCTTTTCAACTAAGACTCACTAAATTCAATCATTTCGAATATTTTCATCTCTTCGTCACGAAAACAAAAAGAGTCCATTTGGATACGTTGGAGTTTTGCAGGAGGAAAATGTAGAAGCTAGCGAAGGACAGCGTAATGTGTTAAACCAGCTCCGCGATTGGGATTTATGGGGACCATTGTTCATCTGCCTATCACTTGCAATTATCCTCTCTTTGAGAGCACCGACGAAACAAACATCTCATGTCTTCACTACTGTGTTTGTTGTCATGTGGATTGGCAGCTTGGTCGTTACAATCAACGCTCAACTGCTGGGAGCAAACATGTCGATCTTTCAGTCTTTGTGCGTATTGGGGTATTGTGTCTTCCCGCTCACTGTTTCGGCTTTGACAATAGCACTATTGAGAGTCACGTGGTTGAGTTTTCTTTGGTTAGATTTGATTTGGCTCTCGATAGGGTTTCTTTGGGCAACAAGGGTGTCGTCTGTATTTGTAGGACAGTTTGTGAAGAAAGAAAGGAGAATGCTGGCTCTGTATCCCGTGTTTTTCTTTTACCTGATTCTTGGATGGCTCATTCTACTCTTTTGATGGAAAATCTGGTTGAGCCATGGCCATCGTGACGACTACTTTACATATACATCATATAAAATACTTTGAGGTATCTAAATAACAGAAAGACTGCAAGCTCCAACGCTGATTTCACTACTTGGCTTGATGTAGATAGTTGATCGAATGAACAACCGAAGGCAATCAAGTAGTCTGTTCTCCCGCTTTCTTTCTCTCCCTCAAGCGCCGCCATCACCAGGGCAGCCATCACTGGCTCATAAATGTGTTGTTGCGGTGATAGCGCTGCGTTATCGCCTCTTGCCAATGAGGAGGCTGCTGACATCTTCATTGCCAGCTGCATACTTTGCCTACTCGCATCGGGTTGCAGCATTTACTACTAATAATTTGCCGTCGTTAACCGCAGTTCGGCGTCTAACTATGACCTCTACCAGCGAAGATCTAGTGGATGTTGACTGTAATCTTCTCCACAACGATTTGATATCCATGATGGATATTTCGTCGCTTGATTTTGATGATATACAAGCACCTTTAAAGATCCTTCATCATCCATCTACGCGATCAATAAAGGCCGTAATTTCGCCATCGTCTTCAATAGAGGAATCCGAAAAGACTCTTTCTTTGTTACAAAATTGTACGAGCAGGGAAAGAAATCACATGCGCATCAAAACAACGGTTGGAGTGCACCCTTACAGTTCAGAGGAAGATGCTCTAACTCCAGAAAATCTTGACAAGTTACGATCGATGTTAAATGATTCCAACAACAATGAGATCATCAGTTGTATCGGAGAGACTGGACTTGATTACTCGGAAGGATTTCCAGAAAAACAGTATCAATTGAAATGGTTTAAATCTCAGTTGGATCTTGCCTTCGAATTTGGTCTTCCGATATTCCTTCATGAGAGATTAGCATTCGAAGATACATTAAAATGCATAGACGAAGCAGTTGAAAGGCATGAAGGCCAAGCAAGCCCGAAGATAATTGTGCACTGCTACACCGGGACGTTCTCAGAATGCATTGAGTATATGAATCGAGGATTTTATCTAAGCGTGTCAGGTTTCATTCTCAAAAAAGGCGATGACGCTGATGAAGTACGCAAATGCCTCCGTGAAGGTATCATTCCACTGGAGAGATTAATGATTGAGACAGACGCTCCGTACATGGGATTTGCTGGTAATAAAGATTCCTTCTTCGAAGCGGAGGGTGATTCATTTGCAAGTTTGCCATCAAAGAAAAGAAAGCGACTCAAGTCACAATATCCGAACACACCCAGCTCTTTGCAGCTAGTTTTGGAAGCAACTTGCAACGAGTTGAATATCGGACGGAATGAGAGAGGCGAGGAGATGATTTCGCTCGATCAGCTTGCCGCTTCGACGACACAAGCGGCCACAGACTTCTTCCGCTTGTAGAGATTGTAGAGATGACGTGAAAAAGATCCATCCTTGCTCAAAAGTTACATATCTAATCGTTTGGTTAGGTGGAAGCGCAATACAGGAGACGTCTTGTCAACTACTGACTAAATGTCACCCTAGGCTAAAGCTAAACAAAGTAATCGAAAGTCAAATGTTCTACCAAGAAATGATTCCCTTGAGAATTGAGCAGCAGATCCCAAGGTGGATGGTGTCGTCGCTTCTGCGCACTTTCCAGAGAGAGACACCTTTCACCAGAGATTTTGAGCAACAATATTGTAAAGAAGAGCAGAAGCAGGCCTTACCATGAATTCTTTGTGCACGCAGCTGATATAACTGGAATGTGGACAAAACAACGTCGACGGAACACTCCACACAAACGAAGATATGCTCCTAAGATCTCCCACACAAACGAAGATATGCTCCTAAGATCTCCTTCAAATTAACGCTGCAAAAAGGAAAAGACCCCGCTATTGTCCAAGACCGCTTGATTGTGAATAGGGAGCGGACAGAAGGTTCATTAGCCTGACAAGCTACCTAAAACGCAAGATATATCGCGTATAAGCCCCAAACTGATTTATATCAGCTCAAACGAGAGTACTACAACAAAGAGAGCTTTGTATCTAGCTTTCGACTTCCGTCTCAAGACACATCTTCTCTGTTTGCGATGATGGATGCTTCCCTTTGTCGATGTAGAAGGTAGTGTCGTGAGCAGCGGTTGAAGTGCCAACAAGATCATGGATGCTTCGCCTTTGTCGATGTAGGAATGTAGGAGGTAGTGGAGTCTGCAGCGGTTGAAGTGCCAACAAGACCTCGTTTCCATCTACACGCAAGGTCATGTTGGATTGGACAGAAGGTTGATGAGCCTGACAAGCTACCTAAAACGCAAGTTATATCGCGTACACGCCTTAAACTGATTTATATCAGCTCAAACGAGAGTACTACAACAAAGAGAGCTTTGTATCTAGCTTTCGACTTCCGTCTCAAGACACATCTTCTCTGTTTGCGATGATGGATGCTTCCCTTTGTCGATGTAGAAGGTAGTGTCGTGAGCAGCGGTTGAAGTGCCAACAAGATCATGGATGTTTCGCCTTTGTCGATGTAGGAATGTAGGAGGTAGTGGAGTCTGCAGCGGTTGAAGTGCCAACAAGACCTCGTTTCCATCTACACGCAAGGTCATGTTGGATTGGACAGAAGGTTGATGAGCCTGACAAGCTACCTAAAACGCAAGTTATATCGCGTACACGCCTTAAACTGATTTATATCAGCTCAAACGAGAGTACTACAACAAAGAGAGCTTTGTATCTAGCTTTCGACTTCCGTCTCAAGACACATCTTCTCTGTTTGCGATGATGGATGCTTCCCTTTGTCGATGTAGAAGGTAGTGTCGTGAGCAGCGGTTGAAGTGCCAACAAGATCATGGATGCTTCGCCTTTGTCGATGTAGGAATGTAGGAGGTAGTGGAGTCTGCAGCGGTTGAAGTGCCAACAAGACCTCGTTTCCATCTACACGCAAGGTCATGTTGGATTGGACAGAAGGTTGATGAGCCTGACAAGCTACCTAAAACGCAAGTTATATCGCGTACACGCCTTAAACTGATTTATATCAGCTCAAACGAGAGTACTACAACAAAGAGAGCTTTGTATCTAGCTTTCGACTTCCGTCTCAAGACACATCTTCTCTGTTTGCGATGATGGATGCTTCCCTTTGTCGATGTAGAAGGTAGTGTCGTGAGCAGCGGTTGAAGTGCCAACAAGATCATGGATGCTTCGCCTTTGTCGATGTAGGAATGTAGGAGGTAGTGGAGTCTGCAGCGGTTGAAGTGCCAACAAGACCTCGTTTCCATCTACACGCAAGGTCATGTTGGATTGGACAGAAGGTTGATGAGCCTGACAAGCTACCTAAAACGCAAGTTATATCGCGTACACGCCTTAAACTGATTTATATCAGCTCAAACGAGAGTACTACAACAAAGAGAGCTTTGTATCTAGCTTTCGACTTCCGTCTCAAGACACATCTTCTCTGTTTGCGATGATGGATGCTTCCCTTTGTCGATGTAGAAGGTAGTGTCGTGAGCAGCGGTTGAAGTGCCAACAAGATCATGGATGTTTCGCCTTTGTCGATGTAGGAATGTAGGAGGTAGTGGAGTCTGCAGCGGTTGAAGTGCCAACAAGACCTCGTTTCCATCTACACGCAAGGTCATGTTGGATTGGACAGAAGGTTGATGAGCCTGACAAGCTACCTAAAACGCAAGTTATATCGCGTACACGCCTTAAACTGATTTATATCAGCTCAAACGAGAGTACTACAACAAAGAGAGCTTTGTATCTAGCTTTCGACTTCCGTCTCAAGACACATCTTCTCTGTTTGCGATGATGGATGCTTCCCTTTGTCGATGTAGAAGGTAGTGTCGTGAGCAGCGGTTGAAGTGCCAACAAGATCATGGATGCTTCGCCTTTGTCGATGTAGGAATGTAGGAGGTAGTGGAGTCTGCAGCGGTTGAAGTGCCAACAAGACCTCGTTTCCATCTACACGCAAGGTCATGTTGGATTGGACAGAAGGTTGATGAGCCTGACAAGCTACCTAAAACGCAAGTTATATCGCGTACACGCCTTAAACTGATTTATATCAGCTCAAACGAGAGTACTACAACAAAGAGAGCTTTGTATCTAGCTTTCGACTTCCGTCTCAAGACACATCTTCTCTGTTTGCGATGATGGATGCTTCCCTTTGTCGATGTAGAAGGTAGTGTCGTGAGCAGCGGTTGAAGTGCCAACAAGATCATGGATGCTTCGCCTTTGTCGATGTAGGAATGTAGGAGGTAGTGGAGTCTGCAGCGGTTGAAGTGCCAACAAGACCTCGTTTCCATCTACACGCAAGGTCATGTTGGATTGGACAGAAGGTTGATGAGCCTGACAAGCTACCTAAAACGCAAGTTATATCGCGTACACGCCTTAAACTGATTTATATCAGCTCAAACGAGAGTACTACAACAAAGAGAGCTTTGTATCTAGCTTTCGACTTCCGTCTCAAGACACATCTTCTCTGTTTGCGATGATGGATGCTTCCCTTTGTCGATGTAGAAGGTAGTGTCGTGAGCAGCGGTTGAAGTGCCAACAAGATCATGGATGCTTCGCCTTTGTCGATGTAGGAATGTAGGAGGTAGTGGAGTCTGCAGCGGTTGAAGTGCCAACAAGACCTCGTTTCCATCTACACGCAAGGTCATGTTGGATTGGACAGAAGGTTGATGAGCCTGACAAGCTACCTAAAACGCAAGTTATATCGCGTACACGCCTTAAACTGATTTATATCAGCTCAAACGAGAGTACTACAACAAAGAGAGCTTTGTATCTAGCTTTCGACTTCCGTCTCAAGACACATCTTCTCTGTTTGCGATGATGGATGCTTCCCTTTGTCGATGTAGAAGGTAGTGTCGTGAGCAGCGGTTGAAGTGCCAACAAGATCATGGATGCTTCGCCTTTGTCGATGTAGGAATGTAGGAGGTAGTGGAGTCTGCAGCGGTTGAAGTGCCAACAAGACCTCGTTTCCATCTACACGCAAGGTCATGTTGGATTGGACAGAAGGTTGATGAGCCTGACAAGCTACCTAAAACGCAAGTTATATCGCGTACACGCCTTAAACTGATTTATATCAGCTCAAACGAGAGTACTACAACAAAGAGAGCTTTGTATCTAGCTTTCGACTTCCGTCTCAAGACACATCTTCTCTGTTTGCGATGATGGATGCTTCCCTTTGTCGATGTAGAAGGTAGTGTCGTGAGCAGCGGTTGAAGTGCCAACAAGATCATGGATGCTTCGCCTTTGTCGATGTAGGAATGTAGGAGGTAGTGGAGTCTGCAGCGGTTGAAGTGCCAACAAGACCTCGTTTCCATCTACACGCAAGGTCATGTTGGATTGGACAGAAGGTTGATGAGCCTGACAAGCTACCTAAAACGCAAGTTATATCGCGTACACGCCTTAAACTGATTTATATCAGCTCAAACGAGAGTACTACAACAAAGAGAGCTTTGTATCTAGCTTTCGACTTCCGTCTCAAGACACATCTTCTCTGTTTGCGATGATGGATGCTTCCCTTTGTCGATGTAGAAGGTAGTGTCGTGAGCAGCGGTTGAAGTGCCAACAAGATCATGGATGCTTCGCCTTTGTCGATGTAGGAATGTAGGAGGTAGTGGAGTCTGCAGCGGTTGAAGTGCCAACAAGACCTCGTTTCCATCTACACGCAAGGTCATGTTGGATTGGACAGAAGGTTGATGAGCCTGACAAGCTACCTAAAACGCAAGTTATATCGCGTACACGCCTTAAACTGATTTATATCAGCTCAAACGAGAGTACTACAACAAAGAGAGCTTTGTATCTAGCTTTCGACTTCCGTCTCAAGACACATCTTCTCTGTTTGCCATGATGGATGCTTCCCTTTGTCGATGTAGAAGGTAGTGTCGTGAGCAGCGGTTGAAGTGCCAACAAGATCATGGATGCTTCGCCTTTGTCGATGTAGGAATGTAGGAGGTAGTGGAGTCTGCAGCGGTTGAAGTGCCAACAAGACCTCGTTTCCATCTACACGCAAGGTCATGTTGGATTGGACAGAAGGTTGATGAGCCTGACAAGCTACCTAAAACGCAAGTTATATCGCGTACACGCCTTAAACTGATTTATATCAGCTCAAACGAGAGTACTACAACAAAGAGAGCTTTGTATCTAGCTTTCGACTTCCGTCTCAAGACACATCTTCTCTGTTTGCCATGATGGATGCTTCCCTTTGTCGATGTAGAAGGTAGTGTCGTGAGCAGCGGTTGAAGTGCCAACAAGATCATGGATGTTTCGCCTTTGTCGATGTAGGAATGTAGGAGGTAGTGGAGTCTGCAGCGGTTGAAGTGCCAACAAGACCTCGTTTCCATCTACACGCAAGGTCATGTTGGATTGGACAGAAGGTTGATGAGCCTGACAAGCTACCTAAAACGCAAGTTATATCGCGTACACGCCTTAAACTGATTTATATCAGCTCAAACGAGAGTACTACAACAAAGAGAGCTTTGTATCTAGCTTTCGACTTCCGTCTCAAGACACATCTTCTCTGTTTGCCATGATGGATGCTTCCCTTTGTCGATGTAGAAGGTAGTGTCGTGAGCAGCGGTTGAAGTGCCAACAAGATCATGGATGTTTCGCCTTTGTCGATGTAGGAATGTAGGAGGTAGTGGAGTCTGCAGCGGTTGAAGTGCCAACAAGACCTCGTTTCCATCTACACGCAAGGTCATGTTGGATTGGACAGAAGGTTGATGAGCCTGACAAGCTACCTAAAACGCAAGTTATATCGCGTACACGCCTTAAACTGATTTATATCAGCTCAAACGAGAGTACTACAACAAAGAGAGCTTTGTATCTAGCTTTCGACTTCCGTCTCAAGACACATCTTCTCTGTTTGCCATGATGGATGCTTCCCTTTGTCGATGTAGAAGGTAGTGTCGTGAGCAGCGGTTGAAGTGCCAACAAGATCATGGATGTTTCGCCTTTGTCGATGTAGGAATGTAGGAGGTAGTGGAGTCTGCAGCGGTTGAAGTGCCAACAAGACCTCGTTTCCATCTACACGCAAGGTCATGTTGGATTGGACAGAAGGTTGATGAGCCTGACAAGCTACCTAAAACGCAAGTTATATCGCGTACACGCCTTAAACTGATTTATATCAGCTCAAACGAGAGTACTACAACAAAGAGAGCTTTGTATCTAGCTTTCGACTTCCGTCTCAAGACACATCTTCTCTGTTTGCGATGATGGATGCTTCCCTTTGTCGATGTAGAAGGTAGTGTCGTGAGCAGCGGTTGAAGTGCCAACAAGATCATGGATGCTTCGCCTTTGTCGATGTAGGAATGTAGGAGGTAGTGGAGTCTGCAGCGGTTGAAGTGCCAACAAGACCTCGTTTCCATCTACATGCAAGGTCATGTTGGATTGGACAGAAGGTTGATGAGCCTGACAAGCTACCTAAAACGCAAGTTATATCGCGTACACGCCTTAAACTGATTTATATCAGCTCAAACGAGAGTACTACAACAAAGAGAGCTTTGTATCTAGCTTTCGACTTCCGTCTCAAGACACATCTTCTCTGTTTGCCATGATGGATGCTTCCCTTTGTCGATGTAGAAGGTAGTGTCGTGAGCAGCGGTTGAAGTGCCAACAAGATCATGGATGTTTCGCCTTTGTCGATGTAGGAATGTAGGAGGTAGTGGAGTCTGCAGCGGTTGAAGTGCCAACAAGACCTCGTTTCCATCTACATGCAAGGTCATGTTGGATTGGACAGAAGGTTGATGAGCCTGACAAGCTACCTAAAACGCAAGTTATATCGCGTACACGCCTTAAACTGATTTATATCAGCTCAAACGAGAGTACTACAACAAAGAGAGCTTTGTATCTAGCTTTCGACTTCCGTCTCAAGACACATCTTCTCTGTTTGCGATGATGGATGCTTCCCTTTGTCGATGTAGAAGGTAGTGTCGTGAGCAGCGGTTGAAGTGCCAACAAGATCATGGATGCTTCGCCTTTGTCGATGTAGGAATGTAGGAGGTAGTGGAGTCTGCAGCGGTTGAAGTGCCAACAAGACCTCGTTTCCATCTACACGCAAGGTCATGTTGGATTGGACAGAAGGTTGATGAGCCTGACAAGCTACCTAAAACGCAAGTTATATCTCGTACACGCCTTAAACTGATTTATATCAGCTCAAACGAGAGTACTACAACAAAGAGAGCTTTGTATCTAGCTTTCGACTTCCGTCTCAAGACACATCTTCTCTGTTTGCGATGATGGATGCTTCCCTTTGTCGATGTAGAAGGTAGTGTCGTGAGCAGCGGTTGAAGTGCCAACAAGATCATGGATGTTTCGCCTTTGTCGATGTAGGAATGTAGGAGGTAGTGGAGTCTGCAGCGGTTGAAGTGCCAACAAGACCTCGTTTCCATCTACACGCAAGGTCATGTTGGATTGGACAGAAGGTTGATGAGCCTGACAAGCTACCTAAAACGCAAGTTATATCGCGTACACGCCTTAAACTGATTTATATCAGCTCAAACGAGAGTACTACAACAAAGAGAGCTTTGTATCTAGCTTTCGACTTCCGTCTCAAGACACATCTTCTCTGTTTGCGATGATGGATGCTTCCCTTTGTCGATGTAGAAGGTAGTGTCGTGAGCAGCGGTTGAAGTGCCAACAAGATCATGGATGCTTCGCCTTTGTCGATGTAGGAATGTAGGAGGTAGTGGAGTCTGCAGCGGTTGAAGTGCCAACAAGACCTCGTTTCCATCTACACGCAAGGTCATGTTGGATTGGACAGAAGGTTGATGAGCCTGACAAGCTACCTAAAACGCAAGTTATATCGCGTACACGCCTTAAACTGATTTATATCAGCTCAAACGAGAGTACTACAACAAAGAGAGCTTTGTATCTAGCTTTCGACTTCCGTCTCAAGACACATCTTCTCTGTTTGCCATGATGGATGCTTCCCTTTGTCGATGTAGAAGGTAGTGTCGTGAGCAGCGGTTGAAGTGCCAACAAGATCATGGATGTTTCGCCTTTGTCGATGTAGGAATGTAGGAGGTAGTGGAGTCTGCAGCGGTTGAAGTGCCAACAAGACCTCGTTTCCATCTACACGCAAGGTCATGTTGGATTGGACAGAAGGTTGATGAGCCTGACAAGCTACCTAAAACGCAAGTTATATCGCGTACACGCCTTAAACTGATTTATATCAGCTCAAACGAGAGTACTACAACAAAGAGAGCTTTGTATCTAGCTTTCGACTTCCGTCTCAAGACACATCTTCTCTGTTTGCGATGATGGATGCTTCCCTTTGTCGATGTAGAAGGTAGTGTCGTGAGCAGCGGTTGAAGTGCCAACAAGATCATGGATGCTTCGCCTTTGTCGATGTAGGAATGTAGGAGGTAGTGGAGTCTGCAGCGGTTGAAGTGCCAACAAGACCTCGTTTCCATCTACACGCAAGGTCATGTTGGATTGGACAGAAGGTTGATGAGCCTGACAAGCTACCTAAAACGCAAGTTATATCTCGTACACGCCTTAAACTGATTTATATCAGCTCAAACGAGAGTACTACAACAAAGAGAGCTTTGTATCTAGCTTTCGACTTCCGTCTCAAGACACATCTTCTCTGTTTGCGATGATGGATGCTTCCCTTTGTCGATGTAGAAGGTAGTGTCGTGAGCAGCGGTTGAAGTGCCAACAAGATCATGGATGCTTCGCCTTTGTCGATGTAGAAGGTAGTGTCGTGAGCAGCGGTTGAAGTGCCAACAAGATCAAAGATGCTTCGGCTTTGTCGATGTAGAAGGTAGTGTCGTGAGCAGCGGTTGAAGTGCCAACAAGATCATGGATGCTTCGCCTTTGTCGATGTAGGAATGTAGGAGGTAGTGGAGTCTGCAGCGGTTGAAGTGCCATTAAGACCTCGTTTCCATCTACACGCAAGGTCATGTTGGATTGGACAGAAGGTTGATGAGCCTGACAAGCTACCTAAAACGCAAGTTATATCGCGTACACGCCTTAAACTGATTTATATCAGCTCAAACGAGAGTACTACAACAGAGAGCTTTGTATCTAGCTTTCGACTTCCGTCTCAAGACACATCTTCTCTGTTTGCGATGATGGATGCTTCCCTTTGTCGATGTAGAAGGTAGTGTCGTGAGCAGCGGTTGAAGTGCCAACAAGATCATGGATGTTTCGCCTTTGTCGATGTAGGAATGTAGGAGGTAGTGGAGTCTGCAGCGGTTGAAGTGCCAACAAGACCTCGTTTCCATCTACACGCAAGGTCATGTTGGATTGGACAGAAGGTTGATGAGCCTGACAAGCTACCTAAAACGCAAGTTATATCGCGTACACGCCTTAAACTGATTTATATCAGCTCAAACGAGAGTACTACAACAAAGAGAGCTTTGTATCTAGCTTTCGACTTCCGTCTCAAGACACATCTTCTCTGTTTGCGATGATGGATGCTTCCCTTTGTCGATGTAGAAGGTAGTGTCGTGAGCAGCGGTTGAAGTGCCAACAAGATCATGGATGCTTCGCCTTTGTCGATGTAGAAGGTAGTGTCGTGAGCAGCGGTTGAAGTGCCAACAAGATCAAAGATGCTTCGGCTTTGTCGATGTAGAAGGTAGTGTCGTGAGCAGCGGTTGAAGTGCCAACAAGATCATGGATGCTTCGCCTTTGTCGATGTAGAAGGTAGTGTCGTGAGCAGCGGTTGAAGTGCCAACAAGATCATAGATGCTTCGGCTTTGTCGATGTAGAAGGTAGTGTCGTGAGCAGCGGTTGAAGTGCCAATAAGATCATGGTTGCTTCGCCTTTGTCGATGTAGGAATGTAGGAGGTAGTGGCGTTTTAAGTAGGACACACCGTCTGTCCTACGTCCAGATCCAATGACGGTCTTGTGAGCTTTACAAGACCACCCTCGCAAGCTCCTGCATGCTTGTTACTTACTCACCATGATAATGTACATATTCTAGAATATTGTGTTAACTGTGCTATCCTTATCCCGTCTTCTATACTGTAGATTGTACACGACGTTGTGTGCTATTTCAAACGGTTCATCACACCCAAGACTCTACGAGCTACGAGGATAGCACGGTCGGAACGAGAGCTTTAAAGCAATTGACGGAACGGCACCACTAGAGGGTGGGGCCCGACAAAGTCTAAGGAAACTGACTATAAACACAGGAAAAGTCCAAGGATACGGACTATAAACAGGGAAGAGTCTAAGGAAACTGACTATAAACACAGGAAAAGTCTAAGGCACTTGACTATAAACAGGGGAGCACACCCCGGGAAACAAAGCTAAGGTTGGACGGAAGAGCCAACAGGGGAGCACACCCCGGAAAACAAAGCTAAGGTTGGACGGAAGAGCCAACAGGGGAGCACACCCCGGGAAACAAAGCTAAGGTTGGACGGAAGAGCCAACAGGGGAGCACACCCCGGGAAACAAAGCTAAGGTTGGACGGAAGAGCCAACAGGGGAGCACACCCCGGGAAACAAAGCTAAGGTTGGACGGAAGAGCCAACAGGACCGATAGAGTAGACAAGTCTGAGTAGTAGTAAACTATTTGTCAAAGACGGCTAGGAAGAGTCGTCAGCCACTATAAGTGGTGAGTACCTGATAGTAATAGGACAGAACGAACGAATAAGAAGGAAAGCTGATAGAACATCAGTAGGTGCACACTGATAGGGTCACCGTTAAATAACGGAGAGAATACGAAGTAGAGCTGATAGAACATCAGCCGGTGCACTCAGATAGAGTCACTGTTGAAAGGCATATAATTTGTTATAGAGAGGCTACAACTTGGAAGATAGCCAAGGAAATACTAGGAAGGTAGATATCTGATGAACATGATAATCAACTCGATGACTCGATATTTAGGAAGAAAAACTGGCAGAGGACAACTGCCGTTCGACATACCGGAGAAGACAATTTTGTAGATAGACAATAGACGCCACGGTGGAGATTGATATGACATCTTCGCGTAGCACGCACTGATAATAGTTAAATGTTCGTCGTCAGGACGGCTGGTTTTGAACACGGCATCAAGTCCAACAGGGGAAGGAACAGGAATCCAGTGCAAACATGAGGCGAAATGAAACGGCCGAATGCCCTCAAACAACCTGCAACTTGGTCAAAACACATGGATGCCTCATGGCAGACACAAAAGGAAGAAACTCATCACCAGAACAGGGATAGGTGGAAATGTATTGTAGTTTGACTCTTGCCATAGACGCAAGGTATGTATTGCCCTGCATTAACAGCAGGATTTAAGATGGAAAGACCGTATGAGAATATCCACTTGATTATTGGAAGTTAGCTCCTGGCATGAATGAATGATATTGTTATCTTGAAGAGCATGAGATGCGATATTAGGAAGTAGAATCCATTTTGTATAGATAACGGTCGATCACAATACCTGGATCTGAACAACATTGAAGGCACAATGAATGCTTACAGAATAACTCTTCATATCGAATCGACTGGCATGAAACTAATGCAGGCAAATACGCAAATTCATGTACATTGAATGTCGGTATCTGTGACGAGATCACAATAGCTGTCGGAATATGAATATGTTGCAGCTAATTATCCTTCGAAGACTCGGCATGATAGCCGCAAGGACATGATACGGCAGACCAATGAATCGCCACAGCAATGACACTCCTTGACGAGAATTGGAGTGGAGCAGCGGGGAGCCTACATACCAGAGAGGTTTCCTAATAGTTAACAACAAGATGGTAACAAGAAATACCTCGTCGGCATATATTTGAGAAGGTGCAGCTTCATGCTGTTGATGAGACACGGACGAAAAACGTGTCATAATACAAAAGATTATAAATGCAGAGTGGATTCCTATGGTTCGTGGCAGGACAACGAACCCGCAGTGATGCATGGATAGTGCTCATACCCATGGTGGTTCGAAAGTAAACACGAGTTACTACTAGTTGACAACCACTTGAACTTAGTCGGAACTACAGACTTGATACTGCTGCGATGACAGTAGAGGAAAAGAATATAACTCTCGTACATGATCGCTCATTACAAGTAGTCAAGATATAAGCGGTGTCGCTTTGATAACAGCGGACGTGAAGACAGCGCAATGCAAAGATAGTAGACAAGAAATGGAAACGTAGTGATAAGAACATGACCGCAGACAAGGACGTTATTATCCATGAAGAATTTGATCAATGGAGAAACGTACTGCGGCCAAAGGAGAAAGGAGAATTAGATGCTTGAAAAGAGGCTAGATAATGAGATGTCATGAGATACTTCAGAGAACCTTGCAAGCGAGTGGCGAGGAGGCCTGATGGACACATGATTATCATGGATGGAACGATGAGGCTGAGCAACAGACTGCCATCCCAAAACTCTGAAATAACATGCATTGAACATGAGGTCGACACCTTCTGGGTAGAACTGGGAAGTACTCAATGCATCAAAGGATGGGTAGAAACGCCTTTTGTAGACAATAGTTGAATGTCAAGCAGGGGAGAGTGTTGAAAGATACTCGACATTCTCGAGATGGCACAGAAGTGGCGAGAATATCAACATGGAGTTGTCTGTAGCGCATGACGTTCGCCACGATGACGATGAATATGAGCAGGGCGATTATGACTGATATAATGGAGGTCGCTCGCACGACGAAACACACCAGTGTCAAGCTAGGAAGAAATGATTTATGTATAGCGCAAACTTCTGATGCTTATGATTGTATGGTGGTGATGCAGGTTTTATTATTCAGCATAAAGGTAACGCAAGAAGCACGCCAACGAGTGGTACGGGAGATATCGGCAGAAAGGTGAAGACACACTCTTGACGGATCACTTAGTCTGGTCGAATGACAACTGCAGATTGACATAGGAAAAATTGAATGAATCTGCAAAGCGGCTAGCAACAACTCATTAGCGTTGCATCATGAACACAAGGGCATAAGACCATGATACCATATATGGGCATGCATAACAGCTCTTTGCCAGAACGTAGCAAAATACCTCTGAAGAGTCGACTTGATAGCTTAGTGGTTAGTGATTAGTATGTTTCATCCAAACTAGAGCACGAGTTCAAACGAAGAGATTTGAGATGCAGATAGACGTTGGGCTCCTACTGAATATGTCAAACACTATTTGAGAGGGTAAGAAATCACATAGCAGGAGCGCACGTGACACATTTGGAAATGACTAGATGACGAGCACGACATCTTCTTCGAAGTGCAAGCTTAGGCGGCCCGAATGAGGGCAGCACATATTCAACAGAATGTACGGAACGAAACAGATCAACTGCCAGAATAGACTGCCAGTACGGAAAATATGAGACGGCAACAACAGAGAAGTGTCGAAAGGTTCGCAGTAGAGCACTCTTCTAGAGATTACACATATTCCTCACCACTTGATACAAGAGACGCAAATGAATGTAAGATATATCACGTAGAAGGTCTGGCTCAGTATGTTGAGCCAGCGATAGGAAATTCGGATCGTTCAACGCTGATTGTGGCAGATCGGGTCATGACACCACATAACATCATGAGATACCGACTTGACGAATCAGATAAGACTCGGCATACGGGGACAGTATCAATGATATACCTCGCTTATAATGTTGAAACACAAGATGAGAGCCAGATGAATGCACCGGATAAGTTGAGGTACACACGGCTGAATATTGAAAATATTGAACCAAGTGAGTCGAGGTGAAAGCAGACGCTGGTTACAGCGTCGATGATAAAGTGTTGGACACAACAAGACAATAGAGACGTCATGGTCACAGAGAACTCCTGGTAGTCACAGGCAACTGCTTATACCGATGGCAGTGAGTAGGTAGCCACGAAATGCTGAACTGAACAAAGCGAACCAGAGAAAGCAGCCTGATCATGTAGACGCAAAGAATCGCATGCACCAACACAGCACCGCAGATATATTATCCACGCGACAGTGTTCGCCTCGTCTTCATGATTGACGATCTGAACAAAGTAGATGTATCGACTATGAGTGTAGACAACGCATGACTGAACGTAAGTCGACAGTGTCGTGAGAAATTGAAGCTCCGATTATTGAGTGAGATAACGAGAATGAAGGGAACGGGATGATTTTCACACGTGCGTTACATAGCTTAAAATGCTCAGGAGCTGCGTGGAGATCATCACCAACCAGTTGAGTTCCCAATCTACCATCGTAGTTCAAGATATATACATGTACATGAGGAAGCGTTACTCTCAAGCCACGAGATTACGAACACATCCAGCACTATGAATGTCGATAGGAAGGAGCGATACATGTACCAAGATTTCGTGGTTCAAGTGAAGGAAATGTATGATAAGCAAGACACAGACTTTAAACTTCCTCAATCCAAGACGAAACAGGAAAGTATCCGGCATACTGACCGCATGAATCTCTGACCTACTCAACCAGGAAGACGAATGAAAAGTGGTGATCATCACCCGAGCACTTTACGGATTGAAGAGCTCAGGTGCAGCTTGGAGGGCAATGTTCTCTGACTTCATCATCAACCAACTTGACTTTCAGTCAACTATCATCGACCAGGATGTTTACAGGAGGAAAAGTTACTACCAGGATGCAAATGGTAACACCGTCCCCTACTATGAGCTCTTGCTCGTATACGTGGACGACGTACTGTTGGTGAGCAAGGATCCAGACTCCGTGATGAAAAAGATTGGGGAGACCTTCCGATTAAAGGAAGGATTCAACAAACCGACTGCCTACTTGGGAGCCGAGACATTTCAACATGTGAACAACGATGGAACCGAGTCCTGGGCAGTCGGCAGCGGCAAGTATGTCAAGAATGTGGTTCAGCAGGTAAATGACATGCTCGAGAAGGAGGGTAGACCGCTCAAGACCCCAGGAAGCAAGACCAAGAGGGAACAAGTTGGACCGATGCACCCGAATTACAAACCTGAACTTGATCCTCTTGGATGCAGACAAGCACGCAAGATATCAACAGATCATCGGAATGTTGAGGTGGGCTGTTGAGATTGGGCGAGTGGATATCCAAATCGATGTTGCAATCATGTCCCAGTACCTTGCAGCACCCAGAACTGGACACTTGGAAGCAGTATACGACATCATCAAATACTTGGACATCAGGCCGGATAGACGCTTGATGATGTCTGCAACCAAATCGAGGGGCTTTTCAACACAGACGCGAGTTGGAAAGAGTTTTACGGGGAGGTCCATGAAGAGGATCCGGCGGGCATGTCTGAACCACTTGGCAACCCAGTGAAGATTCGGACTTACCTCGACGCAGATCACGCAGGAAACGTAGTGACAAGGAGATCACACACGGGCATCATGATCTTCGTCAACAACGCACTGATTGTTCAATACAGTAAGAAACAGAACACGGTGGAATCAGCAACATTCGGAGCTGAGATGGTGGCAATGCGGGTCGCGAGAGACTTGACAGTTGCACTGAGAATCAAGCTAAAGATGTTTGGCGTACCGATCGACGGGCCAGCAGACTTCTTCTGCGACAATGACAGCGTGGTAAAGAATACCAGTATCCCCACTTCAGTATTGGCTAAGAAGCACAACTCTGTTAATTACCACATCATCCGCGAGTCAGCGGCGGCAGGGATCTTACGTGTCGCGAAAATACCGACGGAGCACAACAAGTCAGATGCACTTACGAAAGTGTTACCTATGTTCAAGAGAAACAACTTATTAAATGACGTCTTGTACTATCCATCGCAATGTACAATCCTGGATGAAAAGAATTCCGGGGAGGCTAGTTGAATGAGTTGTAAGCGTAAGCTCACATCTCACGGGGAGCGTTTTAAGTAGGACACACCGTCTGTCCTACGTCCAGATCCAATGACGGTCTTGTGAGCTTTACAAGACCACCCTCGCAAGCTCCTGCATGCTTGTTACTTACTCACCATGATAATGTACATATTCTAGAATATTGTGTTAACTGTGCTATCCTTATCCCGTCTTCTATACTGTAGATTGTACACGACGTTGTGTGCTATTTCAAACGGTGGAGTCTGCAGCGGTTGAAGTGCCAACAAGACCTCGTTTCCATCTACACGCAAGGTCATGTTGGATTGGACAGAAGGTTGATGAGCCTGACAAGCTACCTAAAACGCAAGTTATATCTCGTACACGCCTTAAACTGATATATATCAGCTCAAACGAGAGTACTACAACAAAGAGAGCTTTGTATCTAGCTTTCGACTTCCGTCTCAAGACACATCTTCTCTGTTTGCCATGATGGATGCTTCCCTTTGTCGATGTAGAAGGTAGTGTCGTGAGCAGCGGTTGAAGTGCCAACAAGATCATGGATGCTTCGCCTTTGTCGATGTAGGAATGTAGGAGGTAGTGGAGTCTGCAGCGGTTGAAGTGCCAACAAGACCTCGTTTCCATCTACACGCAAGGTCATGTTGGATTGGACAGAAGGTTGATGAGCCTGACAAGCTACCTAAAACGCAAGTTATATCTCGTACACGCCTTAAACTGATAAATATAAGCTCAAACGAGAGTACTACAACAAAGAGAGCTTTGTATCTAGCTTTCGACTTCCGTCTCAAGACACATCTTCTCTGTTTGCGATGATGGATGCTTCCCTTTGTCGATGTAGAAGGTAGTGTCGTGAGCAGCGGTTGAAGTGCCAACAAGATCATGGATGCTTCGCCTTTGTCGATGTAGAAGGTAGTGTCGTGAGCAGCGGTTGAAGTGCCAACAAGATCAAAGATGCTTCGGCTTTGTCGATGTAGAAGGTAGTGTCGTGAGCAGCGGTTGAAGTGCCAACAAGATCATGGATGCTTCGCCTTTGTCGATGTAGGAATGTAGGAGGTAGTGGAGTCTGCAGCGGTTGAAGTGCCAACAAGACCTCGTTTCCATCTACACGCAAGGTCATGTTGGATTGGACAGAAGGTTGATGAGCCTGACAAGCTACCTAAAACGCAAGTTATATCTCGTACACGCCTTAAACTGATATATATCAGCTCAAACGAGAGTACTACAACAAAGAGAGCTTTGTATCTAGCTTTCGACTTCCGTCTCAAGACACATCTTCTCTGTTTGCGATGATGGATGCTTCCCTTTGTCGATGTAGAAGGTAGTGTCGTGAGAAGCGGTTGAAGTGCCAACAAGATCATGGATGCTTCGCCTTTGTCGATGTAGGAATGTAGGAGGTAGTGGAGTCTGCAGCGGTTGAAGTGCCAACAAGACCTCGTTTCCATCTACACGCAAGGTCATGTTGGATTGGACAGAAGGTTGATGAGCCTGACAAGCTACCTAAAACGCAAGTTATATCTCGTACACGCCTTAAACTGATAAATATAAGCTCAAACGAGAGTACTACAACAAAGAGAGCTTTGTATCTAGCTTTCGACTTCCGTCTCAAGACACATCTTCTCTGTTTGCGATGATGGATGCTTCCCTTTGTCGATGTAGAAGGTAGTGTCGTGAGCAGCGGTTGAAGTGCCAACAAGATCATGGATGCTTCGCCTTTGTCGATGTAGAAGGTAGTGTCGTGAGCAGCGGTTGAAGTGCCAACAAGATCAAAGATGCTTCGGCTTTGTCGATGTAGAAGGTAGTGTCGTGAGCAGCGGTTGAAGTGCCAACAAGATCATGGATGCTTCGCCTTTGTCGATGTAGGAATGTAGGAGGTAGTGGAGTCTGCAGCGGTTGAAGTGCCAACAAGACCTCGTTTCCATCTACACGCAAGGTCATGTTGGATTGGACAGAAGGTTGATGAGCCTGACAAGCTACCTAAAACGCAAGTTATATCTCGTACACGCCTTAAACTGATAAATATAAGCTCAAACGAGAGTACTACAACAAAGAGAGCTTTGTATCTAGCTTTCGACTTCCGTCTCAAGACACATCTTCTCTGTTTGCGATGATGGATGCTTCCCTTTGTCGATGTAGAAGGTAGTGTCGTGAGCAGCGGTTGAAGTGCCAACAAGATCATGGATGCTTCGCCTTTGTCGATGTAGAAGGTAGTGTCGTGAGCAGCGGTTGAAGTGCCAACAAGATCAAAGATGCTTCGGCTTTGTCGATGTAGAAGGTAGTGTCGTGAGCAGCGGTTGAAGTGCCAACAAGATCATGGATGCTTCGCCTTTGTCGATGTAGGAATGTAGGAGGTAGTGGAGTCTGCAGCGGTTGAAGTGCCAACAAGACCTCGTTTCCATCTACACGCAAGGTCATGTTGGATTGGACAGAAGGTTGATGAGCCTGACAAGCTACCTAAAACGCAAGTTATATCGCGTACACGCCTTAAACTGATTTATATCAGCTCAAACGAGAGTACTACAACAAAGAGAGCTTTGTATCTAGCTTTCGACTTCCGTCTCAAGACACATCTTCTCTGTTTGCGATGATGGATGCTTCCCTTTGTCGATGTAGAAGGTAGTGTCGTGAGCAGCGGTTGAAGTGCCAACAAGATCATGGATGCTTCGCCTTTGTCGATGTAGGAATGTAGGAGGTAGTGGAGTCTGCAGCGGTTGAAGTGCCAACAAGACCTCGTTTCCATCTACACGCAAGGTCATGTTGGATTGGACAGAAGGTTGATGAGCCTGACAAGCTACCTAAAACGCAAGTTATATCGCGTACACGCCTTAAACTGATTTATATCAGCTCAAACGAGAGTACTACAACAAAGAGAGCTTTGTATCTAGCTTTCGACTTCCGTCTCAAGACACATCTTCTCTGTTTGCCATGATGGATGCTTCCCTTTGTCGATGTAGAAGGTAGTGTCGTGAGCAGCGGTTGAAGTGCCAACAAGATCATGGATGCTTCGCCTTTGTCGATGTAGGAATGAGTGGAGTCTGCAGCGGTTGAAGTGCCAACAAGACCTCGTTTCCATCTACACGCAAGGTCATGTTGGATTGGACAGAAGGTTGATGAGCCTGACAAGCTACCTAAAACGCAAGTTATATCGCGTACACGCCTTAAACTGATTTATATCAGCTCAAACGAGAGTACTACAACAAAGAGAGCTTTGTATCTAGCTTTCGACTTCCGTCTCAAGACACATCTTCTCTGTTTGCCATGATGGATGCTTCCCTTTGTCGATGTAGAAGGTAGTGTCGTGAGCAGCGGTTGAAGTGCCAACAAGATCATGGATGCTTCGCCTTTGTCGATGTAGAAGGTAGTGTCGTGAGCAGCGGTTGAAGTGCCAACAAGATCAAAGATGCTTCGGCTTTGTCGATGTAGAAGGTAGTGTCGTGAGCAGCGGTTGAAGTGCCAACAAGATCATGGATGCTTCGCCTTTGTCGATGTAGGAATGTAGGAGGTAGTGGAGTCTGCAGCGGTTGAAGTGCCAACAAGACCTCGTTTCCATCTACACGCAAGGTCATGTTGGATTGGACAGAAGGTTGATGAGCCTGACAAGCTACCTAAAACGCAAGTTATATCTCGTACACGCCTTAAACTGATATATATCAGCTCAAACGAGAGTACTACAACAAAGAGAGCTTTGTATCTAGCTTTCGACTTCCGTCTCAAGACACATCTTCTCTGTTTGCGATGATGGATGCTTCCCTTTGTCGATGTAGAAGGTAGTGTCGTGAGCAGCGGTTGAAGTGCCAACAAGATCATGGATGCTTCGCCTTTGTCGATGTAGGAATGTAGGAGGTAGTGTCGTGAGCAGCGGTTGAAGTGCCAACAAGACCTCGTTTCCATCTACACGCAAGGTCATGTTGGATTGGACAGAAGGTTGATGAGCCTGACAAGCTACCTAAAACGCAAGTTATATCGCGTACACGCCTTAAACTGATTTATATCAGCTCAAACGAGAGTACTACAACAAAGAGAGCTTTGTATCTAGCTTTCGACTTCCGTCTCAAGACACATCTTCTCTGTTTGCGATGATGGATGCTTCCCTTTGTCGATGTAGAAGGTAGTGTCGTGAGCAGCGGTTGAAGTGCCAACAAGAACATGGATGCTTCGCCTTTGTCGATGTAGAAGGTAGTGTCGTGAGCAGCGGTTGAAGTGCCAACAAGATCATGGAAACTTCGGCTTTGTCGATGTTAAAAGTAGTGTCGTGAGCAGCGGTTGAAGTGCCAACAAGATCATCGATGCTTCGCCTTTGTCGATATAGGAATGTAGGAGGTAGTGGAGTCTGCTGCGGTTGAAGTGCCAACAAGACCTCGTTTCCATCTACACGCAAGGTCATGTTGGATTGGACAGAAGGTTGATGAGCCTGACAAGCTACCTAAAACGCAAGTTATATCGCGTACACGCCTTAAACTGATTTATATCAGCTCAAACGAGAGTACTACAACAAAGAGAGCTTTGTATCTAGCTTTCGACTTCCGTCTCAAGACACATCTTCTCTGTTTGCGATGATGGATGCTTCCCTTTGTCGATGTAGAAGGTAGTGTCGTGAGCAGCGGTTGAAGTGCCAACAAGATCATGGATGTTTCGCCTTTGTCGATGTAGGAATGTAGGAGGTAGTGGAGTCTGCAGCGGTTGAAGTGCCAACAAGACCTCGTTTCCATCTACACGCAAGGTCATGTTGGATTGGACAGAAGGTTGATGAGCCTGACAAGCTACCTAAAACGCAAGTTATATCGCGTACACGCCTTAAACTGATTTATATCAGCTCAAACGAGAGTACTACAACAAAGAGAGCTTTGTATCTAGCTTTCGACTTCCGTCTCAAGACACATCTTCTCTGTTTGCGATGATGGATGCTTCCCTTTGTCGATGTAGAAGGTAGTGTCGTGAGCAGCGGTTGAAGTGCCAACAAGATCATGGATGCTTCGCCTTTGTCGATGTAGGAATGTAGGAGGTAGTGGAGTCTGCAGCGGTTGAAGTGCCAACAAGACCTCTTTTTCATCTACACGCAAGGTCATGTTGGATTGGACAGAAGGTTGATGAGCCTGACAAGCTACCTAAAACGCAAGTTATATCGCGTACACGCCTTAAACTGATTTATATCAGCTCAAACGAGAGTACTACAACAAAGAGAGCTTTGTATCTAGCTTTCGACTTCCGTCTCAAGACACATCTTCTCTGTTTGCGATGATAGATGCTTCCCTTTGTCGATGTAGAAGGTAGTGTCGTGAGCAGCGGTTGAAGTGCCAACAAGATCATGGATACTTCGCTTTTGTCGATGTAGGAATGTAGGAGGTAGTGTCGTGAGCAGCGGTTGAAGTGCCAACAAGACCTCGTTTCCATCTATACGCAAGGTCATGTTGGATTGGACATTCCGGCAGCTTGCTGACGCATGAAAAGGAGGGGACTGACATGTATGTGTGCTCACAAGCTCTATATTAGTTTAGTATTATTATAACTAAACAATTTGAATCAAGTGTTTAGTGGCACTTGAAACGACTGATTGTTTAACACTGCATCCATGTTGGCAACTTCCAATGCTACCAACCTCAAGCCGTTCTCATCTTCAACTCCATAGGTGATTCCCTGTGCCCATGCGTTACCCCCGTTTATCTGAAATTGTAGTACAAGTTGACCTACATTACCAACTGTGCCTTTTGAGGAAGCGTAAACATTCCCTGCTTCGATGCCAGGTCCGAGCTCCATAGTCACTATAGGGTCGGACCGCAGCGCTTCTTGAGCTAGTCTGAGTAGTTTGTCGGCTCGTGACCTCTGAGATGATGGCACAGAAGTGGCAAATAGAAACAAACCTCCTGCAAGCATTGCAGGCAGCGGAACTCGATTGAGCTCCGGTGGGGGAGGAGTGATGATTGGTGAAGGGCCATTCATCAGTGGTTGCTGTTGCTCGTTTGATTGTGATGCTGACAGTAGCTGCGTTGAATCGTTGTGTAGGCGACAACGATGTGATTCCCGTGCCGGGTAACTAGTCGAGAATCCGTCACAGTATGCTGCTAGTATCACTGTCGTCACTACTATCAATACAAAAGGAATGGAGCACAAGCTTGCCGACGAGGTTGGAGTTTCGCTTGTGCTGACATCGTCTGTATTTGCGAACGACGAGACCGCGGCATTTGCATTATCTTCATTATCAGGTGCTTCAGAATTTTCCGTCTGTAAAGGATTAAAAGCTGAAAGGGATGGCGTCGACGTAGATTGGGATGATGTTGGTGACAAAGTAGGCGGAGGTTGAGTTACAGGAACACCAGCAGCCGGAGAAGCAGTCAAAGGTGCCGATGATGTCGGTTGTTTAAACGTCACAAGAGAAGGAGATGAAGTTGGTTGCGCTGTTGTATTGATCGGGCTTTTTGTAGGTTCATTTGACACTTGCATAATGTACGCACCTGTCGTTACTCCACTGCATTGATATTCATTCATTGTTGGATCTGGACGCCATGCTTGCTCATTACTTGTCACGGGAAATCCCATTTCCTCGAGGATTGCGTCTAGTGTGTACCGCAATGTCCATGCCATATTTGCCTTGCTGCCAATTTGAGTCTCAGCACGTTGTAGTCCGGAGCAGATAATGTTCTTCATCCTGTCTGAAACAATCGAAGAAGTCGCACCACTATCATTTGCGGACAACATAGTATTCAATATCGATGTGTATATTGCAATACACAGTTCTTGATAACCGTCATCATACAAACCACCACCGGATTGAATTGTTTGATCAATAAGTGTCTTGATTTCTTCTGTGGATGAAAGCGCTATCGCGGGAGAAGGAAAGGATTGATGATCGTCCACTGCTGTTACCTTCTTCACCTTTACTTCAAAAGGCCCCTCTTGGAACAAAACATAGATGTCCATCTCTACAATAGATGAAAAGTTTATCTGACAATCGTTGCAAGGTCGCCCAATCCAAGATCCTCTGTCAAAACTAGTTTGTGGAAGATAGACGCTGACTGCCTCTCCGATATCGCTAGACAATGGCACTGCAAAAGCAGAAGCATACCCAATGTAACGTGTATTTGAGTCATGAAATTGCAAATGTAATCCAAGCGGAGCATCAACATTATTCGGATCATGCGCACTAGTCGTCTCTAGCTCCACCACAAATCCTGCATATGGAGACAAATCAATTGCACTGCTGAATGACTTTCTAACGCTAGAGAAGCCGCCGCCGTCGAGGCTAATGACGCCAGAGAAGCTCATCACTGTATTTGATTCGAGGAAGGTCAAATCGCCGGATGATTTTCCACCCATGACGCCATCTACTTGCGAGTCTTTGTAGACAAGAAGAAATGAAATGGTTAGGATGAAGAAGAAGGAAAGCAAGGGAAATGTATTTTGCAATACTCACACCATGCATTTGTCCATCCCGAGTCGCCTCCATCAAGGATCAGGTCGGCACGACCGATGGCGAGCAGCAGTGATACGAATAGGGCAGTTGTTACTACCATGGTGTTTTTGTTCTGTAGGAAAAGAATAGCAAGTAGCAAGAAGTGTACCACCAAGGAGCAAGAGCAATGAGCTGACTCACACGTGGAAGCACATAAGAGCTACCAATGATTGTTCATCATGAAAGAGCCCCCAAAACTCCTCAACCTCAACCTCCATCACATCCACTTCTCATTTCTCATTTCAGACGACCACAACATGACATGATGGCCATCTATCTCAGCCGAGTGGTGCTGATCATTGCTCTACTGTACAAGCCGATCAGCTTTGCTTTTGCACCTCCGTACAGACAATCAGCAGCAGCATCGCATATTCACGTTTACATCACAACATGTCAGAGTGCAAATCTAGATCAAGAAGATGACATCATATCATTTGTTGACGACACATCATCATCATCATCATCTCCTCAGCCAGCAGCATCAGAAGAAGCCTTCTCCACCCTCCGTTCCATCGGAGTAGACTATGGCCTAACTCGCACAGGCATAGCCATATCAACGGGAGGGTATCACCCACGACCACTCGCCATTCTCTCCAATCTCAACGCGACGGAGCTATCCACCACAATAGTCAACTACGTCATTTCCGAACAAGCCACAAACATCGTACTAGGATTACCACTCCACAAGGACGGATCCGACAGTGAACAAAGCAACATCACTCGAGAATTTGGTCAATTCTTATTACAAGAAGTGCGAAAGCGATGTGGAACGAATATATCCATCACATTATGGGATGAACGGTACACATCCAAAGAGGCTGCATCACGAATCCAAGCAGAGGCCATTGCACGGAAGTCACGTATACCCAGTGCTTCTGATTTAGAAACAGAATTGGATGCAGATGCTGCTTGTATTATACTGGAAGATTATTACAAAGAGTTGGGCGAGGACGGTGAATTGATAGTGTTAGAGAATGAAGCGGTAGAAAGGGAATGCGCGGAAATTTATGTCAGGAACATGGAGTTGCAAGAAGAACAGAGGAGGAGTATGATGGAAGAGAGGGAGAAGGGACGGAATGCACGACAGGAAATGATTGCGAGGGCCAAAGCTTTGGAAGAGAGTGCAAATAATGATGGACTGAATCAACAGAAGAAAAAGAAGAAGAAGAAGAAAAAGAAGAAATAATGCAAGAGCTATGATAGAGAGTATACACTGTGACAATGTCTGGAGCCACATTGGATGGCCATTGAAGAAAGTAAACTGCACTTTGTAATGCTGCCCAATGGTATCCTTTGAGAAAGTTTAGTAGTTTACTTGTTATTCAACACATGCCATCCATTATCCATTCCCATGTCCTTCACATCCACAATCTAACATACATATGCACATTACATGCACTCACTTCTTTGTTCACGCGCTTACACATTCTCATCATCTCCAACACCTACATCTACATCTACAGATTTGTCAATGAACGATTGACGGCAGCATGGACACTCCATAGTATAGTTCATCACTTGTTGCACAGACGGATTCTCCGAGAACCTTTGCTGTTTGCAAGCACGTTTCCCCAACGACTTGAGCCATTGGAGCATACAATCATGATGAAAGACGTGAGTACATTCAGTGTTGGATGACCAGCACACCCTCTCGGATGTTTCATACTCCCCAAGACATACGGCACAGAAGATGGGAACTTCTCGTCTATCGTCCTTTTGTTGGGTGGCGTCTTGTTCTGTCACTTCGGCGTCATCATCTTCACCAGACAATTCTTTGGTTTGTTTACTGGCATCTTTCTTTTGACGTCGAAACAAGACAAGACCTATCCTGTTGTTGTTATCAGGTGTGGAGCTGGATGATTTCTTCTTCTTTGGCTTGCGTAGACCGTTCTTGTTGTATCCAGGCAGAGGAAGACATACGTGCGTGTAGTTTGCTTCTTCTTCACTGTTGGAAGCCTCGGTAGAAGCCTCGGTAGAAGCCTCAGTATCATCGGTTGATGATGATCCTTCTCCATGTGTTACATCTAAAGTGAAGTGATTTGCTTCATCCGGTGTCTCTTGTGAAGCTTCTGATGATTGACGACTGATCATATTCTCTGCTGTCAATTCTAACGAAAAGGGAGCCAAACGCTTCGAGATCTCCCTAGCTCTAATTTCACTAATCAGGCTCTTCTTACTATGCGACAAGTGCACATATTCTACATCCCAAACTGAATAGACAGGGCGTCCATCGGAGCCTACTTCGTCACTATCTTGATGAAGACCACGGATAGATGCCAAGCAGATACATCGGCGACAGATACGTCCAATGAGGAACTTTAAAGGTACGTACATGAATGGCACAATGATGAAGGCCAGGATGAAGATGCTCCAAATGATGAAGGCGGCATAGCGCGATTCGAAGACTTCGGAGTAGTCTCTTGACATGTTGAGGAAGATATTGTTGCAGTGCGGTTTTGCTTCTCTGAATAGATACGGTAGGTCTACCAAAACTGGAATTAATATAAGTGAAAGTTGGGCAGGAGATGGGGGCAATGTTCCCATTGAGTGAAAGGGTAGTCAGGTTGAAGTGTTCTGTATCTTTCGTGAAGAGAGACTTGGAGGATAGTTCTTGACAACAGGCCCTATCTCTACTACTCCGGCTTATATTTGACGATCTATTATGGACACTTTTAGCAGTCTATCTGTGATGGGTACATCATGTCTGCACTATATCTTGCACTGATTGCTCTGCAGTTTGATCCTCCTGCGGCACGCAGCACATCATGGTTTCCGGCTTCTCTGGCTTCTTTGATCAACAAAAATCTGGAATTTTGGCGGGCTCCATCTACTTCGCGGAGATTTTGAGACACCGTCTTGATCCTTCCGCGCCAAGATCCGAGATATGCAAGCCTCAGCTCAGAAAGGCCTCAGAAGCACGTGTACCAAGCCCAAGCAAGCACCCTACCCTCTTGCCACTTCAGTACAATACTCTAATTTCAGTGATGCAACATTGCAGTGAAGGATGGACGAATGAAGCTGCCAACGTTTGAGTGGCGTCAGGTGTAAAGCACTGAAGGATGCACAAATCACGCAACAAGGAATAGTGTGCAGATGACATTGTGAAAAATCTACCTACCGGACTGAAGGATAATAATCAAAAACGAGAAGTGCGCAGCAGGGAGATGATTGTACAAAGTGGAGATCGTCTCTAGATATTGCTCTCACTCTAATCTTTTGCGATTCATGTTCAATAACAATAATGCAAGTAATCGTCGCATACTCAGATGTATTCCTCATCTCTCTGACCTACGACACTCTCTTCGTATCTATATCTATAAAGCACGTACCGTCTCTCAATGATGACTTGGCCAAAAACGTTTAGACTCTTACTCTAACTTGACACACATTATCTCTACATCTCCTTACCACTGCCTACATGCATTCACTTCTTTGTTCACACGTTCACACATTCTCATCATCTCCAACACCTACACCTACATCTACAGATTTGTCAATGAACGATTGACGACAGCATGGACACTCCATAGTAAAGTTCATCACTTGTTGCACAGACGGATTCTCCGAGAACCTTTGCTGTTTGCAAGCACGTTTCCCCAACGACTTGAGCCATTGGAGCATACAATCATGATGAAAGACGTGAGTACATTCAGTGTTGGATGACCAGCACACCCTCTCGGATGTTTCATACTCCCCAAGACATACGGCACAGAAGATGGGAACTTCTCGTCTATCTTCCTTTTGTTGGGTGACGTCTTGTTCTGTCACTTCGGCGTCATCATCTTCACCAGACAATTCTTTGGTTTGTTTACTGGCATCTTTCTTTTGACGTCGAAACAAGACAAGACCTATCCTGTTGTTGTTATCAGGTGTGGAGCTGGATGATTTCTTCTTCTTTGGCTTGCGTAGACCGTTCTTGTTGTATCCAGGGAGAGGAAGACATACGTGCGTGTAGTTTGCTTCTTCTTCACTGTTGGAAGCCTCGGTAGAAGCCTCAGTGTCATCGTTTGATGCGTTTGACGCTGCTTCTCCTTCATGTTTTTCTTGTAAAGTGAAGTGATTTGCTTCGTCCTGTGTCTCTTTCGGATCTTCCTCATCAATACAATAAGAATCTTGTGAAGCAATATATTCTTCTTTGCCGCCATGCTCATCTTTATCGTGCCCATCTTTATCATGCTGGCGACTGATCATATTCTCTGCTGTCAATTCCAACGAATAGGCAGCCAAACGCTTGGAAATCTCCATATCCCTAATCTCATTAATCCGATTCTTGGTACGATGTGACAAGTACTCGTAATCCCTATCACTCACGGAATAGATGGGACGACCATCAGAATCTACTGAGTCACTATCTTGCTGGTCAGTTTCGAAGCCCAGACATCGACAAATACGTTCAATGAGGCACCGGAGGGGCACGGATAGAAATGGCACAATGATGAAGATAAAGGCAAAGATGCCCCAAATGATGAAGTCGGAGACTGGAGAGTAGTCACTGCTACGGTTTGATGACATGATTAGAGAAAGATGTCGTTGTAGATAAGAAAGTGGTGTTGTGCTTCTCTTAGTAGATATGTAGTTTCTATTATCGGTAGTAGTAGAAGTGGCAGTTTGACAGGAGATGGGCGTTTCGGATGCGACGACAATGTTATGTGTATTGGAAATCGGGTTCGTGTTCTTTTTGACGAAGAAGGAGCGGATGGTGCTGATGCTGGAGGAGATGTCTGAGAAGAAGATTAACCAAGTATTTCGATTTCCACTACTAGTGACGACGGGTCTTCGCATTAATATTGTCTATCTCGGCCATCATGCTGCACCATCTTGCACCATGAGCTCATGCAGTTTGTAGCGTTCTGGGCGAACCGTGCGTTTTTTGGCATGTTTCTTCGGTTGATGATGTTCGATGGATGTTGCTTGGCGGGTAGTCAATAGGGGAAAAAGCGGCTTAGAATCGGCGTTATTTCAGCTCAAGACTTAAGCGCCGCTTAAAATGGCATCTTCACGGGCATGGCTGGGTTAATATTGGCATGTATGCTGGTTCAAAGTAACATCAAACGCAATTCTGAAACATAACAACAACGTAACAGACATGCTAGCTCAAAGAAAGAATTATGAGGTCGAACTTGCTACCTTCCAGTCTTCGTCTGTTGTGTATTCTTGAGGTCTTGGATGCCATGCCAGTGGGGGGCCAGTGGATAGAAACTGCTTGAAGTGCTCATATAAGTTGACCAGATTAGATATCTGTGTAAAACATACATTGTCAACCTATTTCGGATTGTGATTTCAATGTATATCACTAACTTAACAACCAATATCAATCCAAAGAGGAGGTCTCAGATAATGCAAGTACAGCTTAGGGCACAGGACAACAAGACCACACTTTTTGGCAAACAAGCCGAGCCTTCTGCAGCTTCTATTGTAGCTTCAAACTCTTAGCAAAGCTCAGAAACGGTTACCGGAACAGTTACTTGTACCTCACCTGGCGTTCTTGGCCATCCCCGCACTCATTTCTGCAGTTTACGATGACATCAAAACTCTGTCACATGATGACGTGTCAACATTTCTCGTACTTTTCTACGGTAGGAATAGTATGTATAGGCGCTTAAGTTACCGCTTAAAAAGTAGGGTTTGGGAGCTCCGGAGGCGCTTTTTCCCCTATTGACTATTGGCGGGAGCGAAGGCTCTTCTACAACTTACCCTCCTCAAAAACCAAGCACAACCATCACTATGGCATCTCCCAAGATCCGAGATATGCACCTCAGAAGCACTGTACAAGCAAGCACCCTGCCCTCTTGCCACTTCAGTACATACTCTAATTTCAGTGACGCAACATTGCAGTGAAGGATGGACGAATGAAGCTGCCAACGTTTGAGTGGCGTCAGGTGTAAAGCACTTAGCACTGAAGGATGCACAAATCACGCAACAGGGAATAGTGTGCAGATGACACTGTGAAAAATCTATCTACCGGACATGAAGGATAGTAATCAAAAACGAGAAGTGTGCAGCAGGGAGATAATTGTCAAAGTGGAGATCGTCTCTAGATACTGCTCTCACTCTAATCTTTTGCGATTCATGCTCAATAATGCAAGTAATCATCGCATACTCAGATGTATTCCTCATCTCTCTGACCTACGACACTCTCTTCGTATCTATATCTATAAAGCACGTACCGTCTCTCAATGATGACTTGGCCAAAAACGTTTAGACTCTTACTCTAACTTGACACACATTATCTCTACATCTCCTTACCATTGCCCACATGCATTCACTTCTTTGTTCACACGTTCACACATTTTCATCATCTCCAACACCTACACCTACATCTACAGATTTGTCAATGAACGATTGACGACAGCATGGACACTCCATAGTAAAGTTCAACACTTGTTGCACAGACGGATTCTCCGAGAACCTTTGCTGTTTGCAAGCACGTTTCCCCAACGACTTGAGCCATTGGAGCATACAATCATGATGAAAGACATGAGTACATTCAGTATTGGATGACCAGCACACCCTCTCGGATGTTTCATACTCCCCAAGACATACGGCACAGAAGATGGGAACTTCTCGTCTATCGTTCTTCTGTTGGGTGGCGTCTTGTTCTGTCACTTCGGCGTCATCATCTTCACCAGACAAATCTTTGGTTTGTTTACTGGCATCTTGCTTTTGACGTCGAAACAAGACAAGACCTATCCTGTTGCTGTTATAAGGTGTGGAGCTGGATGATTTCTTCTTCTTCTTCGGCTTGCGTAGACCGTTCTTGTTGTATCCAGGCAGAGGAAGACATACGTGCGTGTAGTTTGCTTCTTCTTCACTGTTGGAAGCCTCGGTAGAAGCCTCAGTGTCATCGTTTGATGCGTTTGACGCTGCTTCTCCTTCATGTTTTTCTTGTAAAGTGAAGTGATTTGCTTCGTCCTGTGTCTCTTTCGGATCTTCCTCATCAATACAATAAGAATCTTGTGAAGCAATATATTCTTCTTTGCCGCCATGCTCATCTTTATCGTGCCCATCTTTATCATGCTGGCGACTGATCATATTCTCTGCTGTCAATTCCAACGAATAGGCAGCCAAGCGCTTGGAAATCTCCATATCCCTAATCTCATTAATCCGATTCTTGGTACGATGTGACAAGTACTCGTAATCCCTATCACTCACGGAATAGATGGGACGACCATCAGAATCTACTGAGTCACTATCTTGTTGATTAGTTTCGAAGCCCAGACATCGACAAATACGTTCAATGAGGCACCGGAGGGGCACGGATAGAAATGGCATAACGATGAAGATAAAGGCAAAGATGCCCCAAATGATGAAGTCGGAGACTGGAGAGTAGTCACTGCTACGGTTTGATGACATGATTAGAGAAAGATGTCGTTGTAGATAAGAAAGTGGTGTTGTGCTTCTCTTAGTAGATATGTAGTTTCTACTATTGGTAGTAGTATAAGTGGCAGTTTGACAGGAGATGGGCGTTTCGGATGACGGACAATGTTATGTGTATTGGAAATGGGTTCGTGTTCTTTTTGACAAAGGAGGAGTGGATGGTGCTGATGCGATGCTGGAGGAGATGTATGAGAAGAAGATTAATCGAGTATTTCGATTTCCACTACTCTAGTGACGACGGGTCTTCGCATTAATGTTGTCTATCTGGGCCAACACGTCTGCACCATCTTGCCCATGAGCTCATGCAGTTTGTATGGTAAGTGCGTTTTTTTGGCATGTTCGTTCGTTGTGAGTTCGATGGGGATGTTGGCGGGAGTGGGGAGAAGGCTCTTCTAAGGGGGATCAATCGAAATATCCCCCAAACTTGCCTATACCCCCCATCGAAATCTCAGCCTAGCTGAAATTCTTATACCCCCTCTTCAAGATACTAGTTAAAAGCTAGGTGACAACTTCAACTTATACCCCCCTAAAACTCAGCCTAGCCAAAATTCTTTTTCCCCCCGGGGGTATACAATAGTTCGTTCGAGCGATCGACTGTAAAAGACAAAATCTTTGTCACATTGACACTTGACACAACTTACAACTTACCCCTACCATACTACACATCTTTCAAAGTCAGCACCAGCACAACCATCAACTATGGCATCTTTCACTTCACTGGCGACATGCTTATTACTATCAATCCTCGTAGGTTCCTCTGCCTTCTCTGCTAGCACTTCTAAGAACGATGCAGCGCTTGTCCAGTCCTACACGCTGTACGACAATGAAAGACAAATCTTGGGCTGCTGTGATGAGGTTCGGCCGTCCACTAAAACCCGTGACGACGATGAAGAGGAAGACGAAGTAGAGATGTTTTATGCAACTACTAAACGATATTTTATGTTTTTTCCTACAAGCGGCGGGGATGATAAACTGTTGCAGATTCGACAAACTTCATTTGGATGTGGACGGCTTGGTGCCACTGTATGGCCATCGGCCATTGCCCTCGCCTCCCTTCTTGCAGGAGATTCATATCGTTCATCAATACAAGACAAAAGAGTACTAGAGCTTGGCAGTGGGTGTGGACTTCCCACCCTTACGGCCAAAGAGGTTTGTGGATCGCAAGTTCTGGCTACTGATTATTGGGAAGGTCGTGAAGGTTTAATTGTCGGGAATCGATTAGTACCAAAGGAATTGTTTGGAGTGAATTTGGCATACAATGTTGGATGTGAGCCACAAAATCTGGACTGGCACGATGAATTATCCATCTTTAGTGTTTCTACCGACTTCAAGCCTGATATTATTGTGGGCTCAGATTTAGTGTACTACCCCGATGACACTGAACCATTGCTACAAACGCTAGATATCTTATTGAAAAACGGTGGCGGGGGGCAAAGCATGTTGTTGATATTACCCCTTCCACCCACTGCTGAACGTGAAGCTCTGCCAGAGTTTAGGCGTAGGCTGGAAAGTGGAGTGGGAGACAAAGATGTTGTGATGGACGAGCTTGAAATGATAATCCGATCTGCTTCCACTGATGAAGAAGAAATACACAATTTCCTAAGGATTAGAATATGATCTATGATTCTACCTGAGCTACCTATCTACTTCAGCTGGTTGAGAAGGCCTTGATGTGAATTATTCAGGTAAAGTTAGAAAAGGTCAGATAATTGCAATGTGAACGTGAACAGTAAGCCTGCAGAATACTTGCTTGCTGCAACTCTAGGTAGTAGAAAAGTGATAAATTTCATCTATGTTATGCATTTCTTGTATTCAAAACTAATTCAATTTGCCTATCCATTTTATTCTGGGAGAGTACAATAGCAATGCGTTTTCGGAAGTGTTTGCTTTTGGCCAAATTATGTTACTGTTCAAGAACAAATACGGTCAGGACGCCTTCAAACTTCATGCCGACCTGACTGACGACGTCAGATTGTACTTCTTTGAACAGCGCAAGTTGAATTATTTCGAGAAAAGCCAGCTGCTTCAGAGCAGAGCTTCACCACGTATGCAGTAATCACCAAAAAGGCACCTGCTTGCTTGTTCTGCGTTCTTATGCCTCCTGCCCTACCACCTGCCTTTAAAAAAGACCACCTGCCTTTCAAAAATGTAGCGCTTGCAATAACAAATCGAAGTCTTTTGTGGCAGAACCAATGGCTCATCACACAAGTATTGTACCAATAGAACTCATCAGAACTAATTAGTAGACCGCAGTAGAAAAATGGACGACTTGCCTGAATTCGATGCAGAGTCCCTCTTCGGAAACTGGTCTCGAGAGGACAACGCTGAGTGCACAACTAATGTCGATGACACATCTGGAGGAGGTTTGATCGCCTCATCGAAGGCAAATCTAACATCAGCTCATTTGAATCAAATACTTGACGCTGCAGAAACACCCAATGGCGGTGATGACACATACAAAGACGGCGGCGGTGGTGGCGACGAGTCATCTAACCTTGGCTCATCTTCAACTTCCGTCAACAACAACTTCACCTTTCCAATGTATTATCCACTGAACCAAGGTCGCAACCATCCGCTTGCCATGACTTCCATGGCTAGTTGCCCACCATATGCGAATGCAGCAACCACGGCTGCACCATCGACATCGTCTTCTGCTCAAAGTATTGCTCTTGAATCGTCAGGCTTACAAAGCTTGATGTCTCAGCAGCCACAGCAACAGCAACATCAAGCTCAGCAGCAACTTGCACTTGCGACATCATTCAACGCCGCTAACAACAACAACGCCAGCAACGGTAATAGCAGTGGTAACATCAATGGCAACAACATCACAGCATCAACATTGAGCTACAACTCACCCTACTCTTCTCACCTTAGCGAACTCACTGCCAACTTTCGCAATAATCCAAATGTCAGTGTGCATTACGGTATGGCAGTGAACGGATTTCATCCACAAGTGAATGCTCGAGTCAATCCTGTATTTCCTCTATCCAACAATGGAAGGATAGGTGGTGCAACTGCTGCTGCTCCTCAACAGGCTCGTGCTGGAGGTGCTGGCAACAGATCAACTGGCACAAACAACTCGAGAAAACAGTCAAGAGGTAAAGGCAATGCCAATGCCACCACCACCACCGCTGCTGGAACTGGAACTGCCAGTACCCACACACGTAATTCCAGAGAAAGGAACAATCGTGAACAAGTACGTGCACAAAAGATCACACAGCTTATTTCCGAGTTGAGAGAGAACATGGAACAGGGCGGATGGCAAGAGGAGATGAAGAGTAAATATCAGACTTTGTCACAGTAAGTTCTTGTCTTGTATCTTGTTCTTCTTGATTGTCTCTTTTGAAAACACATTTCTCAATGAACATGCGCCGCTTCCTTATCCATTGCAATCTTACAGATGCAAAGACTATGTGGAATACCTTATGAGATATCACAAGGAGAAGGAAGCTGATATTGCACGTACCAAGAAACTCGTCAAAGAAAAGGTCTTATCAGAGGCACGTTCTGGTCACTTATCCGATAGTGTCACCTCAAGCCTTACTGCCTTCACCACTCGAAGCACTTCTCCGGGAAGTGATAGCAAGGAGTCTTCTTTGTCTTCTGAATATCAGGAACGCAAACACAGAAAGAAGCGCAAGAAACAAGAAGAGGAGGAGGGTGCTGTCAACGATGATGGCGATGACGTTCCAAAGACAAGCAAAAAAGGACGAAGATCGTCAGGTCATAAGCAGATGGAAGAAGCCCAACAGCAGCAGTCATCCACGGATTCCTCATACGAGGATGATGAAGACGACGACAGTCCAGGTGGAAGGAATATATCCTTTGACAAGGCTTGCTCGAGCGTATCCGATATGACAGATTCCAACAAGAGTTCTACGACGAATAACAACACAAAAAGCTCTACTGGGAGCATTTCTTCAACCGCAGCAGTAGTTCGAGGAGTGGGAAGTTCACAACACACTCCTAGTCATCATCATCACCATCGTCGTCGAAGCCACTCTCCTCGGAGAGAAGCTGAAAACAACAGTATGAGTGCTGTTAAAGAGGAAGAACAAGCCCTAGCTGATGAAACCGGTGGGGACATGCCACAAAAGAAGAAGAAAAAACGAGGGTTTGATTATGATTACCGTGAAGTCTTCTTGAAGTCAAGTGTTCCTCAGCTCATTGCTACGTTATCAGGAAGGATTGTTGTTTGTAAGTATACATGCTCCCTTGCCCTCAGACTTCTTTCATATTTGAGTACGTATCAATCTCGCTCACTGATATTCTTGCCTTTCTACAATTCCAGGGAATGATTTCTTCCTCCAGGCCACTGGATTGAACAAGCGAGATATTGGACGTCTTACCATTTTTAGCATCGTTCAGTCAGATCAGCTGTCAACACTGTATAAAATGGTCGCAAGGGCACTGGCTGAACAACACGTCGCTCCTAATATTCCTCTGTCTGAATCTACCTCTGCATCAGGGATGTCTTGCAAAGAAAACGTCATTTCTACAAAGCCAAAAGGTGTTGGCAATGGTGAGGATTGGCAGGTTGTCACACTCAAATGCGTGCGATTTCCTTCAAGCAAGAACGAGGGCGAGGAACACCCATTGTTTCTCACAATTACATTAATGGGCGATGCAAACCGTGATCAGAGATGTTTTCATGTAACATTGTCGGATACTCCTAGTGATGAGGGTCAATTTGGTACTATATCACCCAAGCTTCTAACCAAAATGTTTGCCCCAGTAATCAGCGCTGGTGCCGGTAAAGGATATTAAGCTGAATGATAAGTACCTAATCCTATCAAACATTTACTTCTTCTCTCCCTCTTTTTTGTGTATCATCGTTGTCTTCTGCGCTGTCCCGTGAACATTGTTAGCGTAATGAATAGAGCAACAAGAGGTAAACATTAGAATCTATTAAACTTATTCCAATGTAACCAATCTCTTCCTAGCACAAACATACACTAAATTCTCCTATCATCATTGTCAGCCATATGAGCTAAACAAGACGCAACGTTTCAACTAATCAACTTCTTCAGACATGGCAGGCACCCTCCACTATAGTGCCATTCTCGTCAGCTCCAGGACAAAACACTGTATCACACAGACTTCCATTATCATCAATCACCGAACGCACCCAATTGTTCTTATTAACTGCACAGTTGGTGGTTCTACTATACCTGCAATTGGTCACTTGGCAAAAACATGCTCTTTGAGTTTCAGGGCAATCTTCAATCGGGGCAATTTCTGCAGCACAACCAACGTACAGCGCAGTCCTCCACATCACGGCACTGCCCGGCTTTAGATCGTTACCCCACGAAGGTTGTTCTGGATCAAACTTATTTGTCCACCATGAAACAATTTCGTCTGGTGTATGAGCTAAATCTCGACGAACAAGTCTCTGGGATGCAGAATTTTGACCATACTTTCCTGACACTCGTCCATCAGTTGTGCATGTTTTTGCCTTTTCCTTTGCCCACGCGGATGCTCCTGCTGCTAATTCAGCTGACCATGCCATGGGTCTGAACGAGACGCCCTGACTCTCATGGAATTTCTTGCGACGCGAGTTGTGAGCATCAAGAAATCCTTGATCTGCTTCGCTCATAGTTGCCTCAACACCTACAAGGATTTCATGAGATATTTCTTCTGTCCTGAACCTACCGCCAACGAGAATGACTTGACCATCAATATCTACGACATAGGAACCATTGCCTTCGGCGAACATTCCAGCTCCTGAATCAGTAACAACAAGTGTATAACTACCTCGCGCAAGATTGCAAAATCGTCTATTGTATTCTGTTTCTCGTTCCGTCATAAACCCAGCCTCTTCTTCATAGAGAACTTCACCTGATTTCGTTGATAGGAATTTATAGCCATTGTCTTTAGGAAAATTCTTCTTGGAGGTAAATGTAATGTAGACGCAAGAAGTTAGGGTTGAAGGAAAGAAATCATCTGTAGCATGTGAAGTGACAGATCCAGTAACAGCTGCAGTAACAGTTGCAGTAGGTGCTGTAGTAATAGCCGAAGTCACTGATTCGGTAGGATCGGGAGTAGGTGCTGTAGTAACTGCTGTAGTAACTGCTGTAGTAATAGCCGAAGTCACTGCTTCGGTAGGCTCGGGAGTAGGTGCTGTAGTAACTGCTGTAGTAACTGCTGCAGTAACAGCTGTAGTAACTGCTTCGGTTGGAGTCTCAGTCACTGCTTTTGTTGGCTCGTTGGTGGGCGGTGCAGTAACAGCCTCAGTTGGCTGGGGGGTATCAATTGTAGTAACTATTTCGGTGGGCTCGGGAGTAGGCGCCGGCGTGGGATCCTCCGCGATTTCGTTCGCAGTCGTTGGTGAAGATGTCTCAGGGGGAATGAAAGAATTCACAGGGCTCGGTGTGGGAGGGCACAAGGCATTGTGATCGACTGAGCAGTAAGGCACGATCTCAGCAAAACACCAACTGGTGCCACAAGTTTCATCGCCCTCACAGTCATCATTATCACGGCATCCACAGTCAACACCGGATACAGTAAATCCCTCGTAGCAAAATGGTTTGTTGCTGTTAGGATCACACCCATTTGTCGTGTCGACTTCACATCCGCAGACTGAAAAGTCATCGAACGGAGAGGCAAGGCAAACATCGCCGCAGGTGCAATCATCGTCGGTACTACAAGTTTTGACGGGCGCAGAGTAGTCGCATGAAGCAAGGGCAGCTGAAGGAGCAGTGGTGGTGGTGGTAAGATCCCCACAATCAGGTCTCATGCACGCATCAGTGTGTCTGCACACCCACTCTTCGCCGGAGCATTCACACGCGACAGAATCGAAGGTCTCTCCACAGCATGTTTCTTTACCGATTGCGCACAAGGCGCCTTTCTCAGAACACACACCATTAATGATGCATTCGGAAGAAGTAGGAGGGCCCGTCTGAAGACCCGGAGGGGCCGAGGTTGGGATCATTGTCTCATTCTCTCCTAGCGTTAGGAATGCAGCTTGAGCGCCATCGGTGACCGCTCCATCGGGCTGCCTTGTCCCGATAACAACTCCAATGGCAATTAGGGCACCGAGAGCCACACCGACTGTGATGGTTGCATACTTGCGGCTGGGCTTCTGGCGCTGTTCCAGCTGCTGTTGCACTTCTGCGCCGCCAGCGGTTTCGATATCAGGTAAAGAGCTATCTTCCATCATCTTGATGTGTTTTACAATATAATGTTCGTAAATAATAACTAGTAAACGGCGACTGTGTTGGATTTTCTCCACTCAGAGGGTGGGGCTCTTCAACTACTTCCGCCAGTCTGTTGTGTAACTCTTGTTCATCTTGCTTAGACGTTCGGAGGGAAAGATTTTACCCGACCTCACTCTCTCTGGCGGATTTTTTTGTCCTGTGGCGGATTTTTGGCAGAAAGCGCCGAAAGATGTACTGATTCCTACGTATGTGGCCCTTTTCCACGTTTAGTTGAAGTCGGGGCTCATTCTCATGAAGACTTTGTGACCTACGAGAACACTCCTTAGAATATTCTCACAAATAGTAAAGGGTAATCAATGAATAATAATAACTCAAGTATGGTTAATATTACTCTCTAGAACCCCCTATCCGTCTACAAACATAACTATCATATCTTATGTAACAAATATGTAATTCGATCACTTGATAAGAGCACAACAATATTCGTCAATCATTAGTAACAACCTTCATTCGGGCAAGGTGGGCCACACTTGCTGTAGTCTGCAAGGGTCTGATTGAGCCACGTCTCGTTATTAACGTTGCAATTTCCAGGTCTTGCATAATAACAAACTGCAACGTGACAATACAGGCCATCCGTATCCATTTGAGTAATGTTGGATGCACATCCTACATAACGAGTTGGCCTCCACATAATCTGCCGAAATGTAAGAGGGTGATCCTCGGGGTTATCCCATCCATCGAACACATAATCGGGGCTGACCAACGCTTCGTTATATATGCCAAAACTAGTGCGACCAACGTTTTCGCCCCAAGGATCCATCGTAGCTGAACCAGATCCACACGTTGGAGCAATATCGTTAGCCCTCTTGGCAGCTGCTTCTGCCAAACTGTCAGACCATACTAACGGAGCAAAGGACACGTCGTTCTCAGTATGGAATGACTCACGGGCTTCGTTGTGCTTATTGAGCCACTGTACTTTTGTTTGAGCTGTGGGAGATTGGTAATCTGTCCTGATGATGTAGGCATTTGGTGAGGTAAAGTACGAACTACCTCTAACGACTTCCTCACCATTGACCTTGACAGCATAATACCCCTTGTTATCACCACAGCATTTGCCTGACTCATCGTATACGGTAAATATGTACGCACCATTAGACACACAAGCGATATCAATTTGTGATGTAGTGTTTTCCAAGTCTCCTGGGAGAACTTCCATGTAAGTCGTTGACTTGGAACCAGCTGTCGACAAGAGAGTATACCCAGTTTTGTCGAGATTTCCTTGATCTTCTGTTACAAAGTCTACTTCAATGGAGATGCTGCACGTCGGCTGGTTTGATGGAAAGGTGCTTGGAGAACTTGTTGGGAGAATTGAAGGCATTGCAGTCGGGCTTGCTGAAGGAGAAACATTGGGACTTCCAGAGGGCTTGCTTGTAACAGTTGGAATACCAGTTGGGCTTGGACTTGCAGATGGGTCTCTTTCTGTAACCACAGATGGAGCGTCAGTTTTCTGTGTTGGCACGAGCGAAGGTGTGGCTTGAGGTGTTTGTATGGCAATCGTAGGCGACTCAGTTTGAATAGCACCCGAAGATGATGATGATGGAGTGGAAGTAGGATCAGCTGTGATTGGATCATCACAGTCAGGTCGATTGCATGCATCAGTGGCCCTGCACAACCACTGTTCACCAATGCAATCACACTCGACAGAATTAAATGTCTCTCCACAGCATGTTTCTTTACCGATTGCACAAGTGGATCCTTCTACAGAACATACTCCATTAATGATGCATTCTATAATAGGAGCGGTACTGGCGATGCTGCTTGAAGATGGAGGGGTAGTAGCAGTAATATTACCCAAGCTGATAGTTGGAGCACCAGAAACAGCAGCAACACTCGACGAAGTTAGTGTACTTGTAGTCGCGGGGGTAGGCGAATCAGTCCCATCTGGAGGAAGACCAACGCTGCTACCAGATCCATCTGTGACTCCACTATTATCTCCATCATTTCCACCGCTAGAGTCACCTGTGGTGGCATCGCCTTTGGGACTTGATGTAGGGCTACCATCAATAATATCACCACCAAGAAGATCGCCCGGTAGTGTTCCTGATCCGTCACTCGCACTAGAATCACTTGCATCTCCCTCTGTTGCACTACCCCCTTCCGATTCCCCACCAGCAGTGCTACTGCCACTGCCACTGGTAGATCCAGATCCTTCTCCTGTGGCTCCATCATTAAGTTCTGAACCATTGTTTCCATCAGAGCTGTCAGTCCCTCCAACATTGCTTCCCGTAGCTCCGTCTACTACATCAACAGGTCCTCCTGTCCCACCTCCACTTGTCCCAGAAGTTGTCGGCGTGGAATCCCCACCTTCACTGGTACCGTTTGCTGCAATACCAGTTCCAGTTGTGGCATTTACTGTAATACCAGATCCAGTTGTGGTGCCATTAGTTGTTGTTCCAGTCAAGAAGGAGTCTGCATCTGTTAGATTAGATGCTGGACTACTCTCACCATCACTGGCCGTAGGAGAAAGAGAAGGGACGATATTTCCTTGAGTTCCATTTACAGTAGGAGCATTATTTGTAGGAGGATTCGTGTTAGTGGATGGCGTAGGTAAAGATGCACCTGGTGAGGGTGGAGGAGGACTCGCAGCTTGTTGAGCAGCTTCAATCGATCGATTCTTCTGCACAAGCAGAGTCGATCCTACGGCTAGCGCAGCAATCGCAAGGATGGCGATTATAGCGGCGATCACGTAGAGTCCCTTTCCACTACGTCGGTTGAGTTCACGTATTTCTTCATCTTCGTCCGGGTCTGGCAATTCATCAGCACCGGGTGGAGTTTCTTGATATTGATCATCTTCACCGGAGCTGTAGGCGTCAAAATCGATGTCACCATCCGGAACAATGGAGTCGTTGGCTGCTTCGGGATATTGCGAGTATTCAATCATCGTCTCTTTGTCTACGATTGCCGTTGGATGGATATATTATGTGTTTGAAGTCATCGACAAAATTGGCACGAATGATTCTCTTGTGGCGGTGGCGAAGTGCACTGGAGATAGTGGTTCTCGTGATAGTACTATGCTAAAGCTAAAGGTGGTGAAGTCTAAACAAATACATTTCTTTTAATAAGCAACACATCTAATGTTTGATGAATAATCTTCATAAACATGAACATGTTACATTTACATAGCACTCATTCACAAAATTATTTCATCAAGTTCTTTGGACGCCCGCCAGGATAACGTTGGCACGTTAAAAAGGGAAGGACTCCTACGCAGGAAATCTACTGTAACGCTTCGCTAAACGCTCCTAAGTCGGTAACGGTCGTAACGGCCCTCCTTTTCGCAAGACTCCGGCAAGATTAAAATGAAGCATGAAATGGGATCAAGCAAGTGCCTGCCGACGCACGTCGCCCATAAAAGAAGTAGAAGAGAACATCAAACATGGGCGTGGCAATAGCATATTCACAAGATAGAAGGTATGATGACGCTAGTGTTGCTGACACAGTGAACTTCGATGCCGAAACAGTAAGTTATGGTGCAGAATCGGTCAATTTTGATGCCGAAACAGTTGAGTTTGATGCACCAGTCTTCGATCCACCACTTCATCATGATTTCGAAGAGGAGGAGGAGGAGGAACTCCAACAACTCAACCACCGACGTGGAAAATGCAAGTATGTGGCGATAGCATTCTTTGGTTTACTTGCTGCTGGTGCGTTGGCCGTCTCATTGACTCTCTTTTTTGAACGAGGTAAAGACTCAAAGGTGTCGTCGGTAGTGAAGGCAGATGCCGCTATAAATGTAGGCGTGCCGTCATCGCAGCCGAGCATATTTGGAGCTAACCCTGAAGAATGCATCATTAATGGCGTATGTTCTGTAGAAGGATCCTCTTGTGCAATCGGTAAAGAAACATGCTGTGGAGAGACATTTGATTCTGTCGAGTGTGATTGCATCGGTGGACAGTGGTTGTGCAGGGCCACTGATGCATGCAACCGACCTGGCTGTGATGATCTAATCACCGCTGCTCCTACTTCGACTCCATCATCATCTTCTTCGGGTGCTATTCAAACTGAGTCGCCTACGATTACCATACAAACACCTCAAGCCAAGCCTACACCTGTTCCATCGAAGAAGCCGTCCATTTCTCCATCATTTACACCGACTCCTCTGCCAACAAAACAGCCCACAAAACAACCGTCTCGGTCTCCAACAACCAATCCTACAGATTCTCCGTACTCGGCACCAACTTATTATCCAACTTACCAGCCTTCAGCCAACACTTCAACTCTGCCTCCATCAAATCAGCCATCGCGTGCTCCATCACCTAAGCCGACCCCACTACCATCAAAGAAGCCAAGTTTAAAGCCTTCTCTGAGACCAAGCACGCAGCCGACTAGCAGTCCATCACTGTCACCTTCATCTCCTCAGCCGACATCGACACCTTCTACCCGTCCTTCATCTCAGTTGAGCAGCAAGCCATCATTCACACCTTCTTATCAGCCTACTTTTCGACCAAGCTTGCAGCCTTCTAATGAGAGAACATACTGTGTAAACATTAAATTCACCACCGACAATTATCCACGTGATAACGGTTTCACATTCCTGTCAAAAGAAACTGGTGAAATCATCTATGAACAAAAGACTGGGTCCATGAAGGAAGCGCAAACTGAATACTTCCAACAATTTTGTGACCTTTCTGCAGGTAGTTATGAGCTTATTGTTACAGATACTGGCGGAGATGGAATCACTCTGAGAGGCAATGGTTCCTATGTCGTAGATATTGATGGTCAAGTCATTCTCGTTGGTGGTAGGTTTATTCAAGTCAATGAAATATCTCACGAAATCCTTGTAGGCTTTGATGCAAACATGAGCGAAACAGCTCAAGCATTTCTAGATGCTCACAACTCACGTCGCAAGAAATTCCATGAGAGTCAGGAGGTCTCGTTCAGACCCATGGCATGGTCAGCTGAATTGGCAGCAGGAGCATCCGCGTGGGCAAAGGAAAAGGCAAAAACGTGCACAACTGATGGACCAGTGAAAGGAAAGTATGGACAAAATTCTGCTTCCCAACGACTCAATAGTCCGGATGATGCTCGTTCAGAAGACGAAATTGTTACGTGGTGGGCACCAACAAACGTGGATGAAAAGTCACAGTACAATAATCAGTTTACTGCCGTAATGTGGAGGAGTTCCTTGTATGTCGGCTGTGCTTCTGAGATTGGTCAGATAGAGAATAGCGATCAATACTGTCAGGTTACTAATTGTAGATACGTGAGGACGGGTAACTGCGCAGTTCCGAAGAACGATTGGGTGGCTTATGTATTGGATCAGAATGGAAATATGTGTGATACAGTGTTTTGTCCTGGAGCTGATGAGAATGGTGTTATTGTGGAGGGTGCTTGTCATGCCTAAAACACATCAACATTTGCTGTCTGCTGGATTCATCACAGTAAGCTATTATAAAATTAATGGTGACGTTTATCGAAGAAAGTTGGCCTTCATCTTTTCGAGTTCTTGACGAAGAGCCTGAGCATTCAACTTGCTTGCTTCTGTATTGGTATCATCGAACAAACAACCTACACCCTTTGACTCAACTTGTGTGTGATCCAATGCTGGGGTCAATGCCCCAACAAAGTAAGCCCACTCTTGATCATTTTCATATTCTGACATGCGCCGAGCATCTTGCAACGCCAAACTGATCAATTTTTCAGCACATTGTCCCAAGCAAGATCCTACCTCGACGAGATACTCTTTCTCTAGTTGAAGCGACTGAGAAAGTAATGTTTGGTCTCCTTGCGAGTTGGGATTGACTATAGATGAGCTCAGCAAAGTTGTGATGTCTTCTTCCGGGTGAGACTTCATTGATGCCAACCTATCTTCTATGGCCCTTGATGCGTCTGAGCATCTGCACAACCCCTTCGCAACAGCAACAGCATCTACAGAGAAAGTGCCCGTGTTCCTCTTCGCGACAAAGGCGACCCGGCTGAGCAAAACCATTAGTGCTACATCAAGACATTTCGCAGACTTTATCGCATGCTGATATCTACCCTCTGAGAAGGTAGAACCCGGCCTGTTATTATATGCGTTGTATCTTTGTAATACTCCAGCGTCAGATGAACCAGTGGGTGGAGTGGGGAGAGGCGCACCCGAGTCAGATACTTTATCCCACCAAGTGCTTACAACGGACAAAGTTGTAGCGACTGTCTTCATTTGCGATGCGTGGATTTTCTCCACATTGATCAACCCGATTGGTAGCGGTGGAAGCAGCTCACTCGGAAAGGGGAACGCAGATAGATGATATGTAAGGCTCAAAACACTACGCTCAAGTTTCAGCAAGGGTTCATCCACAAGAGCAGGCGAATTTTCCACCAGAACAGACCCTGCTGCCTTTTTCAGCGATGAGTACGTAAGGTACAGCGTTTCCAAAAAAATCGTTGTGAGTTCAGTTTCGGCAGGGTAGGATTGAAGTAATCTCTCCCCGGCACGACTATACTCTTTGAAAATCTTCATAGTATCAATGGCTAGTGCAGTACGATCCGAAGATGGAAGAGGAGATGCTAGTAGAACATTCAAAAGGCTGAGGTGTCCATTCAAAACGGGTGGCGATTTCAGTGATGCAGCCCCACTGACTCCCATGTGAGATGCCAAATATTTATTTTCCTCTGTTGCATAGGAATGTGCAAACGATAGAAGTTCGCTGGTGATTCCAGATTTCGCTAGCAATCGAGCACCATCACTGTGTAGAAGAACAATTTGCTGCAAAAGGTCGGCAACATAATTATCATCGGCGGCAATAAGTTGTGATAAACGAGATGCTGACTTCCGAACAGGTTCAAGTGTGAAGAGCTTGCTGCAAAATAGTTCCACCATGGAATCATCAGTTTCCAATGAATTCAGATGGCCGAAGAGTGATGATAGACCAGATCTTGCAGCCAGAGCAATATTACCTCTCTGCGAATCGTGTGCATTGGAATATCGATCTTGACTTGCGTAAACGGGAGATGCTGAGATGTTGAATAGGTACGAAGTCGCATTTGCATACAACTCCAAGATGCGAGAAGGCATATTTTCAGAGACGATGCACCAAGTCTCAGAAGTAGTCAACACACGAGCAAGGGCGCAGCTCAAAAGAGCTCCACATAGGTCATTTGAGGAAGAAGCCGCATCATTACCTGCGCAGGACGAAATGGCACCGATTATCAGCATGCACACTCTGGCAGTATCTTCCTCCACAATTTCGGGACCATTGACATCGTCTTCTGCTGAGCTTGGTTCCAACAGAACTTCGGTAAGACTGAGGACTGTATTGCAAAGCGGCATAGCACACTCTGGCACTACGTCTTCTGCCACGATGCCTTCTGTTATACCAGGAAGAAAGCTGTATTGTGCCAAGGCGTCAAAATGGCTTGGACTCAATAGCCTCAGAAGAATGGCGCATAGCATTTCAAGCACCACCCTCTTATTCATTGCCATATTCTGCTCTACCTGCTCAGTCATGTTTAGAAAGACGGGGTAGCAGATAAATGCAGTCCTTGCCAAATCACTCCAAGCTTGGGAGACGTGCGAACACGCGCATGAGCGCTTCACGAACATGTTCCATGCAAGAGCCCAATCTCGAGCAGAATTCTTTGGTTGTTGACTGTCAAGATTGCCTAGCATGATATCAATATCTATTACCTCATAGCCAGAACAAACTTCAGCTACCCCTTTCATTGGCACCTTAGCATTATGGAGAACGTCTGCTGAAGGATTCCAGGAATGAAGTTTTTCCCAAATAGTGCCACCTTTCGCCTGGCCAAGAGGCACATCTATCAAAGCAGAAAGGAGCAGAGGGTCCCGATGAGACAAAAGGAGCCCGATAAATGACTGAAATTGGTTCTGTCTCGCCAATCCACGCACATTCATGAGAGAACGTGTTTCAACCGCAAGTCCTTTCAAAAGCCAAGCAATGCTATGAAGGACGTCATTATTTCTGTTGGTAACTTTTACGTCTTGACCTTGGTCGTAGCGGAAGTAGCGAGACACCTCATGAAGAATTGATGAAGCCGAACCGCCCCTTTCGCCCATGTAACGCACAGCTTGGGAGTGCCAGAAGTTTGATCTGCGTAGTTTTTCAGTCAATAGAAGCTGGTGCGTCCTAGCGAGCTCGGGCAAATTACCCCGAGATCCAAGCTCAGACACTCGGAAAATCAACTCAAAGCATTTGGTAGCCGCTGACGATGTAGCTGGGTTCATGACAAAATCGACATCTGCAACTAGGTCCAAAATAACATCGAAACAATTGTGTCTAGATCCGCTCAATCCAAGCATCATGAGCGAAAAGTTGAGGCTGGAATTGCTGTCAATCCCAACATTGGACAGTATGAGGTCCAAAATGACATCACGAAGGTTTGCACCGTCGTCTGCATCTGGAACAGGAAGAGACAAGCCCTTTGAAAAAGCTCTTGTCAATCCGACACCATTGATATCATCTCCACACAGAGAACGAATGCACTCAGCCTGGGTCATACCGTGAGAGACGTAAGAGATGATGCTGAAGGAACTCGCCGCAATACCTTGAGGGTTGACCAAGGAGCAGGCATTGTAACCAACGTATTCTGCGATGACGGGAAGAATTTCATTGGATCGGTTCGTTCTATGTAATGCCGAGGAGCTTGATGTTAAAAGCTGCGTCATTTTTGATACATTGATTTTGTGTTCGTCAACAAATCGGTGTGTCATTGAGCCATGAATAGGCCCTTTGAAAAGAAGCGTAGGAACAATACTGAGCGAAGCAGTTGAATTTCTCATAGACTGCACAAAGGCTTCCTCTCTTGCAGCAGCGGCACATAATATGCGCAGTGACATGACAAGAGTTCGTTCTCTCCAAAGAACGGCATCATCTAATGATGCCCCCTTCTCATTCTTGTCCGAACAGCCCCCGTCCGAGCATGAAATCAACAGAAGAGGATTGATCGGTCGAATCATTGATTGTTGGACCGTCGACAGTGCTTCCTTGTAGGCAGTTTCATCCAAAACATTTTGCCGTTGTTGAGCGTGGAAGTCCATGCTGTTCTTTGTAGAAGCAAGGTTGGGAGGAGTCTCGCGGAACAGAGACCTTGCGAGAGACTCTGAACTAATCATCTTGTTGCATTCCTGCACACCATTTGCCCCGCCATGCTCTGCAAGCAATTTCATTATTATCTTGAACAGAAGTCCTTTGTTCGTCGATAAAATGTTTGTCAAGATGCTAAAACCAGGAGTTTTCGGAAATGGGACCTTCTTGCCGAAGGATGCCTCCAACATCTGGCCTGCAGCATTCATTCCGCCATCTTCTTGCGAGTAAATCAACTCATTTCTAAAGTCTTGGATGGCTGCTGTCATGTCTTCTTCGTCGATATCTTCTGCACTGCAGAAAATCTCAGAAATGATCGGTGCTAAGCCCAGTTCTACCCGAGCAGCGTTCACGTTTGAACTGTATTGAGCTTTGATTTCATCAAACGTTTTCTTCTCTGAAATGGGCGGTACGACATAGCGTACCAAAACGGCTTCCACGACTTCCATTGCCCGGTTGATAAGACGACACTCATCCGCAACAGATGCAAATGGAAGGGTCTTAACATTCTTTGACATGCCAGTCGCCCGGGGGAGGACAAAATCAGTGACGTATTCAATGTATGGAGCACACCCTGGTCGCAAGCGCCATTGTGATCCTAGGTTGGAAGGACAACCCGCATATTTGACCAGTGTCGACAAGAGAAAAAGGAAGCCTTCAGTTGCAGGATAGGTACCAACTTCAGCTTCTACGTGCTCAAGTTGATAAATCATCATGTATTCACTTGATTGAGGAAAACAGGTTGCTGGTAAATCGCCCGTGCCTTGGTTCTGCTGACGTCCAAACGTAGCCATTGATGTTGTAGCGCTAGTTCCAGCTGCGTAGGAGCTATATTGCGATAGAAGTTTGATCGGTACAAATTGGCATATTTCTAACAACTCCCATGCCCTAAGCGCTGCTTGTGATTTCTTGCTTTCTCCGGATGCCTTGGGCATATCTTCAGTCGGCCTTGATCGTATCAAATTTGCAATGGCCATGAATGCAAGACCTTGGATTTCAGGCGGGATGGGAACTGTTAGCAACGAGAACAAAATCTCCAGACTCCCATCTAGATATGATGCACCTGTTCCATCACTGTCCATTGCAGGTAACTGAATAGAAAGGATGAATTCTCGTGCGGCAGCAGATCTCGTTGCCACGTTGGAAATAAGACATAGCAGTGACATCAAAGTACTCCTTCCAACCTCGTCCAGCTCTTTTCGTTTGGTATCCTTGCCAGAAGAATATGAAGACGACGAATTGCCCTGACGTATTGGCGAAGATGCTGAGGAATTGTCACCGCTAGTGTTAGCGGCGCTAGACCCACCAGCTCCGTAGTAATAAGTCGAAGAAGATTCCGTGGTGTCCGCGGTAGAATTTGACCGACGAATACGATCAGACGACACCTTCTTGCTACTATCATCTCCTTCTTCTGGACTCAATTGTTCTGCATACCACCGGATTGCACTCAAGGCATTATTCCAGTTGAAATGCATGTGACGTTCAGAATGATTATTCATCGTTCGATTTCCAGAAAGAAAAGAGTGAACCATCGATGCACCATTGCTCGCTTCCGTACCATCCGTTCCACCCGACAGTGCCAACGACGAAAGGAACGAGAGGTACACAAATAATGCCGAATCACTCTCTGCCTGAATAAGATCAAGCATTCGCAAACAACGACTAGGTGCAAGAACAACCGACACCTCCAGTTGCCCCTCACCAACATCATGCTGCTCTTCCGCTGTACTCCAAAATGCCTGTGCTCCATCCGGATTGCATGCACAAATACACGAAATCAATGCAAACACATCCTCCAAACAATCTGGTCGATCCATCACATTCACAGGACGTGGACCACCAATATCTTCCTCCACGGCATGTCCCGCCCACATTCCAAACTGACGTTTCTGATCTTTCTCCATCCATTCACTTTGAGCCAAGTTGAGTTCCTCATCGTACCATTCCTTCCTTGTTATAGGTATATTGCCCGTATGACATAAGGCATCAACGTACTGAGCAGTAAACTCGGCAAAGATGGAAACGAAAAAGTCATAGGTTGAAGCATCATCCGACGTCGTTCTATGACTTGTTGCAGATGCGGACGAAGACGACATCGTCGAAGGCATCCCAAACGAAGGAATAAGTGACAATCGTGCAAATGTCAATGATTTCAATTGAGACGCCACCATTAAACACTTGGAAAAGGTACTCTTCACATCTACCCCACCACTTCCACCACCACCAAGCGGAGGACTACGGTTGAAACCAGACTGCTGAGGCGATGACGATGATCCCCCACGAGGAGACACCAATTGAGATGCCGCAGGACGTAACAACAAGGCATACGAAATAAGTAAAATTCCCCATACATCACGTCGTTTCCAAGATTCTTCGGCAGTTTGACTATTCGGGTCCAATCTCGAATGAATGGCGGTCAAGGCTGGACTGTTGACGACACCACTACCACTACTCCCCTCGAAATGAGTTTGTGGCGGAAAGAGAGCATTTCCAACACCGAATGAATTGGGACCATGACTTTCTCGATTGACCAACACATGACGTGAGTCAAACGCACACGTGATAGACATGAGTAACGTCGACACACATTGGAGTAATTGAGGTTGTCCACGTCCCCACAGGTTGGTAATCAATTCGTCATTCCATTCCTTTGGATCTTTCATTTTGGGCATGGTAGTGGGTGGTGGTGGTAATTGATTCCATCCTTGCTGGTATTGTTGTTGTTGTTGTTGCTGCTGCTGTAATTGTTGTTGGTACCAAGACGAGGTGGCAGCTGATGCAGCATTTGTCAAAGAAGAGCTACTACCAATACCACCACCCATCATGGTCGTCGTCGTCGTCAATCCGTCTTCCAAATAGGGTGATGGTACATCCATCAATAATGGATCCAACAATGGCAATCCAGACGATCCACCACCACCACTACTACTACTACTACCATTGGTCAATTCCTTGACCAAATCAATAATAGACGTAACCTCCCCCACCGTCAATTGGGTATGATACGCAAGGTAAAACAGACATTCCGAGGCTATTTGACGTTGCATTTGTGTAAATCCCAACAAGGCATATTCCATGTCTAAATTCTTCTTCTTGTTCGACAATGTGGACGTAGGTTGAGCAGTGTTGGTGGAAGGAGTAGTAGTAGAACCAAACAAACCAGTCCCAAATCCTCCTGATGCTGGAGTAGCAGTAGATGCTGCCCCCGCCCCCTCACCACCACCATTCCGCAATCCATTGGCAATCCCCTCCATCACTCCAGTCAACTCCCTCACAGTCTTGATTAAATTGTCCACAAGACCATTTGTGACAAGTTGATCTGTTGCCACCAATACTGCCGATGTTGATGATGATTTATTAGTACCTCTGCCATTATCATCATCACCATCGTGGTCTTCATTGGAAACCAAGGTAGTATAAGCCTCAACACGATGACGTATCAAATTGTACACTGTGGACAATAATGCAGATCGTTCATGAAAGAAGAGTCTTCGAGCGGTTTGAATGATTCGTGATGGTGTTGGTTGTTGTTGTTGCGTGTTGGAGGAGGAATCAGTTTGCATAGTAGTAGTAGTATTGCTACTACTACTTGACCCCTGATGATGTTGTTGAGACTTTTCAAAACCAACCCTTCCCCCCTCAATCAACATGGTGACAAAGTCATCCTCTTCCTCCGCACTACCACCACTACTGTTACTACTACCATCAAGCAGTGGTCCATCCCCCACCATCATGATTCTCCCAACCTCCTCCCTAGCCCTAACATACAAACACAACCCCTCCACCTCACTCAAATGCAACTCTTCCACAAGCTGTAGTACCTCTCTTGATATCGGTGGAATGAGTGCTGTTAATTGATTGTTTATTGTGACACATGCCGTTGGCTGTGGTTGTGCTGCTGCGTTGTTGTTAGTGGTGTTGGTATTGGCGGACTGAATCAATTCTCGCTTTAACGCCTCGTTAGTATTATCACCAGTGGTGGAGGAGGAGACTAAGTTGAGAATGTTGGTAGGATCACTCAAATATTTCCCAATGTCAATTCCATTGCCACCATTATTACCAGTAGCAGTAGTGGTGTTGCTGCCTAAAAGAGCAATCAACTCTGCCGCAGCAAAACTACTACTAGTATCATTATTGACAGCATGACTAGAGCCAATCTCTGTAGTCATTAATTTGTACCTTGCCAAACATTCCTCCACCCGACATTGAATTTCCATTCGTGGGAATTGACTTGTATAATTTGGTATTGTGGCGAGTGACGAGGTTGCCATTGTGGTGGTTGTTGATGATGATGGTGGTGGCTGTGTGGTGTTTGATGTGGTGGGTGCAGTAAATGATGGTGCCGCCGTTGCTGCTGTTGCTGTTGGGGCTGCACCACCAAATGAAAAAGAAGTGGCGCTATTGTTATTATTATTGCTGCTTGCGCCACCCCCGCCGGTGGATGGTGCTGGTGCCGGTGCTCCAAAGGTGAATCCCATTGTAATAGATAATCTACTCGTCTCGTTGAGAGACTTGTGGTCGTTGATGTTGATGGTTGACTTTTACCAACGAAAACGGTCCTAAAAAGTCGAGTCAAGTTATTTGTACGTAGGAACTAATACCTGAAAAGATCCTTTAGATCATTAGCGGATGAGCGTATCGAAGGAATGGAAGCAACGAAGTATGTACATTGTTGGAAGTCTCCTACACTCGAGATTGCTTTGTGCAAGATGAGACTCACAGCATGAGTAGTTAATGAGAGGGGAGAGCAAAGTGCCGGGACAGCTGTGGTGCAGAACATGAATATTATCATTCCAAATGAATGTATCTACTGTCATGTCGCAAGATTGAATAGATGAAAATGTCTCTTTGTCTTGCATTGCGGTGCTTCCAACTGATTATGTTAGCACCAGTACTAATCACAAATATGCTTACAAGGCCATTACACATTACATAATATGCTGTCGCTGGATTCCATTACACACCATCATCTCTCTCTCTCTCATTCTCTCTCACAGCTTCAAAGTCTCCGTAGTCTCAACATTCACACCAACACTCACCATATCACTCAAGAACTTATCCGACGCATCCTCAAATCCAGGAATGGTCGAAGCACAGTCTTTCAATACTACCAATTTCCCCATTTCTTCGTTTGGCCAGTGATCGGCGATATCTCGGACGGTGTATTGGACACAATGGCTTAGTGCTTGTCCGCACATTATTAGTTTGTCGGATGTTTTCAGCTGTGGTATCGTGTTCATGTGCAACATATATGCATTAGCAAACGTATAATATAGGATATTGACTAACCAACAATAAATGAAGTGCCGTTTTCACACACACAAAGATAGTATATATACTCACCGACTCCAACAACTCATAATCAAACGAAGTACCCTTCGTAACCGGCACCTCCGCACAAAGCGCCGAGTAATTCTCCGTCAACAAATTCTGCCCCTTATTCACCCACTCCACCGATCCACCAGTCTTACGTGACCATTCCATCATGGCATCACAAATACTCCTCACGACAGTCTGCCCCTCTGTACCAACCAGACAGTGCTCTGGCCATATCATTAGTGAAAACTTTCCCTTGGCCTCCAATCGTCGTGTGTATTCAATACACCATTGTTTCATATTTAATTGTCGATTGCCGGTTTCATCTGTACTATACAATTCACTGGGGATCCCACCACCAAGAATGTCATCCTCAATCAACAACGATTCACGTGCCGACGGTTTCACATCCTCCCTCGGAATCCACCTCCCCTCCACCACATCCTCCATCGAAATCACAGTGAATGGCGCCGGTAAATTGCCTTGCCCATCGGACCAAAAGGAAGGATGGGCAATGTGCAACGGATGATGCGAGTCCATCGTGGCGACGATGCGGTGGATGGAAGTGGCATTTTGATGGATGAATTGGGTGATTCGTGCGGCGTCGCTGTCGGCGTTGGGGACTGCGAGGGAGCCGCCTGGGTGGAAGTCTTTTTGGCAGTCGATTAAGAGGAGTGTTGTCATGGTGGTGTATTGGTGTTCGTGTGGTTGATCTGTTTGATCGGGTTCTCGTTTTTCGTTTTGTCAAGATTTTTTTCATGTGGCTTTCTTGTGGGTGGAGGTGCGACAAACACAGTGCAGTCTGCTGGCTCAATAGTTTGGTGATGCAGTTAAAGAGACTACTCAGCGAGAGATAAGATCACTAGAGAGAGTAGTAATTAGACAGTAGAGGAGAGGGTGTTCAACACATATCATATGCACTTTTATCAAATCATGTGAATACACGGTATGAAAGAAGATGAGAAGATGCTCCGATCCCTTTTAAGGCTAGAATCCACACTCATCATCATCCGATTCTTCATCCAACCGTGGCTTCTTTGCTGCCGACATCTTTCCTCCACCATCATCATCCTCATCAAATTCCTCTTCATCATCCTCACCTCCTCCATAATACTTCTTACGTAGTTCTTCCACTGACAAATTTGCATCTTCCGAAAGTTCAATCAACTCGGTATAATCCGCCCGTTCTTCACCATCAAAATCTTCATCAAACGAGTCATCATCCGACCGGGCCTTTCTCTTACTACCCTTGGCGGCACGAGTTTCCTTCGTGGTTCCGCCCACACCATATGTTTTATTGCAAATTACCATGGCCTTGTTGTGCTTATCAAACACCGTAGGAGGTGTGTACGTCCCATCCAATACAAACTGACCGTACTCATTCTGTCCCCTACCAGCAATACGATAAGTTGACTTATCATCATTCAACTCACTATTCGTTTCACTTTCTACTAGTGAAATGAACAGTTCCACATCACGTTCTTTAATTTTCTTGGGAGCACTGCTACTTTTTTCACCATTAGTTTCTTTTGGAGTAGTTGAATCATCCGCGACGACAGGAGGCGGTGGTTGAGGCTTTGCAAAGAAGAATCCATCAAATATAATGATTCGTCTTGAGGGAACCTCTCCAGCGTTAGTGAGAGTTGGTTGGCGAATGTCAAAGAGTTTCTTATTGCCAACAACATTATTGGTAGCTTCTCCTCCCTGCGGCAGTGGCGGTGGAGAACATACATTCTGCGATTTCAGTTTGAACTTGGGATGATGATTTCTCTTGGATTGTTTTTCATCTGCAACACCACCATTATTATTTGTACCAGCATTATCCAATTCTGACTTCATACACCACGTCCCAGAATAGATGATACGACCCTCTTCATTAAGATGGATGGATCCGTTGAGAACAACATAATCTGGTTCTGGTGCTGCGTCGTCTGCCTCTTCGTAGTCTGCCTCTTCATCATCGGAAAAGGCAGCGTCGGGATCAAAATCAACTTCGTCTTCTTCGTCAAAATCTTCTTCGTCGTCGTCATTATCGTTGTTTGCAGAGGCGACACTGGCTTTGTATTCTGCTAGGATGGCCGCGCGTTCTTCCTCGCTTGCCATGGTATAATAAGATATGCGTGGATGGTAGTCGTAAGGTGGCTCTATTGCCTTGAAATGTTGAGATTCTAATGCGTGCAGCGGATCAGAGAGAAAGAGCAGCATGATTAGATTCAAAGTAGTTAAAGCAGCCCTTCAGAACAGACCAGCTCAAATAGAGAGTGTAGCGAGAGTGTCGGACACAGCTGTGTCTCTCCGAAGTAAACACAAAATCTACGTGACAGATGACAGTCAATATCTTCTCCCGGTGACATCTTCGCATCGGCACGACTTACTCTTCGAGTTGGTTCAGCTGCCTAAAGTGTTGTATGACAAACCACTATTGTATCTTCTTGTGTGTTGGCTCAACACTTCCACTGCATGCACTTCGTGAACAAAAAATAATCATGGTGATTTGTAGGTTGGGCGAGGCCCGCCATTTTTGTTCAGCGGGATCTATGCGATGCTGTCATTTATCTACTTTGAGTAGTATCTGTATCACTCAAGTGATTCTGAAATCGTGTAGAAAAGTGCAAGAGGCAGTCTTCGTTCAGTCTTGTCCTTGTGTGGCAAAGAAGATCAAGTAGCAAGAAGTTAGCATTGTAGCAAAACAGCTATTTCTTGTGATGATAAGGCATCGTAAGTGGAACAAGATAGAAGAGGAAGCTGTCGATCAAGTGAAGTCAAAAAGAGAAATGGCATCATACTTCATTCATGTAGAAGTAGAAGACAATATGTAGATGGTTCTTCTCCTCGGAGACAGCATAAAATACACTCAAATTTTGTATATGTGATCATCACATTATTTAAATTACATTTGTTTCTATTCTCTCTACACCGACATCACACTAAAAACTATCTACTACAGCTACAACCACTCATCACATCACACATCTTCTCTCTTTCTCTCACTCTTAACACTTGGTAATCGCCTTCGTCCTCTCCATCTTATAACTCATCGCCTTCTCCCACTTGGTCCTATGCTTCTTATACAACTCCAACGCCGCCACAGCATCCTCCAAAGGACAATGTGGCACACCATCCTCCTGAATGACCAATCCCAACTTATCCTTCGCCAACACCTTCAACTTCTTGGGAATAAAGTCCTTCTCCCCAGTAGGATCCACCTTCATAAACGGCTCATACTTGGCAGTATCCCGTGTAAAGTACCACGGATGCGTCACACCCAACACCCTAAAATCATTCTTCAACCCATGCCCAATCACAATCTTGTCAGTAATCAACTCCAACACTTGAGACCGACACTCTTCAAACGGAATAGCAGATCCACCCTCCTCCAAATCCTGGGGTGTAATCCCACTCACGAAAGTGCGGTAGTCCGTCACAGTCTCTACCACTTGGACAAGTGTGTCGTAGATACATTCTCCATCGTAGTTGGCAAGTGTGATACGAGCGAGGCGGGAGTGTTGTCCGTGTGGACCTACTCCGACCATTTCGGCGTCTAGGGCGATGTACTGTGATTTTTCTTGGGGTGTGAGTTCCTTGGGGATTTGGATTTCTTTGGGGGAGGATGGTGGAGAGGATGTTTTTTTGTGTTTTCTTCGTGGTTGTTTGGACTTTTTGGTGGTGTTGGCGTTGGTGGTGGATGATGACTTGCGTTGTTGTGTGCGCTTGTTCTTGATGGATTGCTTGTTGAGATTGGTAATGTTTTCTTGATCTTCTTCTTCTTGACAGCTGGAAAGATCGGAAGAGGAGAGACTAGCCGAGGCGGTGGATGCCGTTGATGCTGATGACGAGTCATCATCGCAGTGGTGGTGGTGTTGATGATGAATCATCTTCTGTTGTTGCTTCTTGTTCTTGTTTGCTACTGGACGACGCCTCCTACGAGTAGTCGTATTCTTGTTGGATTTGGTGGATGCCATCACCTCGTCCTTGTTGTTGTTGTGCGTATCTTGTGTCCAGTGACCTGGTCGGCGGCGGATACGAGATGTCTTGGCAGCGGCTGCGTCGACTGCTTGTGCTTCAATGTTGGTATTACGGTTAATGATCATCATGGTGGTGGTGTACGATATAACTCCTTCTTTATTAAGGGTAGAGTAGAGTAGACTGTTGCTATCTAATTCAATTCAAATGCATTCGTTTCAGAACTTTATGAGTGGATGGAGCTACTTACTTACTGTTCGAAAGCCATCAGCAGCATTGGTGCTTCGCTTCATTCTGACAGAGCCGAGAAGCCAGCTGGCAAGCCAAAAGGACTTGGATGACACTGTTTTTCCCAATCCTCATGTACTAATTCCTACGTAAGAAGAGATGGCGGGAACCAGTCCAGCTCATCGTCTCACAAGGCCCTATCCCGTGCTTCGATAAATACTCAAAGACCTGTCGACCAACTCAGAAAACAGTCAGAAAACTGGCAACACGCCTCAAAACACGCACAAACCTTGCCACTTGTTGTCAACCACCTCGCCGGACCACTCACAAGTCCACCCACGTGTCCGTTCTTTGTCACAAGATCGCAAGTTCGATAGGGATCGGAATGCTATTGTGCTGAGTGTATGGTATTCATTGGTCATCACTATACTCGATACATATGATCATCTATCGACTGCAGCATTTACTCTTTCTGCTTCTTCCTACAAGATTGCATTCTTTCAACACCAACAATCTTCGTCGCATCCACAGTCATCGACCAGCACTGCTTAATTCATTCATATCATCTTCTTCATTTCATCATTATCATCGACTTAGTCGTCATTGCTGCTCATCTGCATCTGCAACAACAACAATGAGCGCATCTACAAATCAATCCTACGCAACACTCTCCAAGTCACTCATGGATGACATTGTCGACGCTACAGAACCCACCTCCGAACGCGCTATCGATATCCTATCAGCACTATCGAAAGAACAACAGCCCATCACCATTGAGATACTCGAGAACACAAAACTGGGGAAAGTTCTTGTCAAGGTTGTCAAAACATGCAAGCGTCACAAGCGTACTAGTTCAACTACTGATAACCAGTGGGATGACGCAATTTCCACAGCAGAAAAGTTACTTGTCGAATACAAGGCAGCAGCCGATGCAGAGGCAAAGGCTGCAAGCAAAAAGAAAGTCAAATCAAATGTAGCTGCAGCACAAAAACCTGGATTGCCATCGTCCACATCCGCCTACAAAACACGTCTGGTGACGCAAAAGAAGGAAATGTACAAGGATCCGCCTGCATTGCCACCTGCTCATATCACAATTGAATCCAAGTTGGTAAAAGAGCCCAAACGCAACAAGACAACTGACGAATTGACATTCGTAGCTGGAGAAAATAAAGATATTGCCAAAGCATTGATAGACTTTCACCCGAATAGAACACCGGAAGAGGTACTACGTGCAGGTTCCTTTGGAGGGACATATTTTCGTCCCATTTCATCGGCAGTTACCAACGTACACTACAACCCCACAGCTGTACTCAAAGATACAGTCCAATCATCCTGGATTGACGGTTTGAACAAATCTACCATGCTAACTTCTACCAAATACAACACCTCCATCAACAAATACAAAGTCAAATGCGGTGGATCACTAGGCATGTGGGAATCCTCCGGTTGGATTGCCGATTCCGATCCCTACGGATGGTTCCAATGGTACTGTCGCTTCTACTCTGGAAGACGTTGTTCCGACGATGCACGACAGATATCACGTTGGTGCAAGAGTGCTGGACTGAAGGGGCGCTTCCGGAGTCAAATTTGTAACAAGATTATTGCGGCGAATACCACGTGTGATGATGTGAAGATTAGTCCGGTGATTCGGCAGACGTTGTTGCATTGGGGGTTGGAGATTACGGAGGATGTTGTGGAGAAGCATCGGAATAGGTAAATCTTGCAATTAGCTAGGACTTGAGGGAAAGAGAGAGATGGGGGGGCGAAGAGAAAGAGTTGTGTCTCTAGTGAGATGCACACAAAGTATTGCATAAGATAATAATTAGTTCATTTGCTGCACATGATTACAAGTCAGGGCGAACTTTCTTCATCTTTCTCTCTCTACTACCTACGGTTAATAAACATGTATCTACATCTACATGAAATGAACTTCTGGGTCCTGATGCCACGTTATTTTTACTCGCCTAGATCGTGCAAACTTTGTTCCCACTTCTCACCGTCTTCTAGGAGAAGCTCTTCATAGTTTGTGTCGGCTGTGGTTCCAGAGGTCCATGATGAATGATGCCTGGTGTTCTTTCGCTTCTGGATTGCAGAGGCAGATCTGAATGACGATCGAAGCTTTTGCAAATCTTCGTAGCTACAAGGCTTCGGTAATGCAAGTTTCAAGTCTTTGGAAGTGCATTCATTGAGCACCTCACAAATATCACTCATCACTGGACGGGCCCAAAGATCTCTGGCCAAGCCTCTCTTAATGATATCTTGAATCGGTTGGGGCCACCTTCAATTGATGGCAAGGGTCTTGAAATCAACTCTTGCAAATGCCCTCTCAAGATCTTTGCTCTGCTTGTACTTTGCATATGGCTTCTTCAGACTCATTATCTCCCACAACACTACAGAAAATGAATATACATCAGCCTTGAGGTTATATGGCTGATGAAAGAGCAATTCAGGCGCTGAATACCTTGGAGTACCTAAGCCAGTCATCTCGAACACGTCTTCGCAGGCATCTCCATGCCGAGGCATGAACCTAGCCATGCCGAAGTCAAACAATTTCAGGTTGCCATTTCGGTCGAAGCCAACGTTGTCAGTCTTGAGATCACGATAGATGACACCTTGGGAATGCAGATAATCAACAGCACTGGCGAGAGAAGCAGCCACACGAAGCCGACTGCCAAGGGATCTTCCACTTCCATCATCCACTGACGTTGTGGACGCCTTGTTCTCTGCATCTACCTTGTCTACTGCCCGGCTGCTGAAGCTACTGCGCAATGACTTGAATGATCTTGATGGATTGAATGAGTTCTGCGCGGCCCAATCCTCAATTTTATCCGCCAAGGTGCTCTCTAGTCGTTCTAGGATGACAAAGAACGAAGACGCACCATCGAGAAAGGCGTTATGCTGACTATCGACTACGCTGTGGAGCTTGACGATGTTAGGGTGGGATAGGGCCGCTAACATCTCAGCTTCAAAGGCAATATCTTGAGCTGCACAGTGAAAGAGGTATTCATCATCTGATTCCTCCAACTTATCCTTGAGACACTTCATCACATACTTGCCACCACACATCACAGACTTGGCGGTTGCTTCTCTCTTCTTGGCTTGTTCATCGGTGTATTTGTCGGATTGCTTGGGACATAGGTTAAAAGTTTGGATCTCATACACAGAGGAGAATGATCCCGATCCCAGTCTTCGGCCTAGAATGATCTCATCTCTCTGGAAGGGCGCAATTGAGTCCAATTCCGAATGGCCATAGTTCTCGCGGAAGTCATCACTGCTTCTTCGTGCAAGGTGACTAGCCTTGAGCCGCTTATTATGGGTGCTGGAGTCCACCATAATCATGTTTTCTAACCTTAATCTTTATACTACTAGCAGTAAGTATGGTATTATTTTTAGGAGATGTTTGGTCACAATGTGATCGGCGGTTCACCTCCGGAAGCATGAAACAGGATTCGCATGAAATGGTCAATCTTCAACTACAGCTGTTCAAGACCCGGGACCCCCAGACGTACGTACTTTGAGGAATGTAGCTTTGTATAATTCCTACAACGCGACTCAGACTCATACATCAATACGTACTCATGAAAACCGCGGTATGTACCCTTTGAGCCTGAAGAATGAATTGAAGGTCAGTTGCATGAGTGTATCGAATCTACCAAAACGTTGTGTCGAAAGTTCATGTGGTAGATAATGCGGTACCCTTTTCAGTCTGCCGAATGAGATCAGTCGTGTAAGCGTGTCAAATTTACCAAAATGTAGTGTTGAACGGTTCACCACGACGCAAAAGCTGATTACCGAGCAACTCCACACTTCACACTTTAGGTCCCGTGCGGAACAGCTGTCGACTCTGTCCAGTGTTAAGAGTCTAACTGGTAATGGTGAAAGAAAGATTATTTTAGTTACGATACGACTATTCTACGTAGGAATTACGTAATGAATGAACCCCCATCTATGTACTTAGCTCATTATTTGTCGCTGCTGTCATATTATTACAAGTACTCCTGTGCTTCGTTTTTATCTACTTACATTCAAGTTTACTTAGTCACAACCTGAGCAATCGGATTCTGATCATCACCTGGCTGTCTATTGACAACAGCAGGCATAGGCTTGGTAGTGGCGACAGTGTCATTCTTGTTCTGGGCATTCAAGGCAGTGTCTCCTGCAGCTGCTGTGGGTGTACGAGTGGCAAAGGAGCCCCAGTTGCCAAGGCCAAGGAGGAAGGTAGCAGCCAAGTGTAGCTTCATTATTTGATAGTGGTCTCTAGAGTTGTGGTAGCTGTTTTAAGTTTGGTTTATCGCCATTATGAGCTCGTTGCCGTTGTATCGAACCAACCGATGGCTGTGTTTTTCGCGGTGAAGCGGGTTTTGAATTTTCGGGGGTTGGGTTTTGTGTTTCCTTGAAATTAGATCGTCTCTCCACATCCAAGCTCACCCAAGCTTCGTTACAGCTTGCCGGTTCGCATGCGCATCGTAGCATTGAGAGAATGAAAAACTATTACTATTGAGTCTTGGGCCTTGCGTACTTACACATTGATGAAGAAAATCATATGAGCTGGCAACAAGTAGCGGCTTGGAGATAGATGGCAGGACACCTCAAGCTCATTATCTCTAACTACTAGAAACTTTTGCATGACGCTTTTTCAAATGGCGTAGAGAGATCGTTCCCAGAAACTTGAACTTCCTTTCATTTGTTCGTAGGTACTGATCTAGTACCCCACAGCGAGGGCATGTCGCAGTCATTCTTCTCATTGAAGAGCTCAATTCCAAAGACATGGTGGATTCGTGTGTAGTCACTCTTCTCCTTCTTACATTTCTTACATTCATACTCCAATATCTCGTATTTCACACCTTCCTCAATTGCCCTCTCCGCCTTATATCTTCTTTGCCAGCACAAGAGCTATAGTTTGTTTAGTAGAGGGTGCATATCTTCTTCTGATTCTCATTATCAAGATATACATATATAATCAGTACACGCATCTAGTATTAGTATTTCTTTACAACAAACATTCTAGAGGCTTGAGTTGAGGCCACCCATCCATTCACTTTCTAATCTTCTCTTAATCTTAATTTCTTTACACAACACACATAGTATGAACTTTACCCTATTAATGACGTTGGGTTATCCCGTCTTCAAAATTCCTCGTATGATTTCATATCCTTTCCTCCCTTCCCTTTCATTGTTGCTATTGAGTTCTTTTTCCTGTTACTCTGAATCTTTCTCTCTTCTGCAATATTCAATCTCTCATATTAATAGCTAGGGGCATCATATTTTCTTGCAGGAATGGCAGTTGACGCCGCAGGATCTTGTGTTGATAGGAATGCACGAGATGTGAATCTGTCTAAACACAATAGACCAAAGATGGCATAGAAGAAGGAGCAACAGGCACTATGATGTTGGGGAAGTAAGGTGAAAAACTGTCAGCTATGGATGCGGAATGTACCAAACGAGCAAAGTTCTCAAACATCGTCAACAACAAAAGCATATGACTATCGATACAAATGTACTCACAGCATAATCGAACAAACCATCTGAAACATCACTGCACTCCCCGGCACAGCATTATTCGCATTCGCCCACTGCGCCGGATGCACATACGTCAAACACGCCACAAAGAACAACAACACAAACCGTGCAATAAACCCCTTGAGCACCTTGAAATTCTTCATGGTGAATTTATCCATCTCAATCATCAATGCCAACACACTCAGCCCCAACCCATAAACTCTCAAGACAGTGTCACGCCGGATCCCAAAGTAACTATTATCCACATACGGCTGAGCCACAAATTCCACCATGGCAACATAGACCAAATTCGCCGTAGCAGTCAAAGCAATCATGCTAACCGTCACAGCCTTCAACAACCGTAACGCCACCAAAATCTGCCTCGGTGAAAATAACGCGCCCACCAAGCCCACAATCCCCCGAATTAAATTTGCCAATATACTCTCATCTTCGGGATCTAAATCAATGAATTCGGTGCGCAGTTTGCGATTGAGGCCGGAGACGTTGACTGCCTTGGAGTTTTGGTTCGAGGAGCCGGCGTAGGAGGATTCCACGTCTGCGGTTGTGTCGCCTTGGGTTGTTTCGTCGTAGTCGTCTAGACTGTATTCGTCTCTTCGGCCCATGGTTATTTGTACTGTTGTATCTTGCGTTTAATTGTCGTCTTTGCTTGTTTGGTTCTCTCTTGCCATCGTTTGGTTCTCTCCCATGGTGTGCTCGGTGCTCGTGTTTGCTGCTTTGGCTTCTTTTGGTGTTCGCGTGCCGAAATCGCCAAAAAAGATAACGTAAAAGAAAGACTGAGAGAAAGCAAAGTGAAAAGTGTCCTATCTAGTCCTCTGTCTCCCCTCTTCTCTTGTTTGACTCCACAGATATTCGGTGGTACCAGAAAGTTCACGGCCATACTTAGCGTATCTCACGCTGTGAATATGACAATCTACAGCTTCTAGTGACCCAATATGTTTGGCCATGATAGTATAAAAGCATCTTTTATACGGCTCAAGCATTGGTTGGACGTGTCAGCGTCGCTACAACGTCGTAGGTCTCCTGATGAGGCCATCTGAGACGGCCGCCAGCTCCTCTGTTGACAGCCATATCGTATCTCACGCTGTGAATATGACAATCCACAGCTTCCAGTGACCCATTATAGTTGGCCATGATAGTATAGAAGCATCTTTAACACGGCTCAAGCATTGGTTGGACGTGTCAGCGTCGCTACAACGTCGTAGGTCTCCTGATGATGCATCTGAGACGGCCGCCAGCTCCTCTGTTGACGGCCATATGGTATCGTATCTCACGCTGTGAATATGACAATCCACAGCTTCCAGTGACCCATTATAGTTGGCCAAGATAGTATAGAAGAATCTTTTATACGGCTCAAGCATTGGTTGGCCGTATCAGCGTCGCTACAACGTCGTAGGTGACCTGATGATGCCATCTGAGACGGCCGCCAGCTCCTCTGTTGACAGCCATATGGTATCGTATCTCACGCTGTGAATATGACAATCCACAGCTTCCAGTGACCCATTATAGTTGGCCATGATAGTATAGAAGCATCTTTTATACGGCTCAAGCATTTGTTGGCCGTATCAGCGTCGCTACAACGTCGTAGGTGACCTGATGATGCATCTGAGACGGCCGCCAGCTCCTCTGTCGACAGCCATATCGTATCTCACGCTGTGAATATGACAATCCACAGCTTCCAGTGACCCATTATAGTTGGCCATGATAGTATAGAAGCATCTTTAACACGACTCAAGCATTGGTTGGACGTGTCAGCGTCGCTACAACGTCGTAGGTCTCCTGATGAGGCCATCTGAGACGGCCGCCAGCTCCTCTGTTGACGGCCATATCGTATCTCACGCTGTGAATATGACAATCCACAGCTTCCAGTGACCCATTATAGTTGGCCATGATAGTATAGAAGCATCTTTTACACGACTCAAGCATTGGTTGGCCGTATCAGCGTCGCTACAACGTCGTAGGTGACCTGATGATGCATCTGAGACGGCCGCCAGCTCCTCTGTTGACAGCCATATGGTATCGTATCTCACGCTGTGAATATGACAATCCACAGCTTCCAGTGACCGATTATAGTTGGCCATGATAGTATAGAAGCATCTTTTACACGACTCAAGCATTTGTTGGCCGTATCAGCGTCGCTACAACGTCGTAGGTGACCTGATGATGCATCTGAGACGGCCGCCAGCTCCTCTGTCGACAGCCATATCGTATCTCACGCTGTGAATATGACAATCCACAGCTTCCAGTGACCCATTATAGTTGGCCATGATAGAATAGAAGCATCTTTAACACGACTCAAGCATTGGTTGGACGTGTCAGCGTCGCTACAACGTCGTAGGTCTCCTGATGATGCATCTGAGACGGCCGCCAGCTCCTCTGTTGACAGCCATATGGTATCGTATCTCACGCTGTGAATATGACAATCCACAGCTTCCAGTGACCCATTATAGTTGGCCATGATAGTATAGAAGCATCTTTAACACGGCTCAAGCATTGGTTGGACGTGTCAGCGTCGCTACAACGTCGTAGGTCTCCTGATGATGCATCTGAGACGGCCGCCAGCTCCTCTGTTGACGGCCATATGGTATCGTATCTCACGCTGTGAATATGACAATCCACAGCTTCCAGTGACCCATTATAGTTGGCCAAGATAGTATAGAAGAATCTTTTATACGGCTCAAGCATTGGTTGGCCGTATCAGCGTCGCTACAACGTCGTAGGTGACCTGATGATGCCATCTGAGACGGCCGCCAGCTCCTCTGTTGACAGCCATATGGTATCGTATCTCACGCTGTGAATATGACAATCCACAGCTTCCAGTGACCCATTATAGTTGGCCATGATAGTATAGAAGCATCTTTTATACGGCTCAAGCATTTGTTGGCCGTATCAGCGTCGCTACAACGTCGTAGGTGACCTGATGATGCATCTGAGACGGCCGCCAGCTCCTCTGTCGACAGCCATATCGTATCTCACGCTGTGAATATGACAATCCACAGCTTCCAGTGACCCATTATAGTTGGCCATGATAGTATAGAAGCATCTTTAACACGACTCAAGCATTGGTTGGACGTGTCAGCGTCGCTACAACGTCGTAGGTCTCCTGATGAGGCCATCTGAGACGGCCGCCAGCTCCTCTGTTGACGGCCATATCGTATCTCACGCTGTGAATATGACAATCCACAGCTTCCAGTGACCCATTATAGTTGGCCATGATAGTATAGAAGCATCTTTTACACGACTCAAGCATTGGTTGGCCGTATCAGCGTCGCTACAACGTCGTAGGTGACCTGATGATGCATCTGAGACGGCCGCCAGCTCCTCTGTTGACAGCCATATGGTATCGTATCTCACGCTGTGAATATGACAATCCACAGCTTCCAGTGACCGATTATAGTTGGCCATGATAGTATAGAAGCATCTTTTACACGACTCAAGCATTTGTTGGCCGTATCAGCGTCGCTACAACGTCGTAGGTGACCTGATGATGCATCTGAGACGGCCGCCAGCTCCTCTGTCGACAGCCATATCGTATCTCACGCTGTGAATATGACAATCCACAGCTTCCAGTGACCCATTATAGTTGGCCATGATAGAATAGAAGCATCTTTAACACGACTCAAGCATTGGTTGGACGTGTCAGCGTCGCTACAACGTCGTAGGTCTCCTGATGATGCATCTGAGACGGCCGCCAGCTCCTCTGTTGACAGCCATATGGTATCGTATCTCACGCTGTGAATATGACAATCCACAGCTTCCAGTGACCCATTATAGTTGGTCATGATAGTATAGAAGAATCGTTTACACGACTCAAGCATTGGTTGGCCGTATCAGCGTCGCTACAACGTCGTAGGTCTCCTGATGATGCATCTGAGACGGCCGCCATCTCCTCTGTCGACAGCCATATCGTATCTCACGCTGTGAATATGACAATCCACAGCTTCCAGTGACCCATTATAGTTGGCCATGATAGTATAGAAGCATCTTTAACACTACTCAAGCATTTGTTGGCCGTATCAGCGTCGCTACAACGTCGTAGGTGACCTGATGATGCATCTGAGACGGCCGCCAGCTCCTCTGTCGACAGCCATATCGTATCTCACGCTGTGAATATGACAATCCACAGCTTCCAGTGACCCATTATAGTTGGCCATGATAGTATAGAAGCATCTTTTATACGGCTCAAGCATTTGTTGGCCGTATCAGCGTCGCTACAACGTCGTAGGTGACCTGATGAGGCCATCTGAGACGGCCGCCAGCTCCTCTGTTGACAGCCATATGGTATCGTATCTCACGCTGTGAATATGACAATCCACAGCTTCCAGTGACCGATTATAGTTGGCCATGATAGTATAGAAGCATCTTTTACACTACTCAAGCATTTGTTGGCCGTATCAGCGTCGCTACAACGTCGTAGGTGACCTGATGATGCATCTGAGACGGCCGCCAGCTCCTCTGTCGACAGCCATATCGTATCTCACGCTGTGAATATGACAATCCACAGCTTCCAGTGACCCATTATAGTTGGCCATGATAGTATAGAAGCATCTTTAACACGACTCAAGCATTGGTTGGACGTGTCAGCGTCGCTACAACGTCGTAGGTCTCCTGATGATGCATCTGAAACGGCCGCCAGCTCCTCTGTTGACGGCCATATTGTATCTCACGCTGTGAATATGACAATCCACAGCTTCCAGTGACCCATTATAGTTGGCCATGATAGTATAGAAGCATCTTTAACACTACTCAAGCATTTGTTGGCCGTATCAGCGTCGCTACAACGTCGTAGGTGACCTGATGATGCATCTGAGACGGCCGCCAGCTCCTCTGTCGACAGCCATATCGTATCTCACGCTGTGAATATGACAATCCACAGCTTCCAGTGACCCATTATAGTTGGCCATGATAGTATAGAAGCATCTTTTATACGGCTCAAGCATTTGTTGGCCGTATCAGCGTCGCTACAACGTCGTAGGTGACCTGATGAGGCCATCTGAGACGGCCGCCAGCTCCTCTGTTGACAGCCATATGGTATCGTATCTCACGCTGTGAATATGACAATCCACAGCTTCAACCCTCCGTGGCCGAGTGGTTAGGCGTCTCTACCTGGTGCCTGTGGAGTCGGGTTCGATGCCCGCTCACAGGTAAGGGACCCATGCCTTCTCACTTGACGGGGCGACTTCTGTCACATTGGTGTGAATTTGTCGCTTGTCACATTCGGGTAGATGAAATTGTCGAAAAACGTGGCGGGTTCGGGCCTCTTGACTTGCACAGTCTGTTCGCTTGGTGCAATCCCGTGTCTTCGAGGTACTTTCCCCCCCAGAACCTGCTCAATGCGGGCGTGCGTTCCGAAGCGCGCGTCCAGGGCACGCGACCCTTGGCAAAGGCGCCTGCGCTTGCCCCCGAAAGGGGGCTGCAATATAGTATCTGCCTAACCTTTCTTCCACTCTGGTGGGGCTGACCCCCTAGTAGCAGATGGGCATCTTAATTTAGGACAGACTGGTCCAACCTCCTTTCGAGTCTCACTAGCTTGAGAGGAGTCTAAATCAGCCTGAAATAGAGCAGGGGTGTCTGTTGGGGCAGAGAGGCCGCTGGTGGCAGCAGCTAAGATCTGAAAAGGGGTTATCAAGGGTTAACATGTAGGAGTATCCCGTACACCCTTGAGAAACTCCCCAGTAGGAACATACCCTGCAAAGGGTATGGGCTAGCGGTAGCACTACCCTGTGGTCTCGATAGACACGTCGTGGGGAAGAACTGTAGCTCTGGAGCTCAGATGACAAACAAATCCACAGCTTCCAGTGACCCATTATAGTTGGCCATGATAGTATAGAAGCATCTTTTATACGGCTCAAGCATTTGTTGGCCGTATCAGCGTCGCTACAACGTCGTAGGTGACCTGATGAGGCCATCTGAGACGGCCGCCAGCTCCTCTGTCGACAGCCATATCGTATCTCACGCTGTGAATATGACAATCCACAGCTTCCAGTGACCCATTATAGTTGGCCATGATAGTATAGAAGCATCTTTTATACGGCTCAAGCATTTGTTGGCCGTATCAGCGTCGCTACAACGTCGTAGGTGACCTGATGAGGCCATCTGAGACGGCCGCCAGCTCCTCTGTTGACGGCCATATCGTATCTCACGCTGTGAATATGACAATCCACAGCTTCCAGTGACCCATTATAGTTGGCCATGATAGTATAGAAGCATCTTTTATACGGCTCAAGCATTTGTTGGCCGTATCAGCGTCGCTACAACGTCGTAGGTGACCTGATGAGGCCATCTGAGACGGCCGCCAGCTCCTCTGTCGACAGCCATATCGTATCTCACGCTGTGAATATGACAATCCACAGCTTCCAGTGACCCATTATAGTTGGCCATGATAGTATAGAAGCATCTTTTATACGGCTAAAGCATTTGTTGGCCGTATCAGCGTCGCTACAACGTCGTAGGTGACCTGATGAGGCCATCTGAGACGGCCGCCAGCTCCTCTGTTGACATCCATATGGTATCGTATCTCACGCTGTGAATATAACAATCTACAGCTTCCAGTGACCCATTATAGTTGGCCATGATAGTTTAGAAGAATCGTTTACACGACTCAAGCATTGGTTGGCCGTATCAGCGTCGCTACAACGTCGTAGGTGACCTGATGAGGCCATCTGAGACGGCCGCAAGCTCCTCTGTTGACAGCCATATGGTATCGTATCTCACGCTGTGAATATGACAATCTACAGCTTCCAGTGACCCATTATAGTTGGCCATGATAGTATAGAAGCATCTTTTACACGACTCAAGCATTGGTTGGTCGTATCAGCGTCGCTACAACGTCGTAGGTGACCTGATGATGCATCTGAGACGGCCGCCAGCTCCTCTGTCGACAGCCATATCGTATCTCACGCTGTGAATATGACAATCCACAGCTTCCAGTGACCCAATATAGTTGGCCATGTTAGTGTAGCATCATTAACACGGCTCAAGCATTTGTTGGCCGTGTCAGCATCGCTACAACGTCGTAGGTGACCTGATGATGCATCTGAGACGGCCGCCAGCTCCTCTGTTGACAGCCATATGGTATCGTATCTCACGCTGTGAATATGACAATCCACAGCTTCCAGTGACCCATTATAGTTGGCCATGATAGTATAGAAGAATCTTTTACACTACTCAAGCATTTGTTGGCCGTATCAGCGTCGCTACAACGTCGTAGGTGACCTGATGAGGCCATCTGAGACGGCCGCCAGCTCCTCTGTTGACGGCCATATCGTATCTCACGCTGTGAATATGACAATCTACAGCTTCCAGTGACCCATTATAGTTGGCCATGATAGTATAGAAGCATCTTTTATACGGCTCAAGCATTGGTTGGCCGTATCAGCGTCGCTACAACGTCGTAGGTGACCTGATGAGGCCATCTGAGACGGCCGCCAGCTCCTCTGTTGACAGCCATATGGTATCGTATCTCACGCTGTGAATATGACAATCCACAGCTTCCAGTGACCGATTATAGTTGGCCATGATAGTATAGAAGCATCTTTTACACGACTCAAGCATTTGTTGGCCGTATCAGCGTCGCTACAACGTCGTAGGTGACCTGATGATGCATCTGAGACGGCCGCCAGCTCCTCTGTCGACAGCCATATCGTATCTCACGCTGTGAATATGACAATCCACAGCTTCCAGTGACCCATTATAGTTGGCCATGATAGTATAGAAGCATCTTATTCATGACTCAAGCATTGGTTGGACGTGTCAGCGTCGCTACAACGTCGTAGGTCTCCTGATGATGCATCTGAGACGGCCGCAAGCTCCTCTGTTGACGGCCATATCGTATCTCATGCTGTGAATATGACAATCTACAGCTTCTAGTGACCCATTATAGTTGGTTATGATCGTATCCAATGATGTATGCCACTTCGCATGCTCTTTGCAGTTGTGTAGCCGAACTACAAGTCTGAGGTTGAGGTGATTGAGTTGCCCGTCATTTTTTTGGCGCGATCGCACTCCACGCAAAATAGATCAAGATCAAGAGAAGCAAGAAGCAGGAGAGTCATCCCTGCAGCCGGATAAATATATCCTTGCAGTGTAGCGAACATCCATCGCCTCCATAATTAATAATGAAGGCAGTGTTTGATGCAAGTAACATGGATGGCATCATCGGAACAAAGACAGGCGATAGCAGCGTCGTGCGGTACTCTCTACGGTCAGAAAAGAACAAATTCTTGGGCGATGACAACGATCACAATGAATCTAACATTGCCAATGATAGCCAACAATGCTGCAGCAGCAACAGCAGCGATGATCCACCGCTGTCAGAATATGAATTACTACGTCTACGCAATATCAAACGTAATGAAGCACGTCTTGCTCATCTTGGCTTGATTGTCCCTGCTGCTGCTGGCAACAACAACAACAAGAGGCGGCCATCTTCTAACAATGATGGCGGCGAAACATCCGCACTGACAACTCTATTGCTAGCATCTCCACAACCAAAGAAGAAGCGTCAGAAAGAAAATAATAATGCAGCTCCACTTCCACGAAGGATTCTACCTAAACGGCACTGCACAACCTCACGTTGTGATAATGGCTATGATACCTCTGATGAAAGCAGCATAGCTGCATCGCCCATCTTTCCCAAGAGGATTCTGACGCTTCAACCTCATCAAGCAGCAGCAGTAGGAGTGAATAATGAAGATGTACAATGTCCACGTAGAGAACGTAGAGGTCGACCAAGGCTGGAAGACTACGTCTATGTATGCGACGAAGTGTGTGGTCATTGCGGTGGTGAATGGAAGTTGGATGGTGATGAAGATGCGGAGGAAGAAACTAGATTGATAAGGTGAGTTTGATGAGCACTCACACTTTAAACATGTTTCCATCGTAGCGTGCTCATCATCTTACGTTGTGCATCCTTTGATTCCTGCATCATAGGTGCAAAGACTGTCGAGGAGCATTTCATCTCGATTGCATGATGCTCCATGGAAAGAGTGAGGGTGGATATGAGATAATAGACGATGATGCATCGGGCAGTTGTAAAGAGAACAAATCAGCATTGAATTCATTGCAAGATGATAAAGAAGGCCAAGATGTTCCGAAACGATGCTTTCAATGTGAATGTAACAAGAGCAAATTTGCCAGGAGGAGAGCTTCTGCTCCTACATTGGAAGCCATTATTGGTACAAAGATTCTCACTGTAAGAATCACGCCGGAACTGCCTCTCGAAGCAAAAGTCCACGGCACCAATGTGACCTGCTACGTTACACTGCAGAAATAGCTCGTTCATGCCACGTGCTGTTAGTTATCATTAGTTTATCATTCATATATTCAAGAGTAAAAGATCTATATTCACAAATACTACTGCAATGTCAATCTGCATCGTCATCTAGTGCAAGTATGCGCAAGATGACAGATCTAGTTTGATGACGAAAAACTATTTCAGGTGATACCTCTCTGGGAGCCTCACCTTAAAGACTTGGCCAAAGGTCAAAGAGGAGCTGAAGGAGAGCAGATGGTCAAGAGAGAGAATGGCTGAAAATGAAGAATAATGAACATATCCTGACAAAATCCGAATACCTATGACAATTAAGTTCCTATCACTATCACACCTAGTTAACAAACAAACCTCCCTCACTCTCAGACAATCTCTGGGACATCTTCATTCAATCCAGTCTGACTTGTGCAATTGTACCAATACCCCCGCTCATCAGCGTGTGTCACATCTCATTTGAATGACACCACAACACGAGCAGCAGCACATACAAAGGCAGTCACTCAAACATCCACTATCGGCGCAACAATCCCTAGGGATCGAATGCTTTTGTCTCATGTAAAATCGTACTTGGGTCAAGGCGATGAGATGAGTGCAAGTACTCATACTACACCGTAAAACACAATGGAAAAGCCACTAGTAACGCCCAAAAGAATGATAGCTAATATCCACACGCCGACTTGAATGACTGTCCAAATCATACAAGAGTATTTGTATGATCCATCAGACGTTCTGATCCAATGAAGTTTTGTTTCATCCTTTGCAAAAACTGTCCTAAGAGAAAAACTCAACTCAGAAGCGGCATCTACTTCTCTGTCCGCGTGGCAAGAAAAGAGGTTTTCTCGTATCGAAAAGCAGCATCTTTGTCTGGGCGGGTTGGTGTCGACCGAGACCAGGCAGAGCGTGTGGTACATTGTAAGTAGGGGTATGGGGTATCTTTGATTCCAGGTCTCAACTTCATTGCTTCTCGAGCTCCACGTCCTCTCATCTTTTGTCATGCACTATGTAGTTATATTACCTGGGAATGATTGAATGCAATACCTACGATCAGAAGTGGGTTTTGGAGATTGCGGCTCTGGCTCGCTCGGCTCACTACAAATGAGCTACAAATCAATCTTAGCATACGACAATCCTTCATCTACTCTCATTGGCTGAGTTCTCAGATGAACTCATGAGCGCAAGCCAAGACATCCATGCCCCATGCCAGTTATCAAATAGCTCAGATATGCTGTCATACATCGGCACAGAAGCAAAAAATCACATTGGCTATGGCTATGGTTTTTAATGAATGCATTCATTTGCTTACGATTACGATACTCATCAGTGTTCAAAGTAGTATCTGTGGTGACCGAACTTATAAGTTGGATGCGGATGCAGGAAGCCTCCCAAGCAGTACATCACTGGCCCAGGTGTGTCCTACAAAGACAAAGCCAGCCTATTCATCTTGCTGCCATACCATACCTCAGACTCTGATTACGACATTTTGTCTTCATCCTTGTCTCATTAGAATCTTCTTCAAATTTGACGTTGTCATCATCACTGTATCCTTTTAAAATAATATTCCAGACAGATGCTACATCTACCATACACAGCAAGCTCCAGAGGCCGGTGCTACTCTTAGCCTATTTAGCTTCTCTGTTGCACAGGCACAATATTTGTCAAGCCTTGAAGATCATTGTTGTCACCACGGCCCTAGTTGGTAGTACTTCTTACTGCGATGCATCATAGTACTGTGCACCTTCCGGATGATGAGGCGGTGGTAGAAGTTGGATACCAATGCAAGCAGAGGAGGAACCGGAGTGTGCTACTATGAACTATGAATGGAGGATGGAATAATGTGACTCTTTCATGCGCTTGTTTCTGTCACCAACAATCTGACACATACACACGAAACGGAGGAAGAAAGAGAGCTCATTCAGCGATGGGACACGAATTCCCACGTAGCCACGTCAAAATTTTGGCGGGTCACCATGCGTTAGCCGTGCGTTGAGACAAAGAACATTTTGAAATTCCGCCACCATCAAGAAGAACTTGATGCCATCCAGGCGCAGCACCTCCCCCTATCAAGAGTACCTTTGCCAATAAAGTGGTGGATGGATGAGCCATTGGGTTTGTTGACTGGCTTAAGGATGCAGTCTTGACGATGATTTCGTTTTCATTTGGAAAGATCAGTATAAATATAAGAGGGTAACATAAGTAGTACTCTAACATGAGCGACGGTGGCTCGAATAGACTGCCCTATAACCCATCCCAGCGCAGTAGCCAGCCACAGCATCGTCAGCAGCAGCAGCAGCAGCAGCAGCAGCAGCAGCAGCAGCAGCCACTTCAACATACTGCTGCTGCTCAACAAATGGGTGGATACATGATGCATCAGCAACCCACTTGGGGCGGTGGGAGCGGTGTACAACAGGCTCAATATGGGCAGGCTCAGCAACAGCAACAGTCCATTTATCAACAACAATTATATCAGCAGCACATGCAACAACAGCAGCAGCCTACCGATTTTGGAGGTGTTACTGCAGCAGCTGCCGCAAGTGCAGGTGGCATACTGCCACAATATCATCAGGCCCTCATGGCAATGGGTCCTCAGGGTGCGTACAACATGAATCAACAACAGGCGGTACCACCTCAGCCCATGCAGGTATTGCAACCTAGGCCGGGGAGGCTGCCTGCGGATCGACCGATAATGAAACTGAGTGTGGGATTGATTGAGACTTATAAGGAGATCAATAAGGTAAGAGATGACAGAGGCGTGTTTGTTTGCTTGTTCTTTCTTGTGGCTTGCTCTAGATTCTGTAATCGCAAGGGCATGACAGCACAACTTGTGGTCTTGAACTATTGACTTGCATAAAACGGATCCATGATATGATGCACATATGCGTCTACAATACACTATCATTCACTCACATACGCATCTATTGTTTCCCCCTTTCATAGACATACTACGAAGAAAGAGAAGCGCGGAAACAAGCACGAAAAGCAAAGGCTGCTTCCAAACAGGGAGGCGGGACACAAAACAACGGCTGGGATGATGACAATTTCGATTACATCTTTACTCCCAACGAAATAATTGACAACCGGTACAAACTTATCAAACGGATAGGGAAAGGATCGTTTGGTCAAGTAGTCAAGGCTATAGATATGCAAACTGATAAAGAGGTGGCTATAAAGATTATCAAAAGCAAGAAGCCTTTCCTGCTGCAAGCCAGAACAGAAATTGCTTTGCTGTTACAGCTGAAAGATAATGATCCGGAGGATGAGCATCATATTGGTAAGAAATTGACTGTGGCTTGGCCCAAGACTGCATTATATCAACAACTTGTCTTCACTTGCTAACCTATTTCTCTACGCTACGCCTCTTTCTCGTTTCCGTACAGTGAAACTACTCACTACATTCATGCATAAGAACCACCAATGTCTCGTATTCGAAATGCTTGCTATCAATCTATACGAACTCTTAAAGAATACAAACTTTCGTGGCGTTTCCCTAAGCTTAATACGGAAATTCGCGAGACAAATACTCAAGGCTCTTGCATATCTTGCTCAACCTCACATTGATATAATACATTGTGATTTAAAGCCAGAGAATATACTCTTAAGGTGCGTTGTTTGAATATTTGAATCGTCGTGGTGTGCCGGAACAAACTTATTGACAGTCTATTCTTGCTTCCCTCTCATCTCGCAGGAGTCCAAAACGGAGTGGTATCAAGGTCATTGATTTTGGATCTTCGTGCAAATCTACAGAAAGAATGTATTCCTACATTCAAAGTCGTTTCTATCGAAGTCCAGAAGTGATACTGGGGCTACCGTATAGTGTTGCAATAGACATGTGGAGTCTGGGGTGCATTCTTGTAGAAATGCATACCGGTGATCCACTCTTTTCGGGGACAGATCAGTTTGATCAAATGCAAAAGATTGTTCAAGTAAGTAGATATCGAGTGTGATGAAACAACTTGACGTTTGTGATTCCAAGACTTTGTACCGTTGCTAACCTTTACTTATGTTTGATTACAACTCCTCCAACAGATACTCGGAATGGTGCCCAACGACATGCTGAAAAGGGCCGACCAACAAAACCGGTCACAATTCTTCGAAAAGCAAGGAGGAAGCTGGACCATCCGACAAACTTCCGATGCATCCCAAACACGGCCCTCCTCTCCAATAATACCAAGCCAAAATCCAATCGCATCTTTGAAAGGTGTGTTTGCCAATAAACAAGAACCGGAGAGAGCTCAAGATTATGACAACTTTGTTGACATGATATTTCGCATGTTGACCTATGATCCAAAACGGAGGATACGCCCTGAGGAAGCGTTAAAGCACCCGTTTATTACAAACGTGCCGCCTGAATCATAAGGCTGTGTGAAGAGATAGGTGTGCCTTCCTTCCTAATCCAACGAGAAACTTACTCGGACGTTCAAGAGCGGTGGACGCTCTAGATCGGGTCGAGGCAGGCACACCCATTCGGTTAAAAAGTGCACATTTATGCTCTGCTGCTCCTCTTACTGTTAATGCAGCCGCCCTCGTATCGGACGCAGCCATGTTTACGCGTGTCACAACTGATGTTTTAATGGATGGAACATCAGTATGACCATCTCTCTCAACCTCTCTTCATCAGAGAGAGAGAGAGAAAAGATTTAGAGATTTTTATGTAATGTTTGAAACATCCTTGATGTCGTGGAGATATCTGTGGTAGTAGTAATTATGGAAGAAGATCGAGAGAGAATGGGAATAGACGATTCCTTGAGTTTGGAGCTCAAGATGACCCCAATGATCAAAGCAAAATGTTTACGTGTATATGCTGATCTCGATGACTTCCGTTTGTGTTTGTATTTATGTAACTGTAAAAGGCTAAGATGGTAAAGATGTGGAGTTTTACCTTTGTATTCTCAATTCGATGTCTAGAGAGTCTGCGCTCTGCGCTATAAGAGTTTGGTGCACGTTGTATTTCGCCGAAGTCGACTGAGCTTGAGCTATCATCGATAGGGTTTAGCTTGCTTGACTTATACCAGCTGACTTATGCAAAATATAAGAGCATCAGCATAATGTGAATGAAGTCTACAGGAAGCATTTCTAGACGAGCGAGCGTCTCCTTTTCTCATCTTGGTTGCATTGCATCTCGTATGTAATTACAAGGCGCATCTGTACCTGGTGTATTCACTTTCTGCTGAACCTCTAAAGATATTCGATATTAGTTGTTTTGGCCTAATTTTAGCCCCTTGGATACAAAATATCTGATACATGGTTTTGTTTAAGGGAACCCAAATCAGCTTATAGGTCGTCATCTCTCGTCACTCACTCGGAATTTTAGTGTCAACATGTCGGCACAATGATGATAAAAATACCATACAGCACAGGCCGGGAGAACCCACCACAGCATGACAACCTTATCTACGCCGCTGACCTAACCTGAAAAGCAGATAGAACACACCATATTATTTGTTGCAGCACTGATGGCAGGGTTTCCAACAGCTTTCCCATTGGCTCCATTGGACCCGGTAAGTGAACTGTTGCCTCTCGTTACAAATATCTATTGTCTACATATATTATGTTCATGAAAGACTCATCATGTCGCTCTCACAACATGCATAAATTGCATATACGCACACAGACCTGGGGACTCTCCTTCCACGGTCCAAATCCCTTCGACACACAACCCCTACTGCAATTCAACAATTCTCTCAAAGACGGCGGTGGCGGCGGTGTCGACGACACTACCATCGACGATACAGAAATCGACGTCGATGGTCTCCACGACGCAGCGAATTTCCTACTGGGCAACACATTGCACTACACACCGCACAATTTCCATCAGTCAATTGTGATACCCTATCCTACGACTATTGGTGGTTGTTGTTATGACACCACTCACACTAGTAATAACAACAACAACAACAAACGCAACAACAACAATGTCATTTCACTACCAGTCTGTGCCAAATGCAAACGACACTACAAAACAAGAGAGAATTGCCGCGTCAAATACATGCACACCGATGTCCCCTGGACAAACAGCTTTATCTGCATCACCATTGATGAATCATGTATTGGTACCGATGGAACGTACATTATTCGAAATGACCAAAAGTTGCATGCGGTAGTGCTACCTTCACCACCACTACTACAGTCAGACAATAATGAGAAACAACGAAGGAGTATGACAAAGTATGTAGTGAACAGTTGTTTGGATGGGAGTGCACCTGTGTGTTTGGCTTGTAAGCAATCGAATCGGACCAAGGCGTATTGTCGAAAGAAGTTTCGTCATAGGGAGTTACCGTGGAATACTCTGTTTGTCTTGTTGAAGTTACAACAGCAGCAGCATACTGCTACTGATGGTGGTGGTGGTGGTGCTGATAGTTCAATCACATTTCAGTCATCTATTGCAAGTACTGAAAGAGATGGAGGCGATGGTGCAATAGGTAAGAAGTTTTGTGAACCCCTCTCTCTCTTTTGGTTGTAGGGAAATGGTCATTTCTCAATCCTCCTCTTGCAACTTTATTGTTTTCTGTTGTGTCAGCGGAATTTTTGGATACATTTCGAGAAGGTGGAAATGGAGGAGGAGATGATAACAACAATAAGATGCCACCTTTGCCAACTCTTGCTCATTTGTCAGCTACAAGTGCAGTTGCCGCCAAAGATGCCGAAAAGCAGCAGCAGCAGCAGCAAACACAGGAACAAACGGAACCAAACAAATTAGAGGCAGAATTTGACATTAATTGCATAGCACCAAGTAGGACATTTCTTTCGATCATTTCATCCACTGAGAATTCGATACGTTGGTTGACACAGGTTGCAACAGAAGATGATGATCATACTGATGAAACGTCAAAGAAGTCGTCGCCGCCTCAGCAACAACAGTATTATCCACAATTGAATGGTGGGCGTGACTCTTCTCAGTCGATCCTTAATGAGTCTGTCACCACAAAGAAAACGAAGAGGAAGAAGAAAGCAAAGAAAGTAGAAGCTTCTACTACACCATCGTTGTCGAAAAACAACAGTAAAAAGTCCAAGTCAAAAGTGTACAAGCTCGATAATGCAAAGTTGGCCTTGGAAGCAATAGAATATGCAAAGGCACAGGCAAAGAAAGAACAGGAGGCAGCTCTATTGATGACACAGAGATTTGCACGATTTACGCAGCAGCCGCAGCAGCTGATACAGCCGCAGCAGCATCAACAACAACAACAACAGTTGTTGCTGCTACAGCAGCCGCAGCAAGCAATATACCAGCTGCAAGACACTACGGAGAAACAAAGTAAGAGTGATTGTGATAATGACCAGTCTTATGGTGAAGAAGAGATGCCAGTGGCAAATGACTTGGAAGAGATCAACGAGCAGGATGAGGAGGAGGAGGACAAGATGATGTCAGAAGATATCTTGGATGAGGCTGCCAAACTAGCAGAATGGTTGTAGATTAATGGTTGTAGACTACACACGTGAACACTTGTCTTTACTAATTATTGTAGTACTTGTTTATTACTTTACACATCCTTTCAACACCCTTGCCGTTGTAAGCACATAGCAAGCGAGGAGGGAAACACTGAAGAAGAAGTTGACTTTGGACTTGTCACTAAGCTAATAACTCACACTGTTGCTTGGCAGCACGTGAACTTTTTCGACGACTGAACATTTTCTTGATCTTGCCGCCCTTGAACTTTTTCTTGGAGCTCTTCTTTTCTGTGTACTTCTTTTCTTGGAAGACATCATTTACAGCTCTTGTGGCAGCCCTGCTGGCAGTCGCCTCCTGATTATCTTCGGTCAATCCGCTGAAGTCATCATTATTGTCGTAAGGAAAGACCAAGTCCGTGACTTTAGCGTTGGCATCTTCAACGCATTCCCTTAGGTTTCCACACCCTAGTCCTCCACAAACGAGGAGCATACTCCACAGACCATCGCCGTCATCGTTGTCGCGATTTTCTTCAGGTTCTCGGGATTCTTCGGGTATAGTGACAGGCGTCATGGTACGTTCTGTCTCCATATGCTTACGACTCATCATCTTGCTAAGAACCTTTTTCGACCAACTCGTATCATTAGTAGCAATTGTATCAGAAACTGAATCGCCTGATGAAAGCTGTGTAGATGGCTCGTCTTCTACGGACGTTTCTTGCCTACTGTCTAGGTCGGGGAAGATGAGAGCCGTAGCATCATCGTTAAAGTCTTCGAATGTACCGTTCATTTTTTCGAATGTGGTTGCAATCGATCTTGATGCAGCCATGATTGTTGCCCCGGTCTTTTCAAATGTCTCCTCGGTCAAAACATTAATGATTTCACCGCCGAGTTCCTGAACTACAGACATCATCTCGTCTTCCTCTTCCCCTTCCTCTGGGAATGATAGAACGCCGTCTGAAGTGACTGCAGGCAGCACTAGCCCATCCACAGCGACAGGTTGCTCTTCAACATTGGGAGGCAGCCCTAGCTCATCATCAGCGACAGGTTGCTCTTCAACATTGGGAGGCAGCCCTAGCTCATCATCAGCGATAGGTTGCTCTTCACCATAGGAAGGTAGCACTAGCCCATCATCAGAGACCGGTTGATCTTCAACATTGGGAGGCAGACCTAGATCTTCAACAGAGACAGGTTGCGCGTCAACGTTGAATGAGTCGAAGTTAGGATACATTCTGCTCAACATCTCCACATCTGATTCATCAGAGGCGGCATACGAGACGAAGTCTGATCGGAACTGATCCTTCGCTCCAAGCGCTTGACCTAACTCGGTGTGATCAGCTGCCCATTGCTCATCGTTGTTGACTTCAAAACTTGTGGGGATTGGCACTGCTGCCTCGTCTTCTGTACTTTGTTTGCTCATGATTGATGGTAATGGTTGATATTATCAATGGAATATCATAGACTCTTTGGATTGATATGGCACGTTTGTTGTGGAGAATGAAAGCTTGCTGCGTGATTTGTAGACTCTACTTGCTGTAATGCGCTATTGGCTATTTTGTTGCTCTGTCCTCACACACAGACGAGTAATGCCTTCCGACGCGAAAACGGCGAGCGAGGCAGAGACAGATTTCCCAATATTCGAGTAAAACGACAGTGAAAATGCCGGTATGGTAATCGTTGGCAGAGCATGTCTTCATCATTGCGCACCTCTTTTTACTGAGAAGAGTATGGATGGTGTCATCGCGCATCTCTTGGGGTGTGTTGAGAGTACACCATATCATGTGAGTGAGAGGTGCACCGAGATAGACTCAAAAATTCATTTAAATTTGGTCTTGATGTCCTACGTAGGAATAGTAGACAAAAGCTCATATGCATTCTCCACCAATTCCTCCGTACCACTCGGAAGGCTACCGACAAAAATTTAGTATTTCTCAGACTCTGTCCCCACATTTATCCTGGAATTCATATCATTTAGGAGAAGACTCTGTCTCCACAACAGAATGCATTTAAGACAGCTTCCCAGAGATATCATCACTTTTCTATCAAGATATCAAGATTGCGCACCATCGAAATAGTGGTACCTCGCTTTGTCTCTTCAGGTCAAAGTCGATGAAAAATGAAATTCAACAAGCGACGCAACCAACAGCAACATGATGTGCCTCCACGGAGGGTACGAAAAGATAGGTCCCTTCTCGACGAACCAAGGATCAATGAAATATCTGATCAACTGTTAAAAAACGAAATCCGTGATGCAGTGATCAACACGGCACACTCATTGAAAGCTGCAGCCTCGTTCAAAACTACCGCATTCCATGAACTTGGCCAAGAAATCGGAGAAGAACTTACGGAATTTCAACTCAGCACAACAAAGTCGTTCTATGATCTGAAGGAACACCTTGAAGATCACTTTACAGTCGTGAATGAAACAGAGACGGCGCTGCCGTCGCTGTTTCATCATGATACCGAAAAAGTAATTGATGCAAGAGATGATGACATGAGTTTGACAGATGGTGGAGAGAGTAGGTTTGATGCCGACGATACAGTGGAAGAGAACAGTTTAGATAAAGATGACGATGATACTGCGTTTGTCTCTGTTGATCTTAGTAAGAAGTCCACTGGAGTTGATGCTTCTACAATTGCAGGTGACCTGACAGAGACTGATGAGTCGACGACGCCGACAGTGGAAGATGATGGCGAGAAGCAGGCAATGGAGCATTTGACGGGTACATTTAGTGCGTTTTCACAATGTCTAGGTGATATTAACTGCGCAGACATCAACTGTGCAGATATTACCTTTGGAACAGGACTGTTTGACGACAACAGCAACAACCACAACAACCAAACCAATCACAACAACAACATCAAGGACAACAGTGATTACCAAAACAACAAGGTACATGATGATGATACCGCGTCTGAACTGGTCGATGAGGCAATTGACTGGAGTAAGATTGTGAAAAAAGCTAGCACGGAAAAAATGTATGCACCAAAGGCATGTGAAAAGAAGGAGAAACCAAAGGCAGGTGAAAAGAAGGAGAAGAAATGGAAGAGAATGAAAATATTTCGTCGTCGACGAAAGTAGCAAACATAAAATGTGAGTTTATGGGGACGATAGAGCTAGAGACAGGCATGGTTGTATCGGGTGGGGTTAAAATCACTCAGTAAATGTAAGACAAGTTTGTAGAGAAAATTGTATCTACCATAAAGAAGAGAATAGTAAGATTGGACAACGAAAAGGAACTAATGAAATGCCTTTTGTGAAAGCCTACAGAGAACTGCGGCTTGACAGCAAAAGAATTATTGAGATGGTCATCTACTTACCAAGCCAAAGTGTTGTGATGTGCAGCAGTTAACTCAAGACATCTGACCATGCAAGGAGCCTACACTCTATGAATACTTTCTTTTGCGACCAAATCAGGTGATCCTCACCTTTGAAAACTTGACGTGGATGATGTTTGGCCGTACATACCTGTACTCAAATGCACATTCCTGGGCCTCGAGAGCAACTCTGGAAGCTGGGAATCCTAAAGGTATTGTAGATGAAAGAAAGAGAGATCCCTCTTCCATCCTCTTCTTCCTCATGTAGAATCCGTCAGCTTGCAACAATCCAATCTTCCAGCACTTCTCTTCAAGCAGCTGCCCAACTCAATAGTACCCCCACCAGCAATACCACACAGAAGGATGGTGTTCCTCGCCTCACTTAGTGACATTCCTCAGCGTCGCGATAGAACCAAAGTCAGATGTAAGACTAAAAAGAGAACGCATAACTTTCCTCTGCAAACTTCAAGAACTTTTCGGAACCATTGGCGAGTTTAGCGAGAGTTAAAGAACATTCCTCTCAGCCATCCACAAAAAATGACAAGTATGTGGCCTCTCCCAGATGGCCGCTACCGGCAGCCGCACATTTCATTTTGCAGTCCAACATAAATCCAGTTTTCGTCCTACTCAATAAACAACCATGAAGCTCGCTGTTGCCTTCCTCGCTACCATCGGTGCCACCGCCGCCTTCGCCCCTGCGGCCAACACTGTTGCCCGCACCTCGGCCCTCAACATGGTCCAACAGCTTGACCTCAAAACCGGTCAATCTCAACTTGACACCTCCGTTGTTGACCGTTTCAACGCTCTCCCCTACCCCGACGACAAGGTCCTCGCCGAATACGTTTGGGTTGATGCCAAGGGAGAGTGCCGTTCCAAGACACGTACTCTTCCCGTTGCCCGTACCGAGGCTGTAGACAAGCTCCCTCGCTGGAACTTCGACGGATCATCTACCGACCAAGCTCCCGGAGATGATTCTGAGGTTATCTTGAGGCCATGCCGTATTTTCAAGGATCCCTTCCGCCCTCGTGCTGATGGATTAGATAACATCTTGGTTATGTGTGATACTTATACTCCTGCTGGAGAGGCTATCCCTTCCAACACTCGTGCTATTGGTGAGTATTTACATGATGATGAAATGTATATGTGTATTTGTGCATATCTTGTGTTTCAACGGCTAGGTCACTTACAAATCACATGTTGACATGTCTTCAATCACTGTTGCTCCTACTACTATTGTTGATATTATTGATACCACTACATCACCATAATCATCACAATCAACATACAGCCGCCAAGGCCTTTGAAGGAAAGGAAGACGAAGAAGTCTGGTTCGGACTTGAGCAAGAATTCACCCTCTTCAACCTCGACCAACGCACTCCCCTCGGCTGGCCCAAGAACGGTGTCCCCAACCGCCCCCAGGGACCCTACTACTGCTCCGCCGGTCCCGAGAACAGCTTCGGACGTGCCGTCACCGATGCCATGTACCGCTGCTGCCTTTACGCCGGAATTGAAATCAGTGGAACCAACGGAGAGGTCATGCCCGGACAACAGGAATACCAGGTTGGACCATGCGTCGGAATTGATGCCGGTGATCAGCTTTTCATGAGTCGTTACATCCTTCAGCGTGTGTGCGAAGAGTTCCAGGTTTACTGCACTCTTCACCCCAAGCCCATTGTGGAGGGAGACTGGAACGGTGCTGGTATGCACACCAATGTTTCTACCAAATCCATGCGTGAGGCCGGTGGACTTGAAATTATTAAGCAGGCAATTTACAAGTTGGGTGCCAAGCACCAAGAGCACATTGCCGTTTACGGAGAGGGCAATGAGCTTCGTTTGACTGGAAAGTTCGAGACTGCTAGCATTGATGATTTCTCTTTCGGAGTTGCCAACCGTGGTGCCAGTGTGCGTATTGGACGTGATACCGAGGCTGAGGGATGTGGTTACTTCGAGGACAGAAGGCCCAGTTCCAACGCTGATCCTTACCTTGTCACTGGAAAGATCATGGCTACCATCATGGAGGATGTGGAAGTTCCTGAGATTGCCCCTCTTGATCGCGCCGAGGCTTAAGCAAAGAAAGTATATTGCACCTCTTGAATTTTGAAGGATTTTGTCTGTAACCCACTTCCTATCGAGGAGAGAGAGAGAAGATGAAAGAGGAGACAGAACACCAGCTAAGAGGAAATGAAAGTCTCGTTTAGTTCTGAGCTCTTGGGTTTTTGATTTATCTGAGTATACCTTAACATATAAAAAGAAGTTATTTGCAATATTGGATACTTATTACTATGCATATGTTTGCGAGCTACAAGATTTATAAACTTACTCTAGATGCTTGGCTTGCCGAGATGCTTTCACTGTCCAAGCAGCAAGAGGAAGGATTGAATGAGAGGAGGAAAGAGTGAATAGTCTGTCCGACCGTCCGACCAGGCGATACACGTCAGTTTATGCAATGTTTAATGAGATTTTCGCTTTTGGTGAATTTCACCAAAATACACAAAAAAAGGAGAAGAAAGACGTCCGTCTAACCGTCACCCCCCCTTTCTATCTCATCAACGTGGGAACTCCCTATCATCGGATCTTTCAAACGAATCAAAAAGTCGTGGCGTGGCGGGTCTCCTCTCGCATTGCTCTGTGCAAAACAACCGTCATAACTCTACTAACTTTAACTACCAAACTACACTACTGCAATCATGGCTGACGAAGAAGATATCGCTGCCCTTGTCATTGACAATGGGTCTGGAATGTGCAAAGGTTAGTTATAGTGCTGTGCTTGCATTTTTAATTTGTTGGATGGGGTGGCATCATATTGGCGGAACGATTGTCATTGGAGAGAGGAGTGGGCTGGTGTAGCACTGCTGGAGCACGTCTGCTATTACAAATTACAAATATACGTTATTGGTGCACTTCGCTTCTCCCTGTTGGATAATAAATACTCAATCATTGGTTCAAGGTGGGGATGATGGAGTCCTCTTGAATGGCAGCGCTGACGGCCGGAGAAATTTTTGCAACAATTAAATAAATGACTCTCCACGTCCAAATGCCTCCACCAATGAATGGGTCCCTTGCCTCATTGGCTCTGCGGCAATCTGCATAGGGCAATAAAAAAACAATATAAATGACCAAGGGGAGAAATGACAGTTGACATTGGAAAGTGGTGCCGCCAGCCCATTACCAATTATTGACGGTGCTGCCCTGTAAAAACATGTCCGTTATTATTGCATAGAACCAAACAACATTGTTCTCACCACCTCCCCTCTCTTCATCACTGCCTTTTTCACCATACAGCTGGATTCGCTGGAGATGATGCTCCTCGATCTGTGTTCCCCTCTCTTATCGGACGTGCTCGTCAACCCGGTATCATGGTGCGTGGATTATTAATTATTGATTGAAAATGTGTATTATTTAACATTATTGATTATTGCCAACATCTCTATGACCAATGACTAACCCACCATTCATTCCCCTCTCAAAATTCAGGTTGGTATGGAACAAAGAGACGCCTACGTCGGAGACGAAGCCCAAGCCAAGCGCGGAGTCCTCACCCTCAAATACCCCATCGAACACGGAATTGTCACCAACTGGGACGACATGGAAAAAATCTGGCACCACACCTTTTACAATGAACTTCGTGTCGCCCCCGAGGCCCACCCCGTTCTCTTGACCGAGGCTCCTCAAAACCCCAAGGCGAACAGGGAACGTATGACTCAAATCATGTTTGAGACATTTAATGTTCCGGCCATGTATGTCAATATTCAGGCGGTGCTTTCTCTGTATGCCTCTGGACGTACTACCGGATGTGTCCTCGACTCGGGAGATGGTGTTACCCACACTGTCCCCATTTACGAGGGATATGCCCTCCCCCACGCCGTTGTCCGTCTCGACCTTGCCGGACGTGATCTCACCGATTACCTCATGAAGATCTTGACAGAGCGTGGATACTCCCTCACCACCACCGCCGAACGTGAAATCGTCCGTGACATCAAGGAATCCCTCTGCTTCGTCGCCGTCGACTTTGAAGAAGAGATGAAGAAGGCTGCCGAATCTTCGGCCCTTGAAAAGTCCTTCGAATTGCCCGATGGAAACATTATTGTGATTGGAAATGAGCGCTTCCGTTGTCCCGAGGTGTTGTTCCAGCCCAACCTTACCGGATTGGAGATGGATGGTATTGCCGACTCTACCTTCCAGACTATCATGAAGTGTGATGTGGATATTCGTAAGGATCTTTATGCCAACATTGTCCTTTCGGGAGGTACCACCATGTTCCCCGGAATCAGTGAGCGTATGTCCAAGGAGATTACTGCCTTGGCTCCTGCTTCCATCAAGGTTAAGATTGTTGCCCCACCGGAACGTAAGTACTCTGTGTGGATTGGAGGATCTATTTTGGCGTCTCTTTCTACCTTCCAGAGTATGTGGATCTCGAAGGAGGAGTATGATGAGTCTGGGCCAAGCATTGTTCACAGGAAGTGCTTCTAATTTGGAAGTGTGTTTTGAGGACATAAGAAGAAGAAGAACAAGAATTGGATTTAGTTGGTTGTAAAAATTGAACGCATGGATCGGTTCGCTACAAATGTATGGCGGATAGAAGTCATTGTTGATGTTGAGAGAGAGCGCGTGAAATGCAATTAAAGAATGGTAGATGTGTTGGTAACGTTAACTTTTCTACTTTACATAGAGATTAGGCTTGTGTCTAAAAGTACGGATGACTTCTCTTCTGCTGAATATTTACACAGCGAGCTTGATGATTACAAGGGGATCGCTCGAACTATACCCCCCAAACTTGCCTATACCCCCCATCGAAATCTCAGCCTAGCTGAAATTCTTATACCCCCCTCTTCAAGATACTAGGGGAAAGCTAGTTGACAACTTCGACTTATACCCCCCTAAAACTCAGCCTAGCCAAAATTCTTATACCCCCCGGGGGGTATAGTTCGAGCGATCCCCTTGTATCCTCAGCAAGCCTCCAATGAATGAATCTTTCACATGGCATGGATTAGTTGGAGAGTCTTGGAGTATTTCACCAACATGGGGTACTACCAGTTGGAACGAAGGAATCAGTACGTGATCTGGCCGCCAACAAAAACGTACTCTCCCTCCCACTTTTCTCACCATTTCCGTGACGACCACAACTTAGCAACCTCTCGAAGGCAGCAGCGGTAATTAGTAGCCTAGAAAGACCGCTATATCTCACTATAGATTTAGAGTAGTTCGCTCCTCATACATATTCTTGGATAGGAGTGTATATTATCATTCTCTGGAATCGCTGCTTCTTTCATCGGTCTAAATTTCCAAACACCAACAAGCATTTCGCAAAAATATAATCGTCATCTGACAGTTACATTCTACACAAAACAACAACACACCACCACTTCCATCAAGGAGATCAATATTATATATTCTTTACAACACAATAGACGTTAGTTATTAGAGAATATCAAGAAGAAGAATATGAGGTGGGCAGACACAGACTCGGACGATTCAGATGATGAATTTCAGGCGACACATCCCTCTCGCTCTGGGAGCGCCATGGGCAATCTTATCGTGAATCCACAGGTAAGCGAGATATATAGAGCAATGTAATGTATATACATTGCAATACTGTCATGTACTTTCCATAATGTCCATGTGTCGTTTATCTGCCTTTCTCGTTGGATACTGCCGAAACTCATCTGATTGCATGTTTGTTGTGTTACATTATACGAAAAGGTTGACTCAACCCAACCACCAGACCAAGAGGATGATCAAGTCTCCGTCGCTTCCAGCAGTTCCGAAGAAGAGGAAGATGAGGAACTAGAACAAGAACGCCAGAAGCGGTTGGAGGAACTTCGTAAGGCACAGAAGGAGGCACAGGAGGAGGAAGAGAAGAAGAAGAAGGCTTTGTAAGTACAATAGTGTACTGTGTTGATTGATTGTTCGAGAGGACGATTTGCTCATTTTCTGACGCTCTTTTGCCCTTTTTCTTCATCTTGTATGTGGTTGGATTGACATGAATGCAACAGGGAGCTTCAAAAAGCATCAATGTCCAAGAAAGATCGCAAAAAGATGGAATTGAATGATCTAGATGATCTATTGGGAGAGTTTGGCATTGATACGGCTGAAACGAATGAAACGGAGGAGAAAAAGGGTGACGATGCCGACAACACTACTACTGCCGACGCTGCAGCTGCAGGTGCTGCAGACTCTTCCAAATCCAAAAAGAAGAAGAAGAAAAAGAAGAAGGGCGGCAATAACAAATCCAATAACAACGATGGTGATGACTGGGTACAAGTGGATGCCCCTGTTGCGGAAGGAGGTGAGAATGCTGCCCCAGTGGACGTTGCTGCTGTTCTCAAAGCCAAAGCAACAAAGAAAATCAAGTCTGCTGCAGAGATTGCGGCTAGTACAGCTGCCAAAGAGGCAAAGGCGAAGGCTGCAAAGCAAGGTAAGTGCTACTTGAATGAATGATAACTTTTTTCTTTCACAAATGTATTATACATCGGCATGTTTTGACGTTTGTTGCTTGTTTATCTTACACACTTGGAACAGCCGAAGCAGACAAGAAGAAGAAGAAAAAGGAACAAAAGAAGAATCGTGGTCCAAGAACTTTCTAGAGAGAGAGAGAGAGAGATATGAAATTGTTCTAACCACTGATTTGTATGGGGATGTGAACGGGGTCTGACTCTGGCAAGATAAATAAATATATGGCTGCTGTCAAATTCTGTAATTCGCCTTCTTTTAGTTACGTAGCAAGGCTTGCAATTTTATCTTGTGAAAACAGTGAATTGTTTGCGGTGCGCTGTACGGTCATTTCGCATCTCCATTGGATTCCCTTCACACGCTAGAGCGATTGTACCATCAAGTGCTAGTCAATCAAGATAGACTGCAGTAAAATCTACAAAATAAGATAAACAGGGAATAAACGTAAAGTGTGTTTTGCTTGTTTCTGTTTCTTAATGTTATTTGTTGGCAGTCTGTATGACTGACTCTCATCTATGCCTATGCCTATGCACTCATTAGCCTTTGCGAACCAAGAACCTGAAAGTGGGAAAGTTCAGCTCACCTAAATATTTAATCTTGCATGCTTCAGAATTACTTTCAACAGTATCAACGTCATTCAGTCGAGGATAACTTGGAGCTCTTAATCGCCAGGGGAGACACATCTCACAACCTGCAAACTGGAACTCATTCTAATTTCAGAAAAGGGAGGATATTCTTTATCACTACATCAGCACCACATGTGATGCGTTTCTCCTTCCTTACACTTTTAGCATCAATCTTGGCCTTCTTTTTTGTTCTCCCCGCCGCAGCACTCTCGTCCTTTTCATCAAGTTTGGCCTTCCAGAGAGCTAGTTCAAGTAGAGTTACAGCCTCCTTCACATATCTGTGATGTTCAGCTTTGTAATGATCCATTTTGTCGATGACTGAGTCCATCCATTGCTTTATTTCTGCTGTCTTTTCATCGGCAGGTGTATTGGGGAGATCTTGATTGATTCGATTGATTTCTTCTTTGATTTCAGTTCTCCAACTCTCCATGTGTAACGATGCAACAATTTTGTTGTGTGCCCCCCCAACAAGATCAACTGTTGTCAGCAGGTCACAGCTATCAAACTGGTTGTATTCCTGCCATTCAGGATCAAATGGAAACAGATCTCTTTTCAGCGGGACGGTGATGTGTCGAAGGTGCTCCTTGAGACGCTGTAGAGAGGTACATTGTGGTGACGGACGGACGAGCGGAGGAGCAAACACAAGAGCTCATTGTTCTTGTGGTGCTCAGCTGCACCATGGGCATTGCTGACAGTGGAAGAGTAGTAGTAGCAGTAGCATTAAATGCACATAATCCAATTATTTCCATTTTGTCACCAAACTCTACATCCACCAGATCTTCACATCCTTTAAATGTCGCATCACCGATTTCACCAGCAGATCGGAGGTCAATGTTCCTCAAAGATCTGCACATGAAGAATGCCCTCGTACCCACTTTTCGGATTCCATCGTGAGTATCCACCTGCACTAAATCTTCACAAACGTAAAACGCGTGGTCATCGATCACCTCGACGGACTTATCAATGCGGACATGGGTGACATTTCGAGGAGCTCGCCCTCCCCTGTAGACGAAAAAACATCTGCATCTCCATCACCATCACTATCACCATCATTTAAGACCGGCGCAAATGAAATGTACAGGAACAGAATTCGAGTTCGAGGCCTCAAGATGGTGACAGGTTCGAATTCGAAAATAACGCGTTCGAAATTTCTAAAGGCCTCGACCTCGAATTCTGTTCCTGTACATTTCATTTGCGCCGGTCTTATTTGCGTGGTCCGCCATGATACCTTTGGATGGTATTTGAGCTAAGTATTCTCTGCACTCTATCTGCTTCGATGCACACACGGCAATTTTATTTCATGGAGCATGTGTCATGTGTCATGACCCGCACTCGCCAGCTAGCGCTTCTCCCGAGCAACAAAAGAACATGATTGGAGAGCCTTGTACCCTCTCATTCAACAACTCAACCCGAACTTGCTGGTAAGATCACCGGTATGCTTTTGGAGATGGATAACTCGGAATTGCTCCACTTGCTGGAAAGTCCTGAGGCACTTGGTGCTAAGATTAGTGAGGCCTTGCAAGTTTTGGATGCTCATATCAAGCTCAAAATAAGTAAAAAAGAGAAAACCAGAAACAGTTGAAAAGGATCTTACTTCATTTTCCATGTAGTAAGGAGAAAAAATAAGATAAAAAGGGAGATAAACGTGAAGTGTGTTTTTGTTTCTGCTGTTTCTTTATTTGTTCTAACTCAACACCCAGGTTGTACATATATACTGGAGTTGACCGGCTCATGATATGTGCACTCATTCTAATTTCAGAAAAGGGATAACATTCTTGATCACTACATCAGCACCACATGTGACGCGTTTCTCCTTCCTCACACTTTCAGCATCAAGCTTGGCCTTTTTTGTTCTCCCCTCCGCAGCAGTCTCGTCCTTTTTATCAAGTTTACAGTTCTCAGATCCCGTGTAATCATCTTTTTTGTTTGTGGGGAATCAGAATGAATTACTCTAGGCCTCGTTCGAATCGATTTTTAAATCTAGAGCAATTTTTGCTACCACGTGGCTAATAGTGTAATAGTCAAAGGTGCCAACCTATGCCAACATAAAAACGCCCATATCTCCGAAAGTATGATAGTCATCACAGCAGACGAACACGTGCCTTACTCGCAAGAGGATGTAGAATAAGATTCCGGTGCGATTCATTCAAAGAGGCCTTGAATCAGTAAAGTTTGGCCTTCCAGAGAGCAAGCTCCAGTAGAATTAGAGCCTCCTTGACATATCTGTGATGTTCAGCTTTGTAATGATCCATTTTGTCGATGACTGAGTCCACCCATTGTTTAATTGGTTCAGTCTTTTCATCGGCAGGTGTATTTGGGAGAACTTGATTGATTCTATTCATTTCTTCCTTCATTTCAGTCCTCCAACTCTCCATGTGTAACGAGGCAATAGTTTTGTTGTGTGCCCCCCCAACAAGATCAACAGTTGTCAGTAGGTCGCAGTCATGAAACTGGGTATACTTCTGCAGTTCAGGATCAAATGAAAACAGATCTCTTTTCAGTGGGATGGCAATGCGTTGAAGGCGGTCACAGCTGAGGAATACACGTGGTTCAATTGTTTCAAGTCGTTCAGAGAATTCGATAGAACTCAGGGCATTACAACGTTGGAAAGCTCCTAAGTTAACCGTAATGATAGATGGGAGCTTGAGACGCTCTAGAGAGCGACATTCATCAAATGCCCATTTTCCAATTGTTTCCAATTTGTCACCAATCTTTACATCTGTCAGATTTTCACATCGTTTAAATGCCATATTACCGATTTCAATTACAGATCGGAGATTAATGCTCTTTAACGATCTGCAGCAGAAGAATGCCATCTTCCCAACTTTTCTGATTCCATTGTGAGTCTCCACCTGCACTAAATCTTCACAATCTTTGAAAGCGAAGTCCTCGATCACCTCGACGGACTTATCAATGCGGACATGAGTGACATGCAGAGGAGCCCGTCCACCCCTGTAGACAAAAATATCTCTATCGGCGTCCGCCATGATATCTTTGGATAGTAGGAGCTGTTACTCTGCACTCTGCTTCATGCAGCTAGCAACACGGGACTTGAGGAGGGATTCTTTTGGAAGATGGCTGAAGATGGGTAAATCATACTGAGGTCCTACGTAAGAAGACAAGGAGCTGTACATGGGCGTACACTCAACCTCGCTCACCCACGTACAATGTCAAGACCCCGGCGGCTTTTCCTCAAAAATCAAAAATCTCGAAGCAAAAAATGCAACACATTCCATTTACCCTTGCAATACACCACACGGCCGGTCTCCCGACATTAGCATTAGTATCGTGCATTGCTGAAGAGCAGCTTTCACCCCATAAGTAGTACAATGCCAAGAGTACACTGCATCAGCCGAAAATGGCTCAAGCAGCGCAAATATCAAGCCTGTCTCCGCCAGGCCGAGCGGATGGCAAAAGAGGTATCGCTTTTATCCGGCAAGAACAACGGCGCCGTCACTATCAGCACCGCTTGTCCACCATCAGCACCTCCACCGTCTTTCAAAGACACTGCGCCTCCTCTGGATAATTCCATAGATCATCGTGTGCGCCTGGAACCAAGCGGCCGTCAATATGCTGCCTCATCTAAAAAAAGACGATCGGCGCGGCATAGCCATGATGATGGAAACAATTCCAGCGTTGTTACACCTCGAGACAAGTCGACGGCGTCTACGAACATTGATGATCAGGACAGCGCCATTTCTGACACACCAGTGAAGAATACTCGCAAGAGAAAGCTGCGCTCTGGGGCAAGTCTTGCTATTTCTGAGGCGATATCAGTTGGGATTGTCCCACATGATAATGATTTGTAAGTGCCAAGCAATGATTTATACCGGTTGCAAGCCGACCTTGAATCATTGGCTTCTCAAACTATATTTATCATTTATGATACTATTGCATTGATATCTGACCTTGTGTTTGTTTTGATATTCATTTCTGACATAATTTCACTATATACCCCTATGCTCATAATATTTATACAGCATTTGCCTCGGACAAGGCGGCCCCAACGCTGGAGTCAGCACCAACACCTCAGGATATCACAAAGTTCGTGAATGGGCAAACAATCGTAAAGACAACTATGACCTTGCACAAAAGAAGTCTACAGTGCTACATGAGGCACTGGACTTACTACGTGAGATGGACCCGCCAGGAAGAATTCTACAGAAGAAACGATATGGACGGGATGAGTATTGGGTAGAGCTTGAAGACAAAATGGCTATTGAAAAGATTAGGTATTATTGTTTCCGATTTGGTCATGACATACGTGGCAATAGTAGTGAGATGTCTACTACTCAAGATCTCATCATGGCAGAAGATGTGGATGTGCGTGACATTAGTAGTGAGTTGTGTCCAACTGAAGATCCTCTTACGTCGCAAGCTAGCATTTGCATTGCGTCTGAAAGGGAAGACGTCTTGGAAATAGACGAAGTCTCGGAAATGGAAGAGTCAATTGAAAACAATGGAGTGTCGGAGAGGGATGAGGTGTCTAACATTCTGAATAGTATGGTCAAAGTAGTAGACTCCGTGGCGAACGACGAAACACTCAGTACACATGTTGATGAGGAATGGTTGATCGAAGAGAAACAAGTGCAAGCACTCCTCAGAGAAGCATTCAAACAGGCAAATGTAACAAATGACCATGCACGATGGTCATCCCTTCAAGAGCACTCTGATGAGATCAAAGAATCTTTCATAACTGATCCTACTTTTCGACTCTGGTGGAATGACTTTGATACCAGGACTCGCAGGCTTCCGAGGTCGTGCATCAAAGTAATGACATCATTTTGTAGGCAGCAGCGTATGACATCGTACTACACCCAAGACCTGGCCGTTTTAGCTCCTCCTGGAAAATTAGGAATCGTTCTAGAGATGGAAGATACGGGGTTTACACCCTCAGCTAATGTGGTAGGGAGGCTACGAATATCGAGTGTTATGGCGAATCAGGTTTGCCCCGGTGATCGTATTGTTGCAATTGATGATGAAGACGTGAGGCATATGAGCGTGCAGGAGATTTCATCGATCATGGCAAGAAAGAATGACGAAGACAAGGTACTTGTGATCAAGCCAAGCCTCGCCAGCACGATCGAATTCACAAAGTTTCAGAGCACCCCACCTTCCTTTCAATCCAACGTGGAAATAATGATATTCACATACGTGAAAGCTCACATCACAGCAAATCGTATGCGATACAATGAAGTCCGGGTGCTCCTCCAACTGCCACCTTACATTCTCTGCGAAGAAGTAGGCGGCAAGCTTTGTGAGCTTTATGCGGAATATGGGTCAAACTTCGATGGAGCATGGACTTGTGTGATTCCTAAACTTGCAAACTGGTGGGCAACTGTTATCGACAGCAAACGCCAGCAAAGCTTTGATGTGTCTACTTTGATTAAGGCTTCTGCTCCAATCGCTCCAGACACAATTTCATCTACTCTTGAGAGCATAGGTTTGACCAAGATTCAGGAAATCTGCGATTGTGTCAAGACGTACATCACGACGAATCAAATGCAATATGACGATGTTCGTGACTTGCTCCATTTACGTCCTTCATCTGCGTTAGAAATGGTTGGTCGCAAATTACGTGAACTACACAATGAATTGGGATCGAACAAATTTGGAATTGCCTTGTCTCAAGCTAAGAAGCACGTATTGTATTGGTTCGAGTCCACGAGCACGAGTTTGCCTAGCCTTGTTGACGGAATCGATCAGTCAAACGTTAGCACTGAACAAGCTCTGGAAGCAATTGTTGACGGAAAAGTTGTCCGGGTAAGAGTGACTCAAGATACATCCCTAGAATGCACAGATATCCAAGATCGAAGCAAGCGCAATGGGCTCACAGATGATGATACACACAAGATTGCACAGGTCATTGAAAGTGCTGCATCTCTACCTCATTGTGAGAAAACTCAAAGAGCGTGCTTCAGTGCGATCAGAAAATATATTGCTATTCCCAATAAAGAGTTGCCATCACTCACCTCGCACAATATGCTCACAAATGCCATCGTGGTTGGCATGAAGGCTCATCCCGAGCGTTGCAATATCCAAGCAGATGCACTTTCGACTCTCAGTCAAATGGTTTGGTCACTTCCCGCTGCTGCCAAACAAATGGTCAACGAAGAAGGTTGTTTGCAACTAGCGATCGATGCAATGGAAATTCATGCATCTCATTCAAAGACGCAACAGAGTGCATGCGAGCTTTTCGTAGCGCTATCTTACGATAAGACATGTTGCCAAGTCATGCTCGATTCCGACGTGATATCCTCGGTCCTAAATTCAATCAAGGGATGTCTGAAAAAGTCTCAGCCCAAAGCCTTGGCTTCAGGATTGCTCTTTTTGCAAAATATGGCAGTGATTTCGCTGGATGACGTTGCGAATTCAGTACTGAGCGAGAAGAACGTCCTCTCCACACTTCTGCGAACAATCGAAACCAAAACTTCAAATACCAACCTCTTGATCTCTTTGTTTGGATTACTTTCAAACCTTGCTCTCCACACTGATGTGAGAAGTCGTATTGCAGATGCAGGAGGTGTGAAAATCATACAGGATAGGCTCGCTTCAATCAAAAATGCTCAACTTTTGTTGCTTGCATTGAAGACTCTCCTCAACCTGGCTCTCAATACAGCAGTGGCAAAGACACTTGCTGAAAATTACTGCGCATACGAAGTTGTTGCGCATGCTCATGCTCGTGCCTCTAGAGACAATCCGGATCTACTTCTCATCTCTCTTGGCTTGTTGGACAAGCTAATCGATACGGAAGTTGCCGCGAACCAAAATGAAGTGGCATCGGGTGCCGAATCTATTGCCTTGGCTGCTCTTGGCGACCATCCCAGCAACAAACAACTTCGTTCCGTAGCAATCTCAGTGCTGCAGAAAGTCTCTGAGTAGAAATGTCGAGCAGCAAAGTGTCTTGTGATTCACTGCATATGAATCTGGACATTCCTGTGTGTGTGTCTAGTGATGATGCAATGCATATATGAATTTGGATTCATTCCGATTCCATGACAGTCGGATCACTGGTCATGGCCATGAAGAGCACTTTCGTGTCAGTTAGATAATGCGTATGAATATAATACAATAGTTGAGAACAAGCCAGGTGATTCAAGTACAAGACAACACACTTGTGTACATACATATCCTTCACGATTACTTCTTGGTCTTGGCGACACTTTCAGTACCATTCCTTCATTCCTTCCACGCACAGCAACTCATTAATTGCATGCAGCATTCAACAGTAGTGCAGCAAGATGCAAGCAAGAAGATGCAAAACAGCATGCCACGGCAACTTCAAGCCAGGCTGTGCACAATTCATTTGCACACTGTCAAGAAAAACAGAAAGACAATGTATTTGAACAAGCTCTTATCATTTGCATCCCCTATCTTCCCCTTCGACGTCGACGATGCGTGTTTCGCGAGTATAAATATCACCGATGCAGGTGCATGTAATAATGGGCATAACGCGGCCTTCGTCGAAATCGAAGAGGAATTTGATCGAAATTTCGAATCTTGCCAATCAGGATTCTGTGCTTCCCTGGACTATGCTCCATCGGAAGGGCCAATGGCTATGTGTAGCTGTGGCATAGTCTTCTGCTCCAACGCAGCTTATCGAGCACCTACGATGTGCGATGAAGGCGAAGAATATTTGTTGTCTCTTTCACAGCTTGTCAAGTGCACTGTAGACGCAGCAAAAGATGCTTCTCAAAAGAGGAAGGATGTGGTCATTAGTGTGAATAACGAAGCTCCACCCAAGGAAGGCAGAGATGCATCACAAAGTTGCCAGGAGGATGTTGTCGCATGCGAAGAAGATGTTCTGAAATCTGTCACAAAGAGCTGGGCAACTCGCTATTGCTTCAACTATATTGAGAAGATGCTCTCTCCTGAGATTAGTCCCAATGGCGAGTACGCATGGATGGAAGAGTGCGGAACTGACCACCCGACGTTGGATCCAATGACGGCACTTTGCATGGAAGTTTTCTCATCGAACATCATTGACGAAGACGAGGGTCTTATTGCCAATCTTGACTCTGAAATGCCCGAAGGAACACCTCAAGCTAAGACAGAACCTTCTTCTGCTACCACCTACGCTTTTGCTAGTGTTGCGGGTTGGATGTTCCTTTCTCCTATTGCAATGCTCTATATCTAACGCTGCCTTTTGTCTGTGTTCTTTTGTGGCTATGGCTGGACAATATTCTAAGTTTAATTACTTTACATAGCAACAAACAATATGCTGAACACATCTTTCGTATCATACCCAAACATAAGAACTCACTGACAAATTTGGTAGACATCTTCATCTCTGCACTTCGAGGCGTTCCTTCTTTTGTACCCTATTTGTATTTTCTTATAGGTAGCTTTCATGAAAAACGCGCCCCTTCAGTGCATACAAATTCCATTGCTCAGAGTAGCTGGCAAAACCTGCATGGACGCGAGCACAAGCGAGTCTCCATCTCCAGCACCCAGCCTGTCCCACTGCACAAATCACAAATAGTATGATACGATCTTGTCCAACGTAACGTCAACATCAGATATTGTGTAGACTCCTAATCTTTTCTGAGACCACCCTTTTTGGTACAATAACTACTCTTGGCGACAAGATACTAGCTGCAGCTAGGCTGCAGCTGCAAAGCAGTGAGGAGGATTGATGGCACGGCGGCAGGATGCCCAGTCCAAACCCACGAATGGCCCACGACACAAACAGCCCTCCCCCACAACATACAGCACCCAGCACAAAGCACAAAAAACCATGTCGATCGGTGGAGTAGTGAGAGTGTTACGTTTACAGACAGTTCTTGTCGCTATCCATGCGTTTCCTACCATCACTAGCCCATCTCTGCGAAGGGCATTCTCTTCAATAGGTTTCGCACAGCATGATGGAGCCGATGCACAGCAGCAGCAACAGCAACTCTCTGTGGAGGACGAGCTTTTTCTCGAGCGGTTCAAACGACGACGAAACGAGGCAGCTCTTAAACTAGAATCCGAAAAGCTGCAACGACCACCTTCGAATTCCACCTTCTTTCAAGATCCCAAAAATGTCATCACAGCCATTCTCAAAGGATTACTACAGCCACATGCGCCTTTACCTTATTTTGGCTATGAGATTCTGTATCAATCGTCCACGGAACATTGGCAAGATGTGCTTCAAAAAAGTGTGGGTGCACCAAGCGGAACTGAAACGGAGCTTATTTACCGTGCATTGTCACGCACGATGGAACGTGGTGGTCATAATCAATTCGGTATTTTGGTGGGGCTTGGGACAGATCACAATGTTGTTGCAACTGCCTCTTTATCGGAAAGAAAACAATCTATCATTGAAAATGATGATGGGTTGGAAGAATATTATACAACTGAATTTCCATGGGACACTCTAGACTATTACGATGGTACCGCCTGGCTCGAATGTCGACTGCGCGACAAACTGTCAGATGAACTCTTGTGTGTGTTGGGCTGGTCCCTTGAGAAATCATCAGATGGATCATGGCTCATAGATGGCATTGACTGGCAAGATTTTAGAGAGATGTATCGTCCTGGTATTGGACGAGAAGAGTGGGAGCGGATTTGTGGTTGATGTCAAAGAGATCTAGTTGTGTACAACCCAAAGTGCAGTGGTTGTGACCATTTTGAAGAATAATGTAAACTAGCGTAACAAAAGAAGTATAAAGCGTAGTCAAAGAGTAGCAGAGTTCAAAATGACACTTGGCGTTTGATACTGCATCAACGATTATCCATCGACACAGTTCCATCACCAAGACAGAATATCATCGACACAACATTTTCACTCGTCTTGCGTGTAATAGCCGTCCCAACACGAGTACAATCGTCATCAGTATTGCAGGAAACCACCCTTCTTCTGGACAAAAACTGTTGAAATCGATATATGATATCCTTGCTGAGAGCGCGTACTGGATCCCCGTCACAGCAGCAACTGCACTGCAACAAAATAGCAAATAAATTGTTCATTACTTTCTAAATATTATTGTCAAAACCGCCCTCCACCATTATCGCGAGCCAAGAACCTGAAAGTGGGGAAGCTCAGCTCACCTGAATACTTAATCTTGTTTGCTTCAGAATCACGTTCAACTCAGTATCAACGTCCTTCAGAAGAGGATAGCTTGAAGCTCTAATCACCAGGGGAGAGATATCTCACAACTTGCAGAGCTGGAACTCATTGTAATTGCAGAAAAGGGAGGATATTCTTGATCACTGTATCAGCACCACATGTGATGCGTTTCTCCTTCCTCACACTTTCAGCATCAATAATATTCACCGTCTTTGTTTTCCTCTCCGCAGCATTCTCTTCTATTTCAGCCAGTTTGGCCTTCCAGAGAGCAAGTTCAAGTAGAGTTACAGCCTCCTTGACATATCTGTGATGTTCAGCTTTGTAATGATCCATTTTGTCGATGACTGAGTCCATCCATTGCCTTATTGCTGCTGTCTTTTCATTGGCAGGTGTATTTGGGAGAACTTGATTGATTCGATTGATTTCTTCTTTCATTTCAGTCCTCCAACTCTCCATGTGTAACGATGCAATAGTTTTGTTGTGTGCCCCCCCAACAAGATCAACTGTTGTTAGTTGATCACAGTATTTAAACTGGGTGTACTTCCTGTCAAAAACTGGAAATAGATCTCTTTTCAGTGGGATGGCAATGCGTTGAAGGCCACAGCCGAGGAATGCACATGGTTCAATTGTTTCAAGTCGCTCAGAGAATTCGATAGAAGTCAGGGCCTTGCAGGGTTGGAAAGCCCCGTATTTAATAGTAATGATAGATGGGAGCTTGAGACGCTCTAGAGAGGTGCATCCATCAAATGCCCATTTTCCAATTGTTTCCATTTTGTCACCAAACTTTACATCAGTCAGATTCCAACATCCTTCAAATGCCCGCATGCCGATTTCATCAACAGATCGGAGATCAATACTCCTTAACGATCTGCAGCAATGGAATGCCCTCCTCCCAACTTTTCTGATTCCATCGTGAGTCTCCACCTGCACTAAACGTGCACAACCGTTGAAAGCATCTTCCTCGATCACCTCGACGGATTTATCGATGCGGACATGAGTGACGTTACGAGGAGCTCGCCCGCCCATGTAGACAAAAAAAACTCTAACGCCGCCGCCGCCCTCAATCCCATCATTTGCGTGGTCCGCCATGATATCTTTGGATGGTATTGTAGCTGTTCTCTGCACTCTGCTTCGATGCAACGTCAATTATTTCATTTTGTGCAACAACCACCGGGAATGACCGGGAGAGGTAAATGATACTGAGGTCCTACGTGAAAGTTATTTTACGAGGTTTCTCTCAGAGTTCGAGTGCAATTTGAATTTGTTCCATTAGATATTATATTATGGTGACTTGAGCCAGTACGAGGGCCTTCTCTGGTGATCATCATCTGCAGGTCTGCCATGATTTGTGCACTGTACTGCTAACCAGGCAAAACCGTTTGTGAGAAGAGATCCAGTCATTCTTTCCTTGATTCTTCCAAGCCGAGAAATGGAAGAGCATTCCGAAATAAGTGTGTCTGTACACAAGACGTGATACGTTGCACTTTCCTAACACTCCCCGCGTCGATCTTGGCTGTCTTTGCTGCTTTTCCGTCAAGAATGCCATACCCTCCTTCAGTAGAACACAATGCTCAGTCTTGTAGTGCTCAATTCTAGCTAATATGCATGTGGAATCCACTAGCGTAGCTGAATCTTTTATGTGCAAGAGTGTTTGGAAGCACCTGATTGAACGATCAATTTCTTGTTCATTTCGTGTCTCCAATATTAGGATTAGGAGAAAAGAAGATTAGTTTTATGTATTCCCCAAGACATCAACTTTGCTAGATTTTCGCAATCCTCAAATTGAATGTCGTAAATTGTTGTTTGATACGTGCACCTATGCAATCTTGCTGAGCTTTCGTTTGACTAACTACTACCATTTACATTATTCTTTTCTTTGTGAGCTTCTTCATCTTGCCTGCCCCAGCTCGTCCCTTCTTCTTCTTGAAAGATCCGCTACCCAATCCATCATCGAAATCATAATCATACGCAGTCTCACCCTTGGCATATTTGCCCTTCTTGACATCCTTATCCTTCTGCTTCGATCCATTCATCACCTTGGACAAAATATCTTGACTCTTCTGCGCTTCCGTTTGGAGGTACTTCTTGTTGGTATTACCAGTCACAGAGGGATCCAATTTGCGCTTCTTGGTATTCTTATTCAACTGGCGCTCTGGCTCTCCTTCTATCTGCTTATCAAATCTTCCCAACGAAGCAGTAGATGTTTGAGTGGCCTTAAGTGCCAACTGAGTCGACGGCTTGCCCCGCTGCGCTTTCTCGCCTCCCGATCTCATGTCTACGGGTACACCAACGGGGGCCACCAGACCCATCTCCCTCTCCTTCTGTCTCATCAACACCTTTTGTTTCTCCTGCTTCTTCACATTCTTCATCATTCGGTTGGCAGTGCCCTTTTCCAAATTACCCGCCCTCTCTGCATTCCTCATCCTAGACTCCGTATTCTTACCCACACGGCTCTTCTTCTCTTCACGAAGTTTCTCCCATGGATCTTGCATCGGGTCATCATTCTTCTTCACTTCAATAATAGGCCAAGACTCTGGTCCTGCATTCGCCTTATTATCAAGAGATCCCGTAAGATGCTTCCATTCTCCAGTGGCCTCATCAAATACCTTACGGGATTGTTTTCCCTTGGGAGCAATACCACGCTGGAGAGCAAATTGTTCCCACTTGGTAAGTTGCTTAGGTGGTGGCGGGGGTAACATTCGTGGCAATCTCGTCTCAGCCGTTGGAAGTTTGGCCAATAGTCCCAAATCTGTCTTCTCCGTGGGCAACTTCCACAACTCACGCAGTAATTGTGTCGTTCCCTCGGCAGCCTTGGCCAGAAGCATCGATTCGTTGACAGGATTTGGAAGTGCAGTTGCCTTGCTAGCTTCAATCGTTGGAGGTCTAAGTTCGTACCATTCCTTGTTGAGATTGTTCTTCATGCTGCCTCCACGGTATAGTTCTGCGGCATTCACTTGATGTGTATTGAATGATAACAGGTTTCCTAGATCAAAGGTACACTGTTCATTCTGCCCTACGCTGTCAGTATTCACATCATCCGAATTCTCAGGAGACTCATCATCATCATCATCACTTTCTTCTTCACCAGATGATTCTTCATCAGATGAATTCACCTCTTCGTCACTGCCTTCTTCGCTCTGCACATCACTTGCCTCTTCTTCCTCACTGTGATCATTACTATCACTTTCTTCCTCCGCTTCTGACTCTGCGACTGACGCACTACTCGTAGATGCTTCTTCCACCTCTACCTCTTTCTTTTTACTCATTCGAGCGGTTGCCTTTCTTCGTGCCATTGTAGTTGCGTGCTGCCTGTAGTTGTTCTAGAAAGTTGTATTGGATGGTAAGTACTTTTGTGTGAATTGGAAACACAAAAAAGAGTTTCAATGGTTGGCGGTTGGCGGGGCAGATACATCAATGGGGAGCCCTGCAATCGGGACACCCAACAACTGGGACTTGAGCCAAGCAGCTTCTCACTTCCTACGTAGGACTTCAGTATCATCTACAGTCATTCCCGGATCGGTTGTTCGAGTGCAACTAACAAGCAACACAAAAAATGAAATAATTGCCGGTATCAAGCAATGCAGAGACGCTAACCAAAGAATCATGGCCGACCACGCAGATGATGGCAATGAGGGTGGCGGCGGCGATAGGGATATTTTTGTCTACAGAGGGGGGCGAGCTCCTCAGCATGTCACTCATGTCCGCATCGATAAATCCGTCGAGGTGATTGATGAACTCGCGTTTTGCGATTGTGAACATTTGATGCACGTGGATACTCACGATGGAATCAGAAAAGTTGGGAGAAGAGCATTCTTTGGGTGCAATAGGTTGATGAGTATTGACCTCCGATCTGTTGTTGAAATCGGTTTTATGGCATTTTATGGATGTGAAAATCTGACGGGTGTAGAGTTTGGGGACAAATCAAAAACAATTGGAAAATGGGCATTTTATGAATGCACCTCTCTAGAGTGTCTCAGGCTCCCATCCATCATTACGGTTAAAAAAATGGCTTTCCAATCCTGCAAGGCCCTGACTTCTATCGAACTCTCTGAGCGACTTGAAACAATTGAACTACGTGCATTCCAATGCTGTGAGCGCCTTCAACGCATTGCCATCCCGCTGAAAAGAGATCTGTTTACATTTGATCCTCATCAACAGAAGTTCACCCAGTTTGATGACTGTGACCTACTGACAACAGTTGATCTTGTTGGGGGGGCACACAACAAAACTATTGCCTCGTTACACATGGAGAGTTGGAGGACTGAAATGATTGCAGAAATCAATCGAATCAATCAAGTTCTTCCCGATACACGCCCCTATGAAAAGACAGTAGCAATAAAACGGTGGATAGACTCAGTCATCGACAAAATGGATCAATGCAAAGCTGCACATCACAGATATGTCAAGGAGGCTCTAACTCTACTTGAACTTGCTCTCTGGAAGGCCAAACTTGGTGCAAGAGAAGAGAATGGTGTGGAGGGAAGAACAAAGAAGGTCAAGCTTGATGCTGAAAGTGAAAGGAAGGAGAAACGCGTCACATGTGGTGCTGATACAGTGATCAGAAATGTCCTCCCTTTCCTTAAATTAGAATGAGTTCCAGCTCTGCAAGTTGTGAGGTATGTCTCCCCTGGTGATTAGAGCTCCAAGTTATCATCGACTGAAGGACGTTGATACTGAATACTGACTTGAAAGTAATTGTGATCAACTATTCAGGTGAGCAGAGCTTTCCCACTTGCAGATTCTTGGCTCGCAAAGACTAATGATGAAGGGCGTGTTGACAATATATAGAATGTAATGGAATGTAATGAATAATTTATTTGCTATTTTAGCAGCAGTGTAGTGCGTCGTATGTCGTCGATAAAAAGTAGTGGATTGTGGTTCATTCTCTTTGCAGTTGTATGAGCCATGCTACAACGTCGTAGGTGACCTGATGAGGTCCTGTTTCGATGGCAGATGGCCTCAAGCGAGCACCGCTTCACTTGCATGTCACACAACACACAACCAACAAACAACCATGGCATGCTATGGCGAGGACCTGCCAGGCAAGGACCCCTACAATAGCAAATCATACCTTCATTACTTTCTATATTGTCAACACCGCCCTGCTTCATCATTAGCCTTTGCGAACCAAGAACCTGAAAGTGGGAAAGTGTAACAATATAGCACCAACTTACTTTGGTAAACAGTCTTCTAAGCCCTACTACTCGTAGATACGTTTGCTTGCTTGCTTCAGAATTACTTTCAACTCAGTATCAACGCCCGTCAGCAGAGGATTACCTTGGAACTTTCAACCGCCGGGAAAGAAATATCTCACAACTTGCTACAACCATACTTAACCGGCTCATGACCTGTGAACTCATTTTAATTTGAGGAAAGGGAGGATATTCTTTATCACTGTATCAGCACCACATGTGACGCGTTTCTCCGTCCTTACACTTTCAGCATCAAGCTTGGCCTTCTTTGTTCTCCCCTCCGCAGCACCATTCTCGTCCTTTTCAGCAAGTTTGGCCTTCCAGAGAGCAAGCTCAAGTAGAGTTACAGCCTCCTTCACATATATGTGATGTTCAGCTTTGTAATGATCCATTTTGTCGATGACTGAGTCCACCCATTGCTTTATTGCTACTGTCTTTTCATCGGCAGGTGTATTTGGGAGAACTTGATTGATTCGTTTGATTTCTGCAATCATTTCAGTCCTCCAACTCTCCATGTGTAATGATGCAATAGTTTTGTTGTGTGACCCCCCAACAAGATGAACTGTTGTCAGTAGGTCACATCGACTAAACTGGTTGTATTCCTGCAGTTCAGGATCAAATGGAAACAGATCTCTTTTCAGTGGGATGGCAATGCGTTGAAGGCGCTCACATCGATAGAATGCATTTAGTTCAATTTTTTCAAGTCGCTCAGAGAGTTCGATGGAACTCAGGGCCTCGCAGAATTGGAAAGCCTCTGCTTTAACCGTAATGATATATGGGAGCTTGAGACGCTTTAGAGAGGTGCATCCACAGAATGCACTCCAACAAATTGTTTCCAGTTTGTCACCAAACTCTACATCCGCAATATTAAAACATCCACTAAATGCCATACTACCGATTTCAACAGCAGATCGGAGATCGATACTCTTTAATCTATGGCACCCGGGGAATGCCCTTCTCCCAACTTTTCTGATTCCATCGTGAGTCTCCACCTGCACCAAATGCTTACAATATTCGAAAGACCAGGTCCTCAATCACCTCGACGGATTTATCGATGCGAACATGGGTGACATTTCGAGGAGCCCGCCCTCCCCTGTAGACAAAAATGTCCCTATCGCCGCCGCCGCCCTCATTGCCATTGTTTGCCTGGTCCGCCATGATGTCTTTGGATGGTACAGATAGCTGTTCTCCCACCTGCTTTTAGTGCAACGGCAGTTATTTCATTTTGGCTCTCGAACACCGAACCGGGAACGGGACGATGGTATGTGATACTGAAGTCCTACGTAGGAATCTATGTGCATGCTAAATCTGGAGCGCTCAAGTAAGTCTCATAAGCTCCTACTTACTTATCGGCCACCACCATCGAAGCTGCCCGAACACGGGCCTGCAGTGCCCTGACAGATGTTAAGTTTTCGGAGCGACTTGAAACAATTGAAGCATGTGCATTCATAGGGTGTGAGCACCTTCGACGCATCGCCATCCCTATTGGGGAAGGGCAATAGCAATACTATCAAGTAGTTGCACTGAGCCAGTATTTAGGTACATCGTCCACAGCCTTTCTCAGTTTTGGACGACCTTGTTAGCCGTGATGAAGAGATTATCGAAGCAGAGGGTGGTGATACGATACGCATGTTAAGAGCAAACAAGGAAAGCTTGGATTTCTGTCCTTTGGGATCTAGAGATCATTCTTGTACGACGCTTGATCGACTCAACATCTAATCTGTAAACTTTTATGGGCTACTGCATCATAATGGTCTTGTTCGACAAGTGTGGGTTTGTAGTCATTAGCTAATACGCAGAAACAGAGAATATGGAGGCATGTATCGTTACCGATATTGCTCCGAAGCATTGTAACGTTGTCTTTACCAGAGGGTCAATACTTCCTTTTGGCAGAAGAGAAAGGGTGACCAGTGCAGTGTGGCGAAGGATATGGTACAAAACAATCGAATTACTACGAGGAGGAGTTGGAAAAGGTTGGAGGTGATGGAGGAGAGCCTCTTGCTGATTAATTCGTCCTTCAGTCAAGGATAACTTAGAGCTCTAATCACCAAGGGAAAAATATCTCACAGCTGAAACTCATTCTAATTTCAGAAAAGGGAGGACATTTCTGATCACTGTATCAGCACCACATGTGACGCGTTTCTCCTTCCTTACACTTTCACCGTCAAGCTTGGCCTTTTTTGTTCTCCCCGCCGCAGAATTCTCGTCCTTTTCGTCAAGTTTGGCCTTCCAGAGAGCTAGTTCAAGTAGAGTTAAAGCCTCCTTCACATATCTGTGATGTGCAGCTTTGTAATGATCCATTTTGTCGATGACTGAGTCTATCCACCGTTTTATTGCTTCTGTCTTTTCATGGGCAGGTGTATTGGGGAGAACTTGATTGATTCGATTGATTTCTTCTTTCATTTCAATCCTCCAACTCTCCATGTGTAATGATGCAACAGTTTTGTTGTGTGTCCCCCCAACAAGATCAACTGCTGTGAGTTGGTCGCAGTCTTTAAACTGGTTGTATTCCTGCCAATTATCATCAAATGTAAACAGATCTCTTTTCAGCGGGATGGCAATGTGTCGAAGGCGATCACATCGATAGAATGCACATGATTCAATTGTTTCAAGTCGCTCAGAGAATTCGATAGTAGCCAGGTCATCGCAAGAGTGGAAAGCCCCGTATTTAATAGCAATGATAGAAGGGAGCTTGAGATGTTCTAGAGAGGTGCATTCATAAAATGCCCATCTTCCAATTGTTTCCAGCTTGTTACCAAACTCTACATTCGTCAGATTTTTACATCTATCAAATGCCTGAATGCCGATTTCAACAGCAGATCGGAGGTCAATACTCTTTAAAGAGATGCATTTGTAGAATGCACTCTTCCCAAATTTTCTGATTCCATCGTGGGTATCCACCTGCACTAAAAGCTCACAATCTTTGAAAGCGAAGTCCTCAATCACCTCGACGGATTTATCGATGCGGACATGAGTGACATTTCGAGGAGCCCGCCCTCCCCTGTAGACAAAAATATCCCTCTCGCCGTTGCCATTATTTGCCTGGTCCACCATGATATCTTTGGATGATTTAGTTCTTTGCACTCTGCTGAGTGCAACGGCAATTATTTCTTTTGGCTCATCGCTTGCCATCCCGGGAACGGAATGTGGTAGATCATACTGAAGTCCTACGTAGGAATGGAGGTAACAGCTGTGCCGAACACCAATTTTCCTGCACAAGAGGCGAAAGGTTTGAGTGAAGTTTACAGTTCTCAGATCCCGTGTGATCATCTTTTTTGTTTGTGGGGAATCGGAACGAATCACTCTAGGCCACGTTCGAATCGATTTTTAAATCTAGCGAAATCATTGCTATCACGTGGCTAATAGTATAATAGTCGAGTTGCCAATCCTTTGCCAACATAAAAATGACCATATCTCCAAAAGTATGATAGTCAGCACAGCAGACGAACATATGGCGTAATCGCAAGAGGATGTAGAATAAGATTCCGGTGCGATTCATTAGAATAGGCCTTCAATCAGTCGAAAAAAGATGATCACGCGGGGTCTGAGAACTGTAAAGTTTGCGCGCACGTTCACCAGAGGCCTTTTCGAGTACCACTGACAAACATCAAAATACCAGTGCAATGAGTCGGCACTACAGTGCTATAAAAACGTGCACTGCCTTTTTTGCACTAGCGCTTTAGCGCGAGTGCAAAAACAAGGTGCGCGTTTTAATGTATGGAATCCTGTGTAAAAATCGCGTAAAATCGTCGCTGAATACAAATCTACATGTGTAGGAATTCGATATAGTAGGTTCATTTGTACTGTGGCAGTACCGGATAAAAAAATGAAGAAAAGTTGATTTATATCCGTTCACACGTGGCATCAGCCATCAAAACTACGTAGGAATCGTCCATAATTAGTTCTTAGATTTTCATTTTTCTCGCACAGACGGCACTGGACTTTACCTAATCTCAATGAATTTGCAAAAGTCAAAAAGATCAAAACCGTTACGACAAATGACTCGGCGTTGTGACTCTTTGATCGTGATTGCTTTTGTAGTCACTTTTGGTTCACGTCCATCAGTGAACCAAAATAATCAGCCCCTTGTGAATAATCGACTGGCCCTGCTTACTCCTACTAATCACTTTCTTGATGCGAGAAGTCGTGTAGACGATGCCACGAATTCCAACGTTGCGACATATGGAGGTGCTTTCCGCCATAAATCCGTGCATTGGCATGAGATGAGCTCATAAATTCTTCTTCCAAAGACCGACTGTCGAAGAACACTTTACCCATTTGCCATCTCGCTTCCCTACTATACTTATCTAAGCATCTCCCTTTGCTTTGCTGTATCTTCCAACATGACGACAACACGTTCCTCCACGGCAAGCGTAGCCGCTCGAGGTACCACTTTGAACAATGCCGAAGGTGTGAGCGTTGAGGAAGCCCTTGGATCAATGCGTCATGCGTCTGTTAGCGCAACTCGTACCTACATTGTGCGTGATAATGTCTCTGAGGCGAAGAAGTTTGCAGCTTATGCTTATGGTCTCAAGCCGAACATGAAGAAGAGGGGGTGAACATGAAGCCAAATATGCATACTACTACTCGTCCGAAGAAGAATAATGGTTCAAACACCCTACGGAAACCATACAATAGTGTGTAAAGTAATAGGTTTTATTCCCGTAATATGATTTCCGCGATAAACATCGTAGATTATCCTCATAGGTACTCACACATGACAGCGGAGGAGTTTCCGATGTGTCAAAAGTGACCCGGCGAGAGATTTGAATTTAGTAAATACCGGTTTAACTTGGAACGGTTTAAAAAATGAGGCTTTAATCTTGGACAAAAAAAGAGTACCTCTACCTGAATACTGCATGCTGTCAAAATACAAGATTTTTGCACTGGGTTGCATACTGGTAAACTGCACGGTGGGAGTACAATAATACTTTCACTTTGCTCTAGAGTGTAGCTAAGTAGTGGCGAGGACTTACCAGGCAGCGAGGACGCTACCGGCAAGGACCCAACCGTGTAAAAAGCATTAACAGCATAATATCATTTGAGATCTCGCAGGAAAATCACTCAAAAGACATACCGAAGATACAAAGTATTGGCCGGTCAAAAAATGGCGTCTTCAATCCAACCCCAACAAAGCCAAAGCCGTCGTCTCATCGAGCAAGCAAACTCTCACGGCCCCTATCTCTGGTCAGGTGATGACATTGAAAATGCTCTCTTATGGTTCCCATGTCCTACTAAACAACATGCCACGTCTTCACAGCAGCAGCATCAGGTGGAGAATAACGAAAAAGCAGCAGCAGCAGAGGAGGAGGCAGTAGCGGATTTATTAGAGAAAGATGATCGACCATCCAACACGTCAATGCCATCATCAGCTGCGCAAGTTGATAATAACGAAGGATGCGAATTTCTACGATTACTATTACACTCTCGTGGGATTTGGAATCCTCGACCTCCAAAAAAGAAGAAGCGGTCTATTACTTCTAAATCAGCTTACTCATCATCAGATAACAATAATAATACCAAGAAGAGACGAAAGAGGAAACGAAACGACAATATCAGCAATGATATCGGGGGCAACAGCAGCAATAGAGTAGATGGCAGTAAAAGACCATCATCCAATAATACTGAATTGTCATCGTCACCGTTGCAATCTGTGTTGATGGGGTATTATCAACTGTTTCATCAAAAGGAACTGACAAAAGATAGGAACAATAACAGCGACGACGTTGACAAGGATAATGGCACATCATCAGCAGCAGAAACTATACAAGCATCCAGCAAACTATACAACGATCTAACCTCCATCATCTCATCAAGACGACACACACATGAAATTTATCAAGCATCACTTCATGCTACTTTGTCTTCATCATCATCTCAACCAATACAAGGTGATCAAAATCACAAATTCAACATGTCCATCAAGATTGATCAATACATGGTCCATCCTACGACATGTGCACGACGAGTATATGCTTCTAATATCTATGATCGATTGTTCCATCTTGCTAGCACTGCCAAAGACAAAGACGATTTGACAACTTCCAAAGAAGTACAGAATTTTCTACAAAAGTTGCTTGGATTGGCAACGGCGGCAAAGGTACAAGAGGTGATTTTGTTGTTGATGTTGGAACCTTTGAGGAGGTTGCAGATACGACAACGACAATTGTTGAAGACGAAGAAGAAGAAGAGTGAGGAGAAGATGGAAGGACAAGATTGTTGGAATGTACCGCCACAAAATCAACAACGAGAAGAGTTGATGGAGCTATTTCCATTTCCATTGCTTACGTCTCAAATAGTATCTTCATCAGCAGCGTCGTCAACCAACAACCTGTCGGAAGAAACATGTGCCAAAAAGGATGAATCGTCTTCTCCTCTCGTAACTCTACTGGTGCAATCTATTCTACACACAAATTTGGACACATGGTGGCACCAACCTTCTCCTCTACTATGCACCATATCTCAATACAATTTCCCGATTGCATGTAAGTATCTTCATTATTGGGTGGACAGAGCACTCGTTACTCATGAAAGCTGCTACCAAGACACTTCTAACGATGAAGAAATGGAGGCGTTTCATCATGCCGTGGAACGGATACAAGAGTTTCATCGGACAAGTCATCGGCTGCGCAGTCTTCTTTCTCATGTCATTCGTAATATGGGTGAGGAAATACGGATGTCAGCTTCTGGGTTGAATGATGAGGATGAAGATGAGAGTGAGGTGTTCAAAACATCTTTGGCTTTGAGGGCTATTCAACGTGCTTTGGAATAGAGTAGATATAACAGCAAGAAGTATAGCATTAGTTGACAATGAGCCGTGGCATATATCATTCTATACCTACCTATACTATCACCAACTATAATTGGCCACTACAAGCTGTTCATTGGTATTCTCACAGCGTTAGATACGATATGGTGGTGGCATGTGGTGCTGGCGGCCATCCCAAACAGGACCTCATCAGGTCACCTACGAGATTGTAGCACGGCAAATACAACTGCAAAGAGAATGAACCACAATCAACTACTTTTTATCGACGACATTACTTTCTATACATTGTCAACACCGCCCTTCATCATTAGCCTTTGCGAGCCAAGAATATGCAAGTGGGAAAGCTCAGCTCCAGCTCACCTGAATAGGTGATCTAGTTTGCTTTAGGATTACGTTCAAGTCAGTATCAAAGTCCTTCAGTCGAGGATAGCTTGGAGCTCTCAATCACCAGGGGAGACATCTCTCACAGCTGGAATTCATTCTAATTTAAGGAAAGGAAGTAAATTCTTGATCACTGTATCAGCACCACATGTGACGCGTTTCTCCTTCCTAACACTTTCAGCATCAAGCTTGACCTTGTTTTTTGTTCTCCCCGCCGCAGCTCCATTCTCGTCCTTTTCATCAAGTTTGGCCTTCCAGAGAGCAAGCTCAAGTAGAGTTACACCCTCCTTGACACATGTGTGATGTTCAGCTTTGTAATGATCCATTTTGTCGACGACTGAGTCCATCCATTGCTTTATTGCTACTGTCTGTTCATCGGCAGGTGTATTGGAGAGATCTTGACTGATTCGATTGATTTCTTCTTTCATTTCAGTTCTCCAACTCTCCATGTGTAACGATGCAATAGTTTTGTTGTGTGACCCCCCAACAAGATCAACTGTTGTGAGTCGGTCACAGCTATCAAACTGGTTGTATTCGTGCCATTCAGGATCAAATGGTAAGAGATCTCTTTTCAGCGGGATGGCAATGCGTAGAAGGCGATCACAGTAACGGAATGCAAGTGATTCAATTGTGTCAAGTCGCTCAGAGAGTTCGATAGAAGTCAGGGCCTCGCAAGAGGTGAAAGCCCCGTATTTAATAGTAATGATAGATGGGAGATTGAGACGCTCTAGAGAGCATTTCGTAAATGCCCATTCTCCAATTGTTTCCAATTTGTCACCAAACTTTACATCAGTCAGATTTTTACATCCATAAAATGCCACACCACAGATTTCAACAGCAGATCGGAGATCAATATTCCTCAATGATACGCATCTATTGAATGCCTTCCTCCCAACTTTTCTGATTCCATCGTGAGTATCCACCTGCACCAAATGCTCACAACCGTCGAAAGCGTGGTGCTCGATCACCTCGACGGATTTATCGATGCGGACATGAGTGACATTTCGAGGAGCTCGCCCTCCCCTGTAGATAAAAACATCCCTATCGCCGACGCCGCCCTCATTCCCATTATTTGCTAGGTCCGCCATGATTTCTTAGGCTGGTATTATTATATTGGAGCTGTTCGATGCAACGGTTATTATTTCGTTTTGTGATCTCGACACTCCGAACAACAGATCCGGGGCACGATGGTAGATCATACTGAAGTCCTACGTACAATAGGAATTTGAGCAGGAGAGATCATGATTGAGTTGCAGCGCACTGGGGGAAGAAGAACAAGTAGTTGCCTATCAACATTGATTTACATTAAACAGGAAACTTAGTGCTTGAGGAGAGAGAACACCTCACCTACTTTTCTACTCTTGAAGTTCACAATCCAGTCTGCTTCTCAATTAGCCACAGATCACATCAAGTACATGCTCGATGCGAGAATTGTGTACTCGCTCATCATCAATTTCTTCTTCTCTTCTACCCAATTCAGCAATTAGCTGGTTGTCTAGAGTGTTGATGGTAGAGGTATCGCTATGAACAGAATCATTGTCTTCTTCATCTGCATTATTACCGTGACAAGCTGCAATACCTGGGACACACATGAATAATTTTCTGGCGTCAAGTAACGTGGACGACTCTTCGGCAGTACTTGCACTGTCCAATTGAGCGTTGAGGAGATCATGAAGGCGGGCAACAGGCACTTTCACTGCCTCCTCTTCTTTTCTCAGTTTTTGTAGTTGTCGTTGAATTCTTGCCAACTCTTTCTTCCTCCTCTTCATCGTGCTAATTGTTGTAGCCCTCTCCACAGCCTCTTGTGCCTCTTCTACTTCTAATTCTTTTGCGTGGACTTCGGCTGTTGAAAAACAAGAAGTAAATGTACATGAACATTAGTGAAACGTTGGTATGAAATCTACCAAAACAGTACGTGGTGACTTACCTTGTTTCTCCTTTAGCTCATCCAAGTGTTTGCCAAATCGCTGAATCAGGCCGTACTTCTCGTTGTAAAGATCGAATTTTGCTTCCATGTGACCAACAAAAGTATCGTCATCAGTACTAGATGATGAAGCTGCAAGACCTGAAGAATTTGACTTTGTTATTTGCAGAATTTCGTCAAGCTCGGATGGCTTGCCAAGAGGCTTCTCTGAGCTCCTCTGTGGGACAATCACAGTTCCATAACTCTTGTGATGGGACTTGGTCGCCTTGCATTCAGATTCAGTATTCTTCCTCTTCTTCTCCACCTTGGTTACTCTCTTCTCTGGGGCAGTTGCAGCTCGTTGACGGGGTTTGTCCTCTCTAGAGTTGGTCTGCTTTGCCATCTCTTTCTTTTCAGAGGGCGCAGCTCGTTGACGAGGCTTATTCTCTTTCGAGTTGGTCTTCTTCAATTTGATTTCCTTCTTCTCAGAGGGTGCAGGTCGTTGACGAGGCTTATCCTCTTTAGAGTTGGTCTTCTTCAATTTGATTTCCTTCTTCTCGGAGGGTGAAGCTTGTTGGAAGGGTTCCTGGATGGGTGGTGAAGCTCGCTCCTCATGCTGTGGCTCAGCCTCCTGTATAGAGCTAGACTTCTTTACTTTGATTTCTCTCCTCTCTGGAATAGATGACACACTTCGTTGTTGTGGCTCACTTTCTGTCGACTCATACATCTCTACCTCGGCAGTGTTGTCCTCTCCAATGAACGGCAGATTGACCTGTTGTGTTAATGCCCTTAATTCATCCTCACCAATGTCAGAAGTTTGACCCACGGCGGCATCAGACTGCACAGAGTTAAGCCTGTCAAAGATTCCTCTCTTATTGCGAGGAGAAGTGGGGACGACACCACACGAAAACAGACCCTTGGGTGCTGTCTCATTCTCATTAGTTATGTCAGATCCCCCATCATAGCCGTCACTCTCGACACCGTCTATTTTGAATTCGTCGAGAGTCTCAGGCTTCACACTGCATGCACCCAAACCCAAAATGTTTGCCAAGCTCAATGCCTTTCTCTTTGCGGGTGACTTTGTCTTGGGGGAGCTTGGATCGTTTGTTTGATGTTCCGCCGCGACTTCCTTCTCATCTTCTTCATCTTTGTCCATGAGGCTTGAAGAAGTTTTCCTCAACGAAACTACTTCTGGGTTCTCGACGGATGCAGTCTTACTATCAGATGGTTTGATGGAAACCACTTCTTCCTCTGCTTCTGTAGACTTGATTGTAACTAGATTTTCCACGATGATTGGCATTTTTTCTTGTGCGATGGGCTGGGGACCACTGTTCTTTGACTTCTTTCCCGACAACTTCTTTGAGAGCTTTTTCAAGAGTGCCTTTTTCTTTTGAATCTTTCCCGTCCAACTCTTGCCAGCCTTGTTTTTTACTAGCACTTTCTCAATGACAGCTTTATCAACTACTTCTTCTTCAGACACCTGACTTGGTTCTTCGATGCTAGGTGCCTTTGACACTGGCATCTCGGTTGGTTCTTCACTGCTAGGTGCCTTTGCCACGGGCTCCTCAATTAGTTCATTTACAGGATATTGCTCAGCAGCAAGTATATTATCAGTATCTGTGACATCAAAGGCACCAACGTCCGGTGCAGCACAACAAGTTGGGTTACAGCTGAATTTCGAAGTGAGCCAGCCGCCCTTTGTTTTGACGACCTTCTCATTAATTGCTTCTTCATCGGCAGGCTGTTCCGACTGCTGCGTAGTTTGCTCTTCCATTTCCATAGCTTGCTTCTGATCTTTCTCAACGATAAACAATTGAGTTGCCATCTCATCCATAACAATTTGCTCATCGGAAGTTTGCTCTACAACGACCGATTCATCACCACAAGGAGACGTCGTTGCATCGGACAACTTGTGCTCCGATGCCAAATCTTCAATGGGAAAATCATCGTTCGTTTCCTCCTCTACGCCTTGGCGCTCACCATTTTCCACCGAGGAATTCATTAGTTCTTGTCTCGATTCATCTTCATCCTTTGGCTGGTCCCATGTCAGCACACTGGCTGTTTTTGTCGGTAAAATCAGCTCGACGCTCTCGGCGCTATCGTGGGCGCTGACTGTTAGATGGTCCATCATCGTCGTGATTTTAGTGGTACACTGATAGGGTCTCTGTGCTGCTCTGCTTTATCAATCTCCTATGTTATTTGGTGTAGCATAGAATGAACACGACCACCACCTCCTTACCGGGGTTCGCTTTGGTGGATCATGGGAACCATTGGATCGCCAACAGCGGACTCTTTTCCTGCGTTGAACAATTGGAGTCCTGCGTTGAACACTTTTGAAGAAAGCGAGTGCCGATGATATTTTTTTGAGAAAAAACGCTTCATCTTCCCACTTGGTCTCCCATTGTACATAATATCAATTCAGTAACATGTGATATGCTTTGGCTTGCTTGGCGATGGGCTGATGCGATCACCATACGAAAGTAGTTGTAGGTACTACTTATTTATTGTAATATCAAAGAAAGATGAACGTAATTACTTATTCTTCTACACATCTACACATATAATATATAGCAACCTTGACCCTCACAGAACAGACTGTAACCCCCATCAAAAACGCTCTGTGTCTAAACCCTATACTATCATGGTAGGGACTTTAGGTGGGGCTTTAGATGAGGCTTTCGACGAGGAGGTTGAATTGTTGCGACGAATGCTTCCGCCAAAGGTACTCTGGCTTAGATCATCGAAGCAGGCATCTGCGTATTGGGCCTTCGCAGTGCGGATGTATGGATCCATGCGTAGGCAACCAAAGTCAATCCCATCATCCATCTTAACCTCAGCCTCAGCCTTAGCAATATCATCCGAGAGGAGAATAGCTTCCGAGCGATCCTTTGCAGTGAGACTGTTGAAGAGATGGTGTACCAACTCCTTGGCTGCCTTTTCCAATCGTTTCGCATCGGAGAGCTCTTTCTTCAGACGCGCCTTGTTGGCTTCTGCTCCTTGGAACTCTTTCACATTATCAGCATCCTGGATAATCACCTCTTCTTTCTCGATCGCTTCTTGTGTCTCCTTTATTAGGGTTCTCTGCGCATTCAAGAGCTCAACTGCTTGGATGATATCAGCAGCTGTTTCTTCGTTAAGACTTGGCTTTGTATCTTCTGGTGATGGCAACCACCGCGCCTTGATTGCTTCGATCAAAGCTGCTGCTGACATTTCTTCCTGTGCCTTCGTCGGATCTTTGAACCAACCAAGGTCGCCCAATATAGCAGCAGGAGAGATGCAGTCAAATCCTTTTGCGACATCCTTTTCTTCAGTAGCCTTTTCTTCAGTAGGTTCCTCTGCTCCTACAGTAGATGTGTTCATTACCACCTGTTCTTCTTCAGGACTTTCCTTCTTTTCTTCTACTTCAGCAGCAACATCTTCGGCTTTGACTGACTCAGCCACAACTTCTTCTTTTGCCTTTGTCGGGTCTTTAAACCATCCATTGAAGTTGCCCCACACTGCCGAAGGAGAACAGCAATCAAATCCTTTTGCTGCATCCGTTTCAGCGGTAGGTTTTTCTGTCTCTACCGTAGATGCCTTCATGACCACAACCTGTACGTCTTCGGTACTGTCTTTCTTTTCTTCTACTGATTTGACTTCAACAACGTCCACAACTTGTAAAGGGATGTTCTCCTCCACTGGAGCCTCTGGAGCCGCCGCTGCCTCTGGAGCTGCCGCTGGTGCAACGGTGGGGGTTGAGGCAGGAGACTTGGAATTTTGGGTCCGTTTCTTCTTGAGCTGCGTGAATTTCTTGAGCCAACGCTTCTTCCCTAGAGTCTTTGTCTTATTCAACGTGCTAGCGAAAAATGTCACCTTCTTCTTTTGCTTCTGCTGCTTCTTCTTCTCTTCCTCCTTCAACTTGGTAGTATTTACCTCAATGGTTTCCTCCTCCTTTTGAGTGTTGTCTCCGTGCATTGGTACTACTGTAATTAAATGTCCTTCGATGACGACTCCTCCTACTGACTTCTTTGATAGAGTGCTTTGGTGAGATACATTGGAGATTTTGCCACTGCAAGAGCTATCTTCCATTGGAGTAGTTTGTTCAACTGATGACTTGGACGACTTGTTGGAGATGGATGTCATATTGGACCTTGAAGATTTGTTGGACTTGGATGACTTGTTGGATTTGGAAGACTTATTGGACTTGATACTGCTACTTGACCTTGCTACTGGTACTGTCACGCCTTGGACGGGTGCTTCAATCGCCCCCGGCTCTAGTACTTTTGATGATTTGCTCGTGCTCGAGAGCTTGGAGTTCTTACTACTGCTACTACGAGAGCGGGATATTGTTTGCAACACAACTTGGGCTGCTTCTTCGTCTTCTGCCGGAGCTTCGACCTCCTCATCAATATCTTCAGCTTCCTCTTTGGCAGTAGCTGACTTGGAGCTGACAACACTATCATGATAACTAGCTTCAGTTGGAGCTAAGCACTGAATTGCAGCTGCTGCTACCGCATCTGTTACAGACTTGATTGAGGCCAGCGAAGGTGCAAGAGACGGTGCCAGAGATGGTGCGAGCGACGGTGCTACAGACACATCCTCGGGTATCCCTACTTCTTCAGCTACCTCTTCCGCTCCTTCACGTGTATCGCCCAACGCCTCATCCAACGCCACTTCTTCCTCAGGTTGCGCTTCGTCTCTCAATTCAATCTCATTATTGATAGGGTTTAGGCCGACGGTGCTGGTGCTTAGGGAGAGAGTCCGCGAAGAGATACCAGCAGCCGACTTCTCGGTCGTGAGAGCCACATCTAGCTCGGCAGAGCCATCTCTTTCATTGATGTCTGAGGAGCTCATCGTCGCGAGAGATAATGATAAGTGCATCCGTGAAAGTCATCATAGAACTTCTGTGGGTGCGTTGAGGAGAGACTTTTCAGGCTTTTGCGAAAGTAAGCTTCGGATTGAGTGCCGTGTTTCTGACAATAATCGCCAAAGTATCGGCCCGAAAATCTCATTGAAGGGAAGGGACTCATTACTCATTCTGCGCGGTGTGCGTGGGTTGTGGGTGCTCGCGGGAAGCGAGCCCACGAGACCTAAGGAGGTCCTACGTTGGAGTCCGAGACACCATCAAAAGAATTCGCCTTAAAGGTGGCGGGAAGGAGTCAGATATTGAGCTCCTATGTAGATCATTTTAAATTATGAGACACATAAATACGCCAATGTTATGTGCATCGTATCAGCGGACTTACCTGCTCATCGTGTTATTCGCCAAAACAAAATGGGCATCATTAGACAGCTTCGACTGAGCGCATTGATAAAGCAGTAGCATAGAGGTTGATAACCCCCTACTTACTCTAAGTGATCGACCAACAGTCCATACGATGGGCTCTATAGATAGTATTGATAGAAACAGCACTGCCGAGCTCGACGTGTTACTCGGAGCCGCGAAGGATGCCGCTCGTATCCCATTGCCACCAAGTCTCTCGGTCGCCAGCACCGAATATTCGATTAAGACTGAATATCACAATAAAAGGAGTGATGTGAGAGATGAAACACATCATGTGGATATGATCATTGATAGTATGCGTGAAGGAGCGGAGGATATGTCACAATCTAAGAGTTGTATGAGTGATTTGACAGATAACGTGCAATTATCAAAATCGCGTAGTTTACGCTCGAAGGCGTCAGATGTGGCAAATATAGAGGACATTGCAGTAGACTCTTCTCAATTGGTCAATAGTATGAGTTTGGGCTCCATTAGAACACCTAGCTTGATGGGGACAGCGTCGAAAGAAGTACCTATCACGAGATCCCGTAGCACTCAGAAGGATGTTGAAGAAATTCATTTGAGCATGTCTCATTCTCGTAGTAGTCTGAGCTCCAAGTTGTCAAAGAGCTCTCGAAAGTCATCAAAGGGAGGAGATGTGGCAGGCATCCCATTGGCTCTTAGTAAGTCTCGAAGCACTCAGAGCACCAAGTCAACATCATCAAAGCAGTCAAAGGCAGCAGCCATAAACAACCTATCTCTCCTTAGCTCAAGCTCTGGTGGTTCCACCTTGTCGAGGCCTCGTTCGACTAGTACCAGCTCAAAGGTCTCAGCAGTTCACGTTGAGAAGTCTTCCTCACAGGCAGATGGCGACGAGATGCCTCTTGACTTGCTCAATAGCATGAGCTTGAGCTCTCAAAAGTCATCAAAGGGGGGAGATTCTACGGGCATCCCATTGACTCTTAGTAAATCTCGAAGCACTCAGAGCACCAAGTCATCATCGTCAAAGCAGGCAAAGGCAGCAGCCATCAACAACTTATCTCTCCTTAGCTCAAGCTCTGGTGGTTCCACCTTGTCGATGCCTCGTTCGACTAGCACCAGCTCGAAGGCCTCAGCAGTTATCGTAGAGAAGTCTTCCTCGCAGGCAGATGGCGATGAGATGCCTCTTGACTTGCTCAATAGCATGAGCTTGAGCTCTCAAAAGTCATCAAAGGGGGTGACTCTTAGTAAATCTCGAAGCATTCAGAGCACCAAGTCAACATCATCAAAGCAGGCAAAGGCAGCATCCATCAACAACTTATCTCTCCTTAGCTCACGCTCCAATGGTTCCAATTTGCCGATGCCTCGTTCGACTAGCACCAGCTCGAAGGCTTCAGGTCCTGGTGGTTCCACCTTGCCGATGCCTCGTTCGACTAGTACCAGCTCAAATGTCTCAGCAGTTCCCGTTGAGAAATCTTCCTCGCAGGCAGACGTTGATGAGATGCCTCTTGACGTGCCCAATAGCATGAGCTCTGCCTCTCGAAAGTCATCAAAGGGGGGAGATTCTACGGGCATCCCGTTGACTCTTAGTAAATCTCGAAGCACTCAGAGCACGAAGTCAACATCATCAAAGGAGGCAGCTCCGGAGTCAACCAAATCTGTTTCAAGCCCCATGGTCTACACGGCACTAGAAGGAAATGTCCTATGGAGCATCATGAATGATGAAATGCCTCACGACTTGAGTGATGAGCCTCTTACACCACCATCAGTGCCTCCTACAGCTAGTACCTCTTCCTCTTCTTCTAGGGAGTCGCTAGACGAAAGAGCAGCTGCAGGATTGCCGGCTTTGACACCACGCGCTGATTCAGCTGTCGCTGAGGACGAGGATGAGGACTCCGTCTTTGCGAAGGTTCAATCAGTTTCCCAAGATGTAAGCTTGAAGAATTCTTCTTCGCTAACGGAGAAGGCTGGAAATACAAAGTGGCGTGTAGAGGAAGAAGGACAAGCAATTTGGGACAACTCCATCGAAATGTCCTATTCAGACATGATTAATTTTATGGACGAGTCGAATAAAGAGGAAGTGGTCGAGGATTCAAGCTTTGCACCGTCTACTAATACTCCCGTCCCTACTCGCAAAAAAGTAAGATGGTCCAAATTTAACAAGATCTTCTCGGGCAGGTCTAAAAGTACTGGTGCGGCAGGAGAGGAGAAGAAGGCGAAGACAAAATCAATCCTTAAGCGCTTCCAGAAGAAGAAGGTCCGTAAGGAGGAACATCAAGACAAGCTGAGTGAAACCATAGACAAAACAAATGAGGTTCAGGGGCCCAGTGAAGAGGGAGTTTGTGGAGAATTTGAGTGGGCTGTTGAATACGACTCGGTTGAGAAGTCCTTCAAAGATGGAGACATGAACGGGGTCAAAGAGGTCAATGATGAAGCTGAATCGAAAGAGACAGAGCTGGAAGTGGAAGCTGCAATTGAACCATCAACTTTTGCACCAGCAATGGATAGTCCCGTTGCATCGGATAACCTTGCACTGTGCTCTAAACCTGCTTGGGCCGATGCCATGTGCAACTTTCACGAAGCGAAGGCAGCAATGTTTGCCCTCACGGGTAGATGGAATGCCGATAGTCCTAAGGCCGAAGAGTGGGCAGTTCCAGAGACACAACTTGATATCAACAAGGCAAGAGATCTCATCGTGGCAGCAAATCAGCTTTACTCTCAGAGAAAACTAATCGAAGACAAGTCCGCAGAGCTCAAGAAGCAGGAGGAGCTCACTCAGGGTGCCCAAACAGTCGCCTCGTATCAGGCAGGGTTGGAGAAGACTGGGGCCCTTGTTATTGAGCTATCCGATGCCAAAAGACTTGAAGAGTCAACTTTTGTGGTGGTAAAAAGTTTGTTTAACAGCCTATCTTCTGAGGAGCGTGGTTATGCTGTTGAGATAGGAGATGATGTTGCCCGAGCTGCAAAAGAGGTTGAATCATTTCAATGCGAAGCTTCCTTGGAGGTAGAAATGAGTTTACCCGAAGGTTGGAGTGTAAGAGGAGTGTAAGGCAGCAGAATCCTCTGAAGTGTAATAGACAGAAATCAAAAAGCTCTGAATGAGATAACTCACAGAAGCATATTGATCAATTGATATAGAGAGCTAACTAGATATATGGTAAAGATATATGGTAAATATTCGTTCTCTCTAACTACTAGAAACTTTTGCCTTACGCTTTTTCAAACGGCGTAAAGAGATTGTTCCCAGACACTTGAATTGCCTTTTAGATGTTCGAAGGTCCCACTCTCGTACCCCACAGCAGGGGCAAGTCGCACTCATACTATTCTTATTAAAGAGCTCAATTCCAAAGACATGATGGATTCGTTTGTAGTCACTCTTCTCCTTCTTGCACTTCTTGCATTCATACTCCAATATCTCGTATTTCACACCGTCGTCAATTGCCTTCTCCGCCTTAGATATCTTCCTTGCCAGCCCAATAGCTATATTGTGTTCTACAGAGTGCTTCTTCCCCTTCTTTGCCTTTGAGATATTGTTCCTGCGTTCAGTGGAGTGCTTCTTCCCCTTATTTGCCTTCGAAATATTATTCCTGCGTTCAGTAGAGTGCTTCTTCCCCTTCAACCCATTCGAAATATTGTTCCTCTGCTCAGCAGAGCGCTTCTGAAGATCCATCCCGCGCTGCTTCTCACGCAACTCATCCATTGACTCGCGAAGATTCTCTTGATTGATTTCCTCACCGGAGCTAAGGTGGACTGCTTGAGCAAAACGCGGCATCCCAAGTTGAAGTAACATCAAAGCCGTGTAGTACTCGTTCATACCCTTAGAAGAGAACAAGTTGCCTAGAGCGACAGTTCCCTCCTGCACGAGCCTGCCTCCATTGAATCCCTTTGGGAGGAATCGAATAATGCCCATGTTCAGCTTTGACATCTCAATCTCCTGCTTCTTTCCAAAGTCTCCTGCCATGTCCTCCCACCACGTGATCAATAGACTCATACATTTACGTCGTACTTTCTGGCATGATCAGGACTGATGACTCCAGCCATTGCATTGAGACCCACAAGAGTAACATATTCTAAAACGCCTCGGATCCTCGCCGTGGCTCCATAGTGCCTTCCATCCTCGTTCGCCTCACTACTTTGTCCAAGAATGGGGCAGAAAGATTGAATGACGGCAAAGCAAATCCGACCATCCGTGTTTGGTACTATCCTGTAGCTAGCAACCTGCCCGTGAAGACCCATGGCTTTCTTCTCATTCGACTTGGATGATATTAGCGTTCTCAGGGCATTAGGCCCCCATGACTGCTTTTCAATGGCATTTATTGCGCACTCTTCAATGTAAATGACAGCCGTCGCGTTGGGAGGTTTGTCTCGTAGTTTCTCCTTCTCTTCCTTGATGCTTTTCCTCATCAAGTTGGCGGTTTTCCTCGCTAATTCTATCTCATCTGGCTCTTGGAAGTCGAATTTGAAGTGTGTAGAGTTGTCGAATGTTTTGATGATATCTCTGAGGCGCCTTCTATTCTGAGATCGGTGCTCACCGTCCACATCCAAGGAGTCGTCTCTCAAGACAGTCGCTATCTCATCTATCTGCTTCGATACGAATTCAATGACTTGGTTGGTTGTAATGGCATCGACGCATCCCCCCCAGAGCTTATTTGTGGATGCCTCCATTAATTCCTCGTACATGTACTTTGTTACGAATTTTCCTCTAGGACGTTTCTTGAGAATATTCTGCATTCCTTGGATGGTAGAGTGGTCGTTGCAAGCATCGGTCATATCATAAAGCTCTGAAGGGACAGTGATCCAAGTTGTATCTGCACTAAATGATACTGAGCGGCTCGAGTAGTTGGTGATCCATTCGTTGTCACCAAAGTCAGAATCGGGGAAGCGACAATAATAATTGATGAACTTGCTACCGGTGTTGAGCAGACGTTCCAAACCAAGTCCTACATCGACTTTTCGCTCTTCAGATCTAACCAATATTGACATTAGGACGGACTCCATGACTTGATTCGACGCCTCGGCGTATGATAGATCATTATGATCCTCGTTATATTGAAAGGCCGGCAGGACTTTGCAGAATGCTTTGATGATCGAATCCAAATGAGGCGCACTCTTCATCATCTCCACAGTATCTGCCCGTTTCATGAGGATAGCACTACATTGCTCAGGACTGATCCCATTTGGTAGCTGTTGGTTCACTCGACCATCCATTCCTGTTTTCGTACTATCACTCATTCCAATCTTGATGAGATCCTCGAGCAACAAGATGAGCATGTAAACTCCTGGCTCACGACCATCCTTTCTTGTCATTTGCCGAGATTTGAAGATGATCTTGTCCAATTCAGACCTGCTGCAATACCTCTCACTGGTGATGAGAAGTTCACGAATAGCAACAACACAATGAGGAAAGTATTCCGTGACAAGATCCCATGCGGCTTTTGCTTCCTCGATATACGGGCTCTTTTTCTTCTCAGAGTAGTAAGTCTTCATGCTCTTGATCACCTGCTTGGCAGCTCTCTTTGCATCTTTCTTACTACCGACTTCAGACTGATATGTCATATCCAGTGACGAAGCTAATGAAGACAACTTTGCATCTTGCTCCTCTTGCTCCTCGATAGCAAGTTGCTCTTCAAGTGCCAGCTGCTCCTCCAGTGCCAGAAGCACCAGTTGCTCCTCTTCGCGCTTCTGTCTCTTGGCTTCCATTTCCTTCTCGCGAGCGCGCCTCTCCAGCATGCGCTGAACATCGTCTCTTTTTGTTGATTTGATCTTCTTTTTAGGTGGATAGTACAATGGTTGATCTGCAAATGGTAGAAGGAGATAGAAATAGGGCGATTAGAGGTAAAGGAAGATCATGTCATAGCGGCATCAGAGATGAATGGTATGGTATGACTCACTTATGTATACCAGCCAGGGCAATCTATTCAAAAACATGTGGCATTTCTCATTCTGTGCATTAACCAACTCCGTATCTACAGCCATCTTTCTTAGCCGTGCTACCGCCTGTTCCTCTGCAATCCTATTCTTCCTCTGTTCTTCGCGGAGCAGCTCCTCTGGAGACTTGGAAGATTGCTCCTCAGTTGTAGTATCATTAATCTCGCAGTAGTGCTTTCCAAAGGGACAAAAAGGATCCGAGTCATCAAGAGGCGCCTCTGCATCGACATTGCATCGTCCTTCTTCGCTAATGCTGAACTTGCAAAAGCAAATGCGACGCCGACCTGGCGGCCTGATGTTGAGAGAAGGGATCTGCTGCCTGTGAGCCTTGCTTACCTTGAGCTTTTGGCCTTTGAAGTGGATTCCATGCATCAAAAGAGCCTTGCCGAGATCACTCTCTAAAATGGTGATGAATGCAAATTTGCGCTGCTTATTATTGGGCCAGGTCACAAGCACAGACCCAATGTCATAGTTGGATGTGAGAGCCAAGATGTCATGTGAGGTGAATGACTTATTCAAATTGCCCACGAAAACTTGCACAACATCCGGAAGGGGGTGGGGAGGTTCGGGCCAAAGATCCTTTTCTGACTGAAGCACCGTAGCCTCCATAGTAGCATAATCTCTTTCATCATCTTCTTTAGGCATTGCATCATTTTTCATCGCAACCACGCCCATGCCGACGTCGTCAAGCTTCCTCTTCCTCCTGTTCGGCACCGCCGCCTGCTCAAAGTTGGATGGTACTTGTATGCTCTTGGGGTGCCTGGTTGATCCATCACCTATTATTGATGACGAGCTAGCACTTCCTGCGGCTGTACGTGAATTCACAGAGCTGTTCTTACTGCTGCTACTACTGCTGCTGGCAGCGGGCGACTGCAAACCATCGTAATTATACGATGGTGAAGGTAGGTCCTCCTCAGAATGACTTTCTCCTTCGTGCGACGATGATTGAAGTGAAGGAGCGTCTTCCCTATTGCAATCGATATCAATAAGGATCCTGCTGGAAGCGCCAGTGGAATGACTGTCGACTTCATTGCCTACGAAAGAAAAGAGTCGACGATATTGTTCCAATGATGAGAAATTCTGTTTTGAGCGTTCTTTTTGATATCAATTGTTACAGTCGTTTTCCAGCCGCCCTACTCACCATTACTCATCTTACTGACGTATGGATGAGAGCCGCGCCTGCGGAGATCAGAAATATTCGGTGGCTATTGTGATTGGCGTCAGCGGAGCGTTGGTTGACATCGTCCTCGTAGTTATATAGTGCTTGCCTGTTGCCTGAGGTGATTTTTGATCTTAGTTCGGAGGTGAAAAATCGTTTCTCTTCGTTGCCTTCTTCGCCCGCACAGTCCGATGTATCATGGCTATCTCGAATCGCAAGCAGCAACTACAAACCCGCTATTATCATAATAAGTATTATTGTACTAAAGAGAGAGAGGGCAACATTGGAATGGCTTGCTACGATATAAACAATGCTTCGTCGAATTTTGGATACGCAAATGATGATGAAGGAGTCGACTACTAATTCTAGCTGCAAGAAGGAGAATGTACCAGCATCAACAATAATGAGAACAGCAGCATTGAATAATACTACCGCTACGTCGTCTGTTCTTAAGCTCACCACTCTATGGGTGGAAGGATTTGAAACCACCGATCAAGAACAAGACATCCGACATCTTTTCCGTGCATTCGCTCCAATTGTATGCGTTGATCGACCACATGACAAACAAGGGAATCCACGCTCTCATGTATTCATCACACTTCTCTCACAGCATGCCGACAAAGCTATTGAGATGATGAATGGAAGGCGGGTGAATAACGATTGGATCTCGTTGAAAGTTCAGAAAGCCAAGAAAGAGAGGAGGGTAACTATTGCTGTGGTGAAGAAGGGAGGAAGAAAGAGAGTCTGTCGAGCATTTCGTCATGGACAGTGTTTACAAAAGTGTCCGTTTGGACTGCATCATACTCGGCGGTGAAAAATATAATGGAAAGTTTTGAATGAGATAACTCGCAGAAGCATATTGATATTGAGATAGAGAGCTAAGATATATGGTAAATATTCGTTTCTATGGACTAGACATCTTTTTTGGCTTTCTTATTTCTTCTTCCCCTTGCCTTTCTTTTTCTTCTTTCTGTTATTCTTTTTCTGAGCTCGTTGCTTCACTTCAGTCGTTGCATCATTGCTGCTTGCATTTGCATTTGCCTCACTCTTCTTATCCTGCGGGGGCTGCTCATCAATAACTTCATCATTTCCGACGATCTGTGTTTCACTTTTTACCACTGCCTCCTCCTCCTCCTCCGTTTCTTTTGCCTCTTCTTCAGTCGAGAAGAATTGAGATTCGCTCATCGGTTCACCACAGGGCGATCTTACGATCTTTACATATCCCTCCTCAGGACTATTGCTTCGACCGCTGTCGATATCACCACTGCCTCCGCTACTATCAGAACTAGACGCAGAGGGAACGATTAGTTGAGAGTCTTCTTCTTCTTCCTCCTCCTCTTGCGTATTTCCGGGGTTTGATTGACATGCATCATCATCATTGTTTGTAGAGCCGACTTCTTCTTTTCCTGATGCAAGTGCTGCTACCGCCGTTGATAATATTTCTACTCCTTCCGCGGTGGTGTTGAGGTTCTCGCCATTGCTTTTTGGTGCAGAGTCTACTACTTCCACGGCTGCAATGTCCTCTGTCTCATCCTTGGCTGACACTTGTTCAATTTCAATAGTGGGCTTCTCATCCTCCTCCTCCTCCTTTGCTAGAACTACCTGAGATGAAGAATCTGTTGTAGAAGCAGCCACATTATCATCCTCTACAGCATCATCAGCCACAACGTTATCATCCTCTACAACATCATCATCATCTGCCTCTACATCATTCACTACATCTGCCTCTTCTTCCTCCTCTTTGTCATCCTCATTGGGCTGTTCTGCTACTACGGTGGTGACGTCCACCTCTTTTTCATTACCTTCTTCCACTGCTGAAGTGATTTCTTCCTCCTTTACTGCAGCAGCAACAGAAGGAATAGTATCCGCAACAACAACAGGTAGTACAACAGCAACCTCATCCTTATTCACAGCAACATCCTTATCCAAACTAGTCATCTTTTCACCGCCACTGGCACTAGTAGTGTCACTCAAACTACCACTACTTCTACTCTTACTATTTCCCGATGATAACCCCATCACAGATGGTGATTTAGTCTCTGGTGCTTTAAATCCATGTTGCTCTTCTTGAGTTTTCCAATAATTTTTGATTTGATTATAATCTTTTGGTGGTGATGGTAGTGTTTCGGTTTTGGTGGCAATTGATATTGTAGATTGGGGAGGAGGATCGTTTACTAATACTACTTTTGTGTTAATGATGGTACCAATTTCTTTTTGCGGTTGCTTCTCTTTTGTCATATCATCGTCATGGGATGTGTTCACGTTGCTTATTGCAGAAGTGGCAATAGACGGATCAGTTTTAGGTGATGGAATAACAACGCTATTATCATCCGATAATTGAGTAAATGAGATTATTGGTGGCTCTTCTTGAATAACTACCTGTGTCTCCTTCTCGCTAATGGGAATGTCATCATTATTTGATGCTGTTGATTCTTCTACTGCTATTGTGGCTGCTGCGTCAGCTTCTTGCACATCCTCCTCAATGAGGATGGTTGCCGAAGTCTCATTATTTGGGGTCAAATTCGCATCACCATCCTTTAGGATGATTGCAACATCATCTCCCTCTTTTGTAGCTGTATCATCATTCTTACTTGTAGACTGTTTCTCTCCTTCACTGCCGCTTCTAGATGTCTCTACTACCACCACATCATTACTATCTTCGTCATCACGTGTTTTGTGGTTATTGTTGCTGCTAACAAGTTTGTAGAACAGAAAGGAGGCCGAGACGGTTGTTAATGCGAGGACTACGGGGAGGCGGCTGTTGCTTGCCATTGTTGATGTTGGATATACTTCTGTAGGGCTACTGATTACGACTTAGCAGAGGACATTATTTTCGGCCACGTATTTCTCTTCTTGATGTGGTGGTGATGGTGAAGTGGAAAGCTTTTTGCCCGCCATAATACATACTAATTCCTACATACAGTAGTACTAGCAAAGATCTTTTTCTTTCGGTTGCTTTTTGGAGTTCGAGCGGATCGGAGAAAACAAAATGAAAGATGCCGTTGCGTTGCATCGAGCAGAGTGCAGAGTAAATAACAGCTCCTACCATCCAACGATACCATGGCGGACGGCGGTAGAGATATTTTTGTCTACAGGGGAGGTCAGGCTCCTCTGAATGTCACTCATGTCCGCATCGATAAATCCGTCGAGGTGATCGAGCATCACGCTTTCGACGGTTGTGACCATTTAGTGAAGGTGGAGACTCACGATGGAATCAGAAAAGTTGGTGAGAGGGCATTCCAACGGTGCAATAGATTAAGGAGCATTGATCTCCGATCTGCTGATGAAATCGGCTCGTATGCATTTTATGGATGTAAAAATCTGACGGGAGTAGAGTTTAGTAAAAAGCTGGAAACAATTGGAACACATGCATTTGATGGATGCACCTCCCTAAAGCGTCTCAAGCTCCTATCCGTCATTACGGTTAGAGCAGGAGCTTTCCAATCCTGCATGGCCTTGACTTCAATCGAATTCTCTGAGCGACTTGACACAATTGAAACAGGTACATTCCGTCGATGCACCTCTCTAGAGCGTCTCAGGCTCCCATCTATCATTGCGGTTAGAACAGTAGCTTTCAAGAATTGCGATGCCCTGACTTCTATCGAATTCTCTGAGCGACTTGAAACAATTGAACCATACGCATTCAGTGGCTGTGGCCGCATTCGACGCATAGCCATCCCGCTGAAAAGAGATCTGTTTACAATTGATCCTCTGCTCAGGAAGTACACCCAGTTTAAAGACTGTCACCGACTAACAACAGTTGATCTTGTTGGGGGGGCACACGACAAAACTATATCTTCGTTACACATGGAGAGTTGGAGAATTGAAATGAAAGAAGAAATCAATCGAATCAATCAAGATCTCCCCAATACGCTTGCCTTCAAAAAGACAGCAGCAATAAAACAATGGATGGACTCAGTCATCGACAAAATGGAATACTACAAAGCACAAGATCCAGACGACAAAGTACCACCTGAGCGACCTGCACCTCCTGGATGGTCAGACGAAGAGGAAGATCATCATCGATACAACACTCGAAGCTCAGCACAGCCACCACCTCCTCCTCCGTCTCCCCCAAGGAACCAAATCCCTTTTCCGCTTAGAAATCCGAGGGCTGATTCTTCAAGAGATGACAGGAGTAGAGGATACGATCCAGAAGGAGTAGGTCGCAACCTTCGAGACTCATTAGGCATCTTCGGTCTTGGACCAAGTGCTGTATGGACGGAAGTCAGAGCAAAATACATACAATTCTCACGTATCTACCATCCCGACAAACACAACTCTACTAGAACCAAGATGTCAAATGATGAAGCCAAAGCCTTCTTCCAGTTAATCAACAACGCAAAAGACTTTCTAGAAGATCGCCTGAGTATGTAAACAACAGCAACAACAACGTACGACTCTACTGAGTCGTACTACCAAGAGTGAGAACTCGTTAAACATCAAACGAATGACCGGAGCTACATGGCATAACTGATGTATGGAGGAGATTGGCATGGATGCCTCAATCTAGAATCCTGTCCGTGGCTAGAATTAACCTAAAACTAATTCCTACGTAGGACTTCAATGGATATATAGGTCTCATCGCTCATCGGCCCGGTGGAGATCTTTTTGTAGTGATTTGCCGTTGCATCGAAGAGTGCTAGTAACAGCTACCAGCCATAGAAATCATGGCCGACCACGAAGAAGGCGGTAGGATTGAAATTGAGCACTACAAGACTGAGCATTGTGTTCTACTCAAGGAGGGTAAGGAAAAGCAGCCAAGAGAGCCAATATCGACGTGGAGAGTGCAAGGAGATTGCAACGTATCACGTCTGGTGTAGGTATCATATAGGAATGCTCTTCCATTTCTCAGGTTGGAAGAATGAATGAATCTCTTCCCACAAGTCGGATTTTTGCCTGTTTAGCAGTGCAGTGCACAAATCATGGTAGACCTGCAGATGGTGAGTGTATCTACTAGGTTGTCAATCGTTATTGCTTCTTCCAGATAAAGCAATACTAGAAGGCAGAGGCGCTTCTTGTTTTGCTCCATGCTGTATGGGTAGTGATACTAGTAGATAGCCCGTACTTACTGGTAAATTGACTCAAATTTTTGATGTAGGTAGTGTAGTCGAATATTGACTCTAGAACAAAAGTAAGACTACCATTAGAAAGCTCTACTCCTCTACTGTTCGATGGATGTGCTACTTTTGTTATTTGGTCCAATACGGGCCGATCTACGTGCATGCAAAGTTAAGCGTGTGTCTGACTTTGACTGTGGCTCTATTACGACTCGACGCTCAATTCGATGGACAAAGCTAACCACGCGATTGGAAATTGAGTGGAGATCATGGTGGTGTGCTTTGTCCATCGAATTGAGCCACTGTAGCGGTAGGAGCACAATTTTCCGTGAGACGTCTATTTTGTGCGATTCGATTTTTGATGGCTTCATTTTGTACTTGTACGTACCTAGCGTAGAGAGGCATTTCATCACAAATCGCCTATTCGCATGCCGATGCTTTGCGGTGGTTGTTCTCAGCAACCAAGCGGCCAATCAACATAATTCAACTTGCAGAACTCCTCTACTATACCCAATAGACGCATGTTGCCAAGTTGTGGTGCGGGAGTATTCCAATCGTGGGCGTAATTATTGTCAGATTCATTCGCCGTTTCGCCATCATTTCCGAACGCAACGTAGATTCATGATCACGTCTTTGGCCACCCTACACCGCATCCTCGTCGGCAGAAATTGCACGGGACTTGTTCTCTAACTAATAGTTGGTCCTAATTTCCATTAGCGGGGTGTTGACAATGGTCAGCTTCCAAAAGACGACACTCGCGATTGGGGTGTTCAACTCCCTCCTGAAACAAACATTTCACCATCCGGGGGAAACAGGCAGGTTCACCAGGGAGAAGAGGCGATAATACTCGGAAATACCGAGACAGAAGATACTCATGGTGCGGCATTGCTGGGGGGAGTTGTTAATCGTCTTTAGCATTGTGGAAGTAGATAAAATAAAGTCAACGCGTTTGGCCCAATCATCCCCTCTACCAAATGTGACATATCTCAACATCCTCAACTCTCCATAGAACAAAGCATTAGAGTCCCACGCACAAGCTCACGTTGGAAGCATTCCATCCCCAAACGCATACATTCGAGATTCCACGTATTGTCGTTCCGGCATTTCAGCGTCGGGTGACGCTGAAATGATAAGTGTGGTGTACTTAGATGATGTCACTGAAGTTGATGGGGCTATCACTCCCCAAAATGACTTGACGAAGACGTTGAAGTGTCGGGTATCACTCCGGCACGAAGGATGCTACAGCTGTGATTAGTGGTCCCAGTCGTCGTTGAAGCAGTAGACATCTTGTTGGCGGAGAAAGAAATGTGGACATAGTCGCCACAAGGAAAGCCAGCGTCGAAAGCGGCAGCAGTAACTAATCTCTCATTTAATCCAAGGAACATTCGGCTAGAGCGACGAAGATTCTCGTGGTGGCCGTGAGAAATATGGCCCGTTTGATGTTGACGTTATCGCTGACATTGGATTTTGACGATGTTGAGGAAGTTGGAAGTTGCCACTGGTACGTTTTCGTGTGTTAGAACTCGCCTACGACTGCTCTCATTGTGGCGACGAATTTGCCACCCTCACTCTAAAGCTAATCAATTTCTCAATAGATGATGAGTACATGCATCAACCAAATCCCCAAGAGCAAACTCCAAATACTCGGCCGACTTCTTCTCAGATCAACGTTTCGGCTGAGGAATACTTGCTGTAGTTTGTGAAGGTTGATGAGTAAGTGCATTTGGCTACAGTGACAAATAGTAGAAGCCAAGAAGATGGGCCAAAAAGATGGAAATGGAAGCATTTGTGCAACCACTGCTGAGACCACACAAACTCCCCAACTGATCTTTAGCTACCCGAATAAACTGAAAACGACTTCGTATTGTGAGTTGTGAGAGAGGCTTCAGATAGTAGCAATGATGAAGATGAGAAGACCACCGGAGACCAACTTTCAAAATGAGACTCTTTGTGTATTGTTTGGGTGGTTTGATAGGTTGTAGTATCGATGTAATCACTTCATCACGTATGGTAGATAACTCCTTCTTTCCCTCCCCCCTCCAATAGTCACCATTAGATGCCGTAAAATCTGCTACATTATTCCAATTCCATGCAAATCCGACAATGGAAGCAATGTAGTGTATATTGCGGTTATAATCGTCGCATTGTAACGTTCGTATGGCCATGATATCGTCCGTGATGGCCAAGATTTGTCTCCCGACGGTAATTTTCCACTCCTCCATTGAAAATGCTATTACGACCATGACCGTCATTTCCGATCAAAATTATGTTGACAACGGCCGAATATATAGACAATGAGCTGTCCATGGAGCCATCATTCGACGCGTGAGCAGGTCGGGAACATGGTGCACGGTGTTGCCGAAGATAGTGGTTTCATGATGTTTGTGTTGTGAGTTGTTCTTTGAAGGGTGGAAGGTGGGCGCGCCAAATTTCAGACCGGAAATTCACCGGCCGGGCCAGTTGACAAGCTAGACCCTTTTGCCCCCTACGAGTAGCAATGAGAGTGATGAAGATGAAACCAACGATACGAATGTCGAGGCATGGCCCCAGTGGACCAATGTATGCGAAATGGGGCGGTGGTTTTATGATTTGATCGCTGCAAGAACACATATAGACCAATATTGGTTATTTAACTAGGCTAGTGCTAGTGGAATGGATATCACCGTAACTACATAACTAGAGGACCTACAATGGCTCCGTTTGCGGTTCATTGGTACTAGGGGTATAGGGAAACTGTCTGTGAAGTGTTGGGGCGATTTTCCAAAATTCGCTTTGTTAGTGAATTTAACTAGCGTCACCACCCACAGCGTGGTATTGTAAGTAACAAATTGCCTCATCGAAAAGATTCCTTCAATTCCTACGTAGGACCTCAGTATGATCTTCCCCGATTCGTGTTGGAGTTTCGTTCGGAGTTCAGAGCTGATTTTCATCCAAGAGTTCTTGCCGTTGCTCCGACGTGTTACTCTCTCTAAGAGGCCAAAGATATCATGGCGGACGGCGATAGAGATATTTTTGTCTACATGGGAGGGTGGGCTCCTCAGCATGTCACTCATGTCCGTATCGATAAATCCGTCGAGGTGATCGAGGACAACGCTTTCGAAAATTGTGAGCATTTGGTGCAGGTGGAGACTCACGAAGGAATCAGAAAAGTTGGGAGGAGTGCATTCTACTACTGCATCTCTGTAAGGAGTATTGTTCTCCGATCCGTTGTTGAAATCGACTCGTTGGCATTTGATGGATGTGAAAATCTGACGGATGTGCAGTTTGGCGACAAACTGGAAATAATTGGAATATGTGCATTTGATAAATGCACCTCCCTACAGCGTCTCAAGCTCCCATCTATCATTACTATTAAAACATGGGCTTTCCGATCCTGCAAGGCCCTGACTTCTATCGAGTTCTCTGAGCGACTTGAAAAAATTGAACTAAATGCATTCTATGATTGTGAGCGGCTTCAACGCATTGCCATCCCGCTGAAAAGAGATCTGTTTCCATTTAATCCTCATCTACAGGAATACAACCAGTTTAAACAATGTGAGCAACTAACAACAGTTCATCTTGTTGGGGGGGCACACAACAAAACTGTTGCATCGTTACACATGGAGAGTTGGAGGACTGAAATGATTGCAGAAATCAATCGAATCAATCAAGTTCTCCCCAATACACCTGCCTATGAAAAGACTGAACCAATAAAGCAATGGATGGACTCAGTTATCGATAAAATGGAATACTACAAAGCTGAACATCGCATATATGTGAAGGAGGCTGCAACTCTACTTGAACTTGCTCTTTGGAAGGCCAAACTTGCTGACATAGAAGAGAATGCTGCTGCGGGGAGATCAAAGAAGGTCAAGCTTGATGCTGAAAGTGCAAGGAAGGAGAAACGCGTCACATGTGGTGCTGATACAGTGATCAGAAATGTACTTCCTTTCCTGCAATTACAATGATTGCACAGATCGTGAGGCCTATTTTACAAGAAAGACGAGTGAAAATGTTGTGTTGATGATATCTACCATATCGAGTCTTGGTGATGGAACTGTTTCATGGATAATCGGCAATGCAGTATCAAACGCCAAGTGTCCTTTTGCTTTTGAACTCTGCTACTCTTTGAATACGCTTTTATACTATTTTTGTTACGCTAGTTTACATTATTCTTCAAAATGGTCACAACCACTGCACATTGTACAACTTTATTGACATCAACCACAAATCCGCTCCCACTCTTCTCGTCCAATGCCAGGACGATACCTCTCTCTAAAATCTTGCCAGTCAATGCCATCTATGAGCCATGAACTATCTGATGATGATTTCTCAAGGGACCAGCCCAACACACACAATAGTTCATCTGACAGTTTGTCGCGCAGTCGACATTCGAGCCAGGCTGTACCATCGTAATAATCTAGTGTGTCCCATGGAAATTCAGTTGTATAATATTCTTGCACCCCATCATCATCTTCAATGATAGATAGTTTTCCTTCCGATAAAGAAGCAGTTGCAACAACATTGTGATCTGTCCCAAGCCCCACCAAAATACCGAATTGATTATAACCACCACGTTCCATCGTGCGTGACAGTGCACGGTAAATAAGCTCCGTTTCAGTCCCGATTGGTGCACCCACACTTTTTCGAAGCACATCTTGCCAATGTTCCGTGGACGATTGATACAGAATCTCATAGCCAAAATACGGCAAAGGCGCATGTGGCTGTAATAATCCTTTGAGAATGGCTGTGATGACATTTTTGGGATCTTGAAAGTAGGTGGAATTCGAAGGTGGTCGATGCAGCTTTTCGGATTCTAGTTTAAGAGCTGCCTCGTTTCGTCGTCGTTTGAACCGCTCGAGAAAAAGCTCGTCCTCCACAGAGAGTTGCTGTTGCTGCTGCTGCTGTTGCTGCTGCTGTGCATCGACTCCATCATTCTGTGCGAAACTGATTGAAGAGAATGCCCATCGCAGAGACGGGCTAGTGATGGTAGTAAACGCATGGACAGTGACAAGAACTGTCTGTAAACATAACACTCTCACTACTCCACCGATCGACATGGTTTTATGTGTTGGGTGCTAGCTGGCTGGGCTGGAAGGAGATTGGAGGGCTGTTTTGTCGTGGGCCATTCGTGGGCTTGGAGGCTATCCATCCTGCATCCTGCCTCCTCCACAAGCCGCAACGCAAGTTAGGGACAGAAAGGATCTCAAGAGCTCTTGGTATCTTGGGCTTGCGGGTCGCCAAGTAGTTATTGTACCAAAAAGGATGGTCTCAGAAAAGATTAGGAGCCTACACAATACCTGACATCTTACTTGCTGGACAAGATTTGTATTATACATCTGTGTAGTTGGAGGATGGGTCCTCGCTGGAGATGGATACACGCTTGTGCTCGCATCCATGCAGTTGTTTTTGCCAGCTACTTTGAGCGATGGAACTTGTATGCACTGAAGGGGCGTGTTTTTCATGAAAGCTACCTATAAGAAAATACAAAAAGGGTACAAAAGAAGGAACGCCTCGAAGTGCAGATGAAGATGATTATGAGTAAATGAAATGATCTCCCAAATTTGTCAGTGAGTTCTTATGTTTGGGTATAATACGAAAGATGTGTTCAGCATATTGTTTGTTGCTATGTAATGTAATAAATCTTAGAATATTGTCCAACCAAAGCCACAAAGAACATAGACAAAAGGCAGGCGTTAGATATAGAGCGTCGCAATAGGAGAAAGGAACAACCAACCCGCAACACTAGCAAAAGCGTAGGTGGTAGCAGAAGAAGGTTCTGCCTTAGCTTGAGGTGTTCCTTCGGGCATTTCAGTGTCAATATAAGTAATAATACCCTCGTCATCGTCAATGATGTTAGATGAGAAAACTTCCATGCAAAGTGCGATCAACGGAGTCAACGTCGGGTGGTCAATTCCGCACTCTTCCATCCATGCGTACTCGCCATTAGGACTAATCTCAGGAGAGAGCATCTTTTCAATATAGTTGAAGCAATAGCGAGTTGCCCAGCTCTTTGTGACAGATTTCAGAACATCTTCTTCGCATGCGACAACATCCTCCTGGCAACTTTGTGATGCATCTCTGCCTTCCTTGGCTGGAGCTTCATTATTCACACTAATGACATCCTTCCTCTTTTGAGAAGCATCTTTTGCTGCGTCTACAGTGCACTTGACAAGCTGTGCAAGAGACAACAAATATTCTTCGCCTTCATCGCACACCGTAGGTGCTCGATAAGCTGCGTTGGAGCAGAAGACTATGCCACAGCTACACATACCCATTGGCCCTTCCGATGGAGCATAGTCCAGGGAAGCACAGAATCCTGATTGGCAAGATTCGAAGTCTCGATCAAATGCCTCTTCGATTTCGACGAAGGCCGCGTCATGCCCATTATTGCATGCACCTGCATCGGTGATATTTATACTCGCGAAACACGCATCGTCGAAGGGGAAAATAGGGGATGCAAAGGATACGAGCTTGTTCAAATACATCTTTCTGTTTTTCTTCACAATGTGCAAATGAATTGTGCACAGCCTGGCTTGAAGTTGTGTGGCATGCTATGCTGTTTTATTCGATCTTGCTTCTTGCTGCACAGCTTGAATGCTGCATGCAATAAAAGAGAATTGTGGCGAAAGAAGGAATGAAGGAGTGGTACTGAAAGTGTCGCCAAGACCAACAAGCAATCGTGAAGGATACACAAAGCATAAAGTGTGTTGCTTGTCTTGAAACACCTCGATTTTATTGTTCTCAACTATTGTATTATATTCATACGCATTATCTAACTGACACGAAAGTGCTCTTCATGGCCATGACCAGTGATCCGACTTACATGGAATCGGAATGAATCCAAATTCATAATATGCAGTGCATCTCACAAGACACACACTGGAATGGATCCAGATTCATATGCAGTGAATCACCAAGACACTTTGCTGCTCGACATTTCTACTCAGAGACTTTCTGCAGCACTGAGATTGCTACGGAACGAAGTTGTTTGTTGCTGGGATGGTCGCCAAGAGCAGCCAAGGCAATAGATTCGGCACCCGATGCCACTTCATTTTGGTTCGCGGCAACTTCCGTATCGATTAGCTTGTCCAACAAGCCAAGAGAGATGAGAAGTAGATCAGGGTTGTCTCTAGAGGCACGAGCATGAGCATGCGCAACAACTTCGTATGCGCAGTAATTTTCAGCAAGTGTCTTTGCCACTGCTGTATTGAGAGCCAGGTTGAGGAGAGTCTTCAATGCAAGCAACAAAAGTTGAGCATTTTTGATTGAAGCGAGCCTATCCTGTATGATTTCCACACCTCCGGCATCTGCAATACGACTTCTCACATCAGTGTGGAGAGCAAGATTTGAAAGTAATCCAAACAAAGAGATCAAGAGGTTGGTATTTGAAGTTTTGGTTTGGATTGTTCGCAGAAGTGTGGAGAGGACGTTCTCCTCGCTCAGTATTGAATTCGCAACGTTATCCAGCGAAATCACTGCCATATTTTGCAAAAAGAGCAATCCTGAAGCGAGGGCTTTGGGCTGAGACTTTTTCAGACATCCTTTGATTGAATTTAGGACCGAGGATATCACGTCAGAATCGAGCATGACTTGGCAACATGTCTTATCGTAAGATAGCGCTACGAAAAGCTCGCATGCACTCTGTTGCGTCTTTGAATGAGATGCATGAATTTCCATTGCATCGATCGCTAGTTGTAAACAGCCTTCTTCGTTGACCATTTGTTTGGCAGCAGCGGGAAGTGACCAAACCATTTGACTGAGAGTCGAAAGTGCATCTGCTTGGATATTGCAACGCTCGGGATGAGCCTTCATGCCAACCACGATGGCATTTGCGAGCATATTGTGCAAGGTGAGTGATGGCAACTCTTTATTGGGAATAGCAATAAATTTTCTGATCGCACTGAAGCACGCTCTTTGAGTTTTCTCACAATGAGGCAGAGATGCAGCACTTTCAATAACCTGTGCAATGTTGTGTTTATCATCATCTGTGAGCCCATTGCGCTTGCTTCGATCTTGGATATCTGTGCATGCTAGGGATACATCTTGAGTCACTCTTACCCGGACAACTTTTCCATCAACAATGGCTTCCAGAGCTTGTTCAGCGCTAACGTTTGACTGATCGATTCCGTCAAGGCTAGGCACACTCTTGGACTCGAACCAATACAATACGTGCTTCTTAGCTTGAGACAAGGCAATTCCAAATTTGTTCGATCCCAATTCATTGTGAAGTTCACGTAATTTGCGACCAAAAATTTCTAGCGCAGATGAAGGACGTAAATGGAGCAAGTCACAAACATCGTCATATTGCATTTGATTCGTCGTGATGTACGTCTTGACACAATCGCAGATTTCCTGAATCTTGCTCAAACCTATGCTCTCAAGAGTAGATGAAATTGTGTCTGGAACGATTGGAGCAGAAGCCTTAATCAAAGTAGACACATCAAAGCTTTGCTGGCGTTTGCTGTCGATAACAGTTGCCCACCAGTTTGCAAGTTTTGGGATCACACAAGTCCATGCTCCATCGAAGTTTGACCCATATTCTGCATAAAGCTCACAAAGCTTGCCGCCTACTTCTTCGCAGAGAATGTAAGGTGGCAGTTGGAGGAGCACCCGGACTTCATTGTATCTCATACGATTTGCTGTGATGTGAGCTTTCACGTATGTGAATATCATTATTTCCACGTTGGATTGAAAAGAGGGTGGGGTGCTCTGAAACTTTGTGAACTCGATCGTGCTGGCGAGGCTTGGCTTGATCACAAGTACCTTGTCTTCGTCAGTCTTCCTTGCCATGATTGATGAAATCTCCTGCACGCTCATATGCCTCACGTCTTCATCATCAATTGCAACAATACGATCACCTGGGCAAACCTGATTCGCCATGACACTCGATATTCGAGGCCGGTTCCATCTCACGTAGTAAGTCCAGCGCTTCGTGTAGCACTGTAGACTTCTTTTGTGCAAGGTCATAGTTGTCTTTACGATTGTTTGCCCATTCACGAACTTTGTGATATCCCTAAGTGTTGGTGCTGACTCCAGCGTTGGGGCCGCCTTGTCCGAGGCAAATGCTGTATAAATATTATGAGCATAGGGGTAGTGACATTTTGTCAGAAATGAATATCAAAACAAACACAAGGTCAGACTTCAATGCAATGTCATATTAGAATACGAGTATCATAAATGATAGATATAGTTTGAGAAGTCAATGATTCAAGGTTGGCTTGCAACCGGTATAAATTATTGCTTGGCACTTACAAATCATTATCATGTGGGACAATCCCAACTGATATCGCCTCAGAAATAGCAAGACTTGCCCCAGAGCGCAGCTTTCTCTTGCGAGTATTCTTCTTCACTGGTGTGTCAGAAATGGCGCTTTCCGGATCATCATTGTTCGTAGACGCCATCGACTTGTCTCGAGGTGTAACAACGCTGGAATTGTTTCCATCATCATGGCTATGCCGCGCCGATCGTCTTTTTTTAGATGAGGCAGAATGTTGACGGCCGCTTGGTTCCAGGCGCACACGATCTATGGAATTATCCAGCGGAGGCGCAATGTCTTTGAAAGACGGCAGAGGTGCTGACAAAGGTGGACAAGCGGCGCTGATAGTGACGGCGCCGTTGTTCTTGCCGGATAAAAGCGATACCTCTTTTGCCATCCGCTCGGCCTGGCGGAGACAGGCTTGATATTTGCGCTGCTTGAGCCATTTTCGGCTGATGCAATGCACTCTTGGCATTGTACTACTTATGGGGTGAAAGCTGCTCTTCAGCAATGTCACGATAGTAATGCTAATGTCGGGAGACCGGCCGGTGGTGTATTGCAAGGGTAAATAAATTGTTGCATTTTTTGCTTTGTGATTTTTGATTTTTGAGGAAAAGCCGCCGGGGTCTTGACTGGAGGCTGCGGGAAAGTACAGTATTGGTACATACATACCTACGTACTTTGATAACGAATCCACTTTACACATCCGTTGAAATGTGTAAAGTGGATTTTTTGGCAAAGTCGCCAGAAAATCCACTTTACACAAAGCAGTCGCCAGATAATCCACTTTACACATCCACTTTACACATCAACATAATCATCGCTGTGGCTGCAAAGAAACCATCGCCCCCATGTACTCCCTTCTTCAATATATTGACGCCGACCACCCTTAACTCGCTCTGCTCGCCGCCGCCGCCCATCGTTTATGGTGTGCCATCGTGACCGATGAAATGAACGGACCGGACCGGCCCCAAAAGTCTAGTCGACTCTGTGAATTGGACTCCAACCGCACCATCGTGCTTTCATTGAACAATATAAATCGACGCCGGTTGAGTTTCTTTGGGATGATGTAGATCTTTGCTGTGTCATATGGAGAAAATTAGATGTACACAACTACTAAGACAGAGCCCATACAATCATCTCTCATCTCATGAGGGCACGGGAGGATAGCTCCGACATATCTTGATCACTTAAAGCAGCAACAAAACCAACAACATGAGTGACACCGAACGAAGATAACGATTGAAATGATTATGATGGAAGCTTCGATCACATAGATTTTGATTGCGGATGAGCCGCCTTCTATAGAGTCGGGATGATGATGACATGAATATGTGAAGGAGAAGATGGTGATGTTGGAGGAGGACACGATATTGATACAACAACCAACTAACAACATAGTCATCAACAACACTCCACACTACTCGAACAGGATTGGACGCAAGTGTCTACAGCGGAGCGTATCACTAGGAGTACGAATCATTGATCACGCCCGCCCTTTGGCTTGCCCTCTGTCTTCATGGATCTGAGTGTAATCAACACATCATGTTGCTCACTGCTTAAAAGAAATGTATTTCGCGAGTTGGGAGAACGAAGCACCGTTTATGAACAGCTAAATTGCGACCAACCCATCATGTCCTCGGTGCATTCTCAGCAGCGTCTTTCTGGATTTCACCAAGGGTGATTTCACACATCATGACAATTCTGTGAGTTAGCGAGTGCAAACAGTAGCTGCGCGGTTGTGCTTTAAGAGATGATTCGAATGAAGCTGCGGGGTTGTGCTTCAAGAGATGATTCGAATGATAGACATCTTATTACTTCGTCATTATGGATTTGGAGTGTCACCTTGGGGCTTCAAATTGAGATTGTAGTGGTAAATTAAGCTGAGTAGAAGTTACAATGAGCTGCCTTTTTACGGCTGTACTTAGATGGTTATCACGAACGAAGACTCGACCTTCAAAATAAAGAGTGGTTGATCGTCATGGTGTACTACCTATCACTTTCTGCAAACTCCGTTTTCTTTATCTTCTTCTCACACTGCTGCTCATCATAATCATCATCATTACCCAAACACACTGCTGATTTCGGAAAGGAAATAGCTTGTACGAAAATATGCCCTCTTTCCGCCCAATCCACCCGAATAATTCGAGTTATCTGCCTCCCTACCGTAAACCTTGAGAAAGTAAAGTGCCCTCATGAGATGAGAGATGATTGTATGGGCTCTGTCTTAGTAGTTGTGTACATCTAATTTTCTCCATATGACACAGCAAAGATCTACATCATCCCAAAGAAACTCAACCGGCGTCGATTTATATTGTTCAATGAAAGCACGATGGTGCGGTTGGAGTCCAATTCACAGAGTCGACTAGACTTTTGGGGCCGGTCCGGTCCGTTCATTTCATCGGTCACGATGGCACACCATAAACGATGGGCGGCGGCGGCGAGCAGAGCGAGTTAAGGGTGGTCGGCGTCAATATATTGAAGAAGGGAGTACATGGGGGCGATGGTTTCTTTGCAGCCACAGCGATGATTATGTTGATGTGTAAAGTGGATGTGTAAAGTGGATTATCTGGCGACTGCTTTGTGTAAAGTGGATTTTCTGGCGACTTTGCCAAAAAATCCACTTTACACATTTCAACGGATGTGTAAAGTGGATTCGTTATCAAAGTACGTAGGTATGTATGTACCAATACTGTACTTTCCCGCAGCCTCCTGTACGTGGGTGAGAAGTTGAGTGCACGCCCATGTACTTACAGCTTATTGTCTTCTATTGTACTTATCTACGTAGGACCTCAGTATGATCTATCTACCATCTTTCCGGGCGGTTGGAGATGACACAACAAAGTGAAAAATTGCCGTTGCATCAAGAGGTGCTCAAAGATATCATGGCGGACCAGGCAAATAATGGCAATGAGGGCGGCGGTGGCGATAGGGATATTTTTGTCTACATGGGCGGTGAGCAAGTTGTTCCCGAAGATGTCACCCATGTCCTCATCGATAAATCCGTCGAAATGATCGAGGACCTCGCTTTCAACGGTTGTGAAGATTTAGTGCAGGTGGATACTCACGATGGAATCAGAAAAGTTGGTGAGGGGGCATTCCACAAATGCATATCATTGAGGAGCATTGATCTCCGATCTGCTATTGAAATCGACTCGTTTGCATTTTGGGTATGCGAAAATCTGGTGGATGTAAAGTTTGGTGACAAATTGGAAACAATTGGAAGGCATGTATTTTATGGATGCACCTCTCTAGAGTGTCTCAAGCTCCCATCTATCATTACGATTAAATACGGGGCTTTTCGATCCTGCGAGGCCCTGGCTTCTTCTATCGACTTCTCTGAGCGACTAGACACAATTCAACCACTTGCATTCCGTGGCTGTGGCCGCATTCGACGCATTGCCATCCCGCTGAAAAGACGTCTGTTTCCATTTGATCCTTATCATCAGGAATACAACCAGTTTGATGACTGCGACCTACTGACAACAGTTGATCTTGTTGGGGGGGCACACAACAAAACTATTGCATCGTTACACATGGAGAGTTGGAGGACTGAAATGATTGCAGAAATCAATCGAATCAATCAAGTTCTCCCCAATACACCTGCCGATGAAAAGACTGAACCAATTAAACAATGGGTGGACTCAGTCATCGACAAAATGGATCATTACAAAGCTGAACATCACAAATATGTCAAGGAGGCTATAACTCTGCTTGAACTAGCTCTCTGGAAGGCCAAACTTGATACAAGGGACGAGACTGCTGCGGAGGGGAGAACAAAAAAGGTCAAGCTTGATGCTGAAAGTGTAAGAAAGGAGAAACGCGTCACATGTGGTGCTGATGTAGTGATGAAGAATGTCCTCCCTTTTCTGCAATCAGAATGAGTGCACAGATCATGAGCCGGTCAAGTCTAGGTTGTAGCAAGTTGTGAGATATTTCTTTCCCGGCGATTGAGAGTTCCAAGGCAATCCTCTGCTGACGGGCTTTGATCTGAGTTGAAAGTAATTCTAATTCTGTAGCAAGCATGCAAACAAGATCAAATATTCAGGTGAGCTGAACTTTCCCACTTTCAGCTTCTTGGCTCGCAAAGGCTAATGAGTGCATAGATGAGAGTCAGTCATACAGACTGCCAACAAATAACATAAAAAACAGAAGCAAACAAAACACACTTCACGTTTATTCCCTGTTTATCTTATTTTTTAGATCTTACTGCAGTCTATCTAGATTGACCAGCACTGCCTCTTACAATCACCCTAGCGTGAAGGGAATCCAATGGAGATGCGAAATGGTCGTAGAACGCACCGCAAACAATTCACTGTTTTCACGAGATAGAATTGCAAGCCTTGCTACGTAGGTAACTTAAAGGAGGCGAATTACAGAATTTGACAGTAGCCTTATATTTATTTATCTTGCCAGAGTCAGACCCCCCTTCAGTGTTTAGAACAAATTTCATAACTCGTTATCATTCAATCAAGTAGCACTTACCTTGCTTTGCAGCCTTCGCCTTTGCCTCTTTGGCAGCCGTACTAGCCGCAATCTCTGCAGCGGACTTGTACAAGCGCAATACTTGGTGAATTCCACATGTCATAGATAGAATGAACGCTACAAATTTCAGCATTGTGTTCTATTGAATGAGGGCATGACGCTACTTGAGCTCATGTCTGGAATGCCAAACTTGTGGAGGGGGAATGAGTAGAGGGGCATTCTCGACGGAAAAGCTGCCAAAAGAGCCAAGATCGGCGTGGACATTGTAAGAAAGTGCAACGTATCTTGTCTGGTGTAGATATCGTAATCAGAAATGCTCTTCCATTTCTCAGGTTGGAAGAATGAATGAATCTCTTCCCACAAGTCGGCTTTGTTTGACATTGTGGACCACTTGCCTGTTGCCTGGTTAGCAGTGCGGTGCACAAATCATGGCAGACCTGCAGATGATGAGCACACTAGGAGGTCCATTCTACCTCCAGATATCAAGCAATACTAGAGAGGCAAGAGGCCCTCGTACTGGCTCCAAGTCGTCAGAGGTAATACTTCATTCCTACGTAGGACCTCAGTATCGAATAAATTCTGATAGTGCTAGATGGGCCTATTAGGGCCCGATGATCTCATGGTTATTGCTTTACTACTTGATATTATGCTACACAAAGTCCGTCCACCTAACGCAGGGCCACAGGGCTTATGCCGCCCATTCTATTGGCATTCCTTCGGAACCTTTCTGGCTTCTGGGCTTCTCAGTTCTCAGCCAACTTACCAGTATTATCCATATTTACTCGGTCCCCGCGAGTGCTCAACGGTGCTCTCAATGGTGAGGACTCGGACGGATGCTCTCGGCTACTCTTCATCTGCTTCTGCTAGTGACGCGTATGCAAGCATACTTTTGTGTACGAGATATCCTCGCTTGCGGAACCCATAACCGCAGGACCTGTGAAGACAGGGGGTGCGCCATCCTCCTCCTCTAGCCTCTATCTCTATCTTCGCTCTGCTCTGTTCCTAAGACTGCAACTTAGTAGCGATCCTGATAACTTGGCTTGGCTTGGCTTGTCTCTTCGATTCGCTCGTTCAATTCTTACTAGGAAAACTCTGACTCTTTCAATACATCGCTATGGCATCTCCAACCTTCCTGGAAACAAAAACCTCTGGCCACTTTTCTCTATCTCTAGCGGTCCGGCATATGTGATCTTTAGGATTTCTTCAAAGCTTCAGTAGACTCAATCTTTGCGCATCTATCCAATGCTTGATCACCATGGCCACCACTTACCGCAGTATCACATTTAGTCATCATCCTCTACCTTTCTCAACTCCATGGAACCTCCTCATCTTCAGGTTCGTCGAGCTCCCTTATTGGACCTCTTTTCATTATGGCTGTGTCAACCATTGTATTCTCAACTCAACTTTCCTCCTGTTCAAATCTTCATGTTTCTTCTCTTCTCTCACGGCGGATAAGTCATAATGCAAATTATTGCCACAGACCTGCTCGATCAGGGCGATCCCTTCGACTAAACTCTTCGTACTTCGTTACTCTGGAACTTCGTAGGCCCACCTAAGAGTCCCCGGCTCTACATAACCCGTGCATCATCGGGCTAGACAGCAACTCAACTTCACGTTATGTCATCTGCCTCTAACAAACTTCTTCCTCGTTCTTGATTCTCTTACTCTTTGCTGGAAGTCTCGGCGCCGTCACCGTAGTTACTGCAACTGCAAGGCTTTGATAATACTCTCCATCTACTTTGTTCACGACTGGCTCCTAATCGGCCTAGACGATTTCACTCCTCATTCTTTTGCCAATTCAACGCGTTTTGCAACTTGGATTATGTCCAATGTTCTCAGCGGACCTCATCTCTAACAATTCTTCGTTTGCAATGATAGAAAGGAAAAAGCTTGGTAGCTTTGTGGTATACATGCGACGCAATGCCGCAAGTGAATTATCGTTCTTCTTGCTTTCAGTTTCTCATCCATCTTAGTTGGGTAAGTACTTCCTTCTCCAGATTTGTCCCCGTATGTCGGGGCCGCTAGATTGTCTCCGCACTAAAGGTAACTCATCTCTCTCTTTAACCTCTGATCTGTTCTGATATCGGTTTCGCCTGAAATCCTTTCGCTATTGGACCAATATCTCGGATGGTCCCCGTAACTTCTCTACATACTCTGTTAAGCGATTGATCCTGCTCCTTTTACACTATCCCACACAATTTGGTGGGACAGTATCGCTCGATAAGATGATGCTCACGTAATTCTTCTTGTCCTGACTGTCCCTGGTTACATTTGGAGACTTCGCTGAATGCTCTTTCTTACCGCTAGTCTCATTACCAACCAATTTGCTCTTTTCCTAATCTATTGCCGACGCTAATTCTCCTCAGTGTCGAGCTCTTAATTATATGGTTGTTCATCTCTATCCACGAGGCAATATTGTACTTGACAGACTCCTCCTTCCAAGTAAAGTTCAGCTTCTGTAAGGTTGATTTCTCCTCTAGTTTGCTTTGATTCATTTCGTCCTCTTCTACTTATGCTTCATTTTGATAGATCGCCATTGCATCGAATGCGTTGCTCAATAGTTCGTTCATACTAGGCCTGGTGCAATGGTGCAGCGTGTGCAATTCTTTCTAGCTCTTTTCTTTTGCAGGGTCGCTGCATGTATTCAACTCTTGCTTCTATTTCTTCAAGAAATCCGTCTAGACGTTCTCGTTCCAGAGGTTTCACCATTCCTTTTCCCATGCTGTTGGAAGGAGTTTTTACTCTGCTCTTGTGTTATGCACTTGTGACGCGTAATGATAACTCTCTATCATAAATTGCGCTTGAGCTTGCTCTCTTGGTTTATCCTTGTGATACTCTTCTTGACCTTGCGCTCAAGCTCACTGCCAAGATATGTGCAAAGAGTGCTCCTGATACAATACTTTGCATGATCCTAATAGGATAGGTCAATGTTTTTGGACACTTCGACAGTCCCCGCTTCTCTTATTGCTCTACATTCTGTACTCGTTCTGCTGCCCACGATAGATGTAGACGGTATTCTGTGAAGGTAAATCACTCTGAACGCTATTTGAGTTCTCTCATTGCGTCAGCTTCAATAACATCTGGCTGAAAACTGATTGCTCATGACGACTGACTCTTTTCTAAGACTGCTCACTACATGGTCCGCCTGCGTCAGGTCTCCGACCTTCGTTGGTTAGGTCTCGCTGACAGCTGGGTCTCCAACTGTAGTGGCTATCCAAATCTAAGTTGTTGATGGTAGGACATGCGTCCCCGTAAGAGATGCTCCAGTATTCTTGCTATCACTCTCACAAAGTTGCTCCAATATTCTCGCTATCACCTTCTAAGGTTGCTCCAACGTGGACCAACTCTTGGGCTGGCAAAGTTATTCTCCTATCTATTTCTCCTTCTCGAAGATAGACACTGTCCATCCATGACTGCTCTTCTATCTGTGTATTCAAATGAGTCTGCCCAATAATGTCCTCTCTCTTGCTCTTGTACACATGTTGTATCTTAGCCATGTCTTACCTGGCTGGACTTTCTGCATCGCCACTTTAGCATATGATCTCTCATTCTGTAGTACTTCTTTCATGTTAAGGACAACGACTCCGTCGCTAAGGCCTGTTGGCTCATCCATTTAAGGGTACATCTTCTCGCCTTCTCGCCTTGATAGGTGTCTCTTAAAGTCACATACGCATACTATCTGAGTAGCTCTCGCAGACTCGGTAAATGCGACCACACGGGTCATAAGATTATCGCGACTTGAAGTTCTCCGATTATGACCTCACCAATATTAAGACTTGCAGTTCCGCATTAAGTCTTCTTCATATTTGTATGGCCCTAGTGCTTGATGCGTACTAAACCACATTCGCTTTCGATACTTACATCTGCTCTAATTATGCTCATGCTAGTTGCTCTCATGCTCACTCTAGCTTTGCAAGTGTCGCCACACTGCATTGCATATTCATTTTTGTATTTCGCTCATCATAATACTTTCTCTTCGATGCATGCTCAGGTACGGCTACATCTAGATCGACTCGTCGACTTTACCTCGTAATAATATTATCTCGTGTCATACAAGACAACCTTTCTTCCATGACGGGCTTATCTTGCCCCCGTCAGTTTGTTCTCTCTTAATATTGGATCGATTCGTCCTCGACATCGAATGTTTAAGGCGGACGAACTGATAGATTTACGCCTGTTGAATGTTGCCTGTTTCTCAAGTAAACTAATATGTCTTTTCACAGCAATGGTCGCTTGCCGGTGCGAGGGCTTCTCATTTCAACAACCTCTTACTCCTTCAAATCACTCTATGACGAGTACTTAGTGTTCTAGACTCTATTTCCATACTAGTCTGTAACTTTTCCTCCAAAGTACACGACTTTAATGTCTCCTGCTCCTGTTGCTATCATTCTCTTTTGATGCATCTTTCCTCTTAATTGGTTGCATACACGAACGAATGCTGTGTGCTGCTGGTGCTCTCTAATCACTCAATTTCCTCAACGTCTTTCCTCTTACATTGTATCCGGCAATTTCTGCTCACTGCTCAGGTTAAGTGCGCTATCTTTTGATGCGACGTGAACTCTTTGTTCGTTGTGATGCTCATAGGTTTCGTTCAAATATCCTCATGATCTGCTTGGTGCTAAACGGACGCCATCGTCCACGATTCATTACTTCTCTGTATCGTTCCTCGATCCTCCTTTCACAAAGTCCGGTTTAACTATGTTTTATGTGTTGCCGTGTCGATACATACTGATACTGCTTGCATGGAGTCAGGTATCTGCTTCTTACTTTGAGGTATCTGGCAATTGGTTCTCCTCTGCGTCTGCGTGCTCTGGCAGCGATAGTGCATGCTGCTTCGCTTCAAAGCATTTTAGCTTTCCGTTGCATAAGTATTCTTATCTATTGTTCTCTTGTTCTCCATCGATGTCACGTTCGCCGCGGATGCAGCGTTTGTGATTCTGAATTTACTTCCTAATAAATGTACTCATTCTCCTCATTCTCTTGATATCTTATATCAGCTTGTGCCTTTTGACAAGCGTATGGTAAGTCTCTTTCTGTAAACTCTTGCTCGGCAGGCTCAACATTGAGAGTTGTATCTCGAGCCATCCTCTCCGCAACTGTCAAATGTTGCTTGCCTTGTTTGGTCTGATGTTGTCCGTGACGTGCATGCTGATGGACAATACCTACTGTGTCTTACTCTTACTCTAGACTGTCTTACTCGGAGGTGTATGTCTTCTGTTCTCTGCCTAAATGATGAAGGATGAAGAAAGAACAAGTTCAAAATCGATCCAACCTTAGATCTTGCGATCTTCTCACAGGTTTATCCCCGTAAGGGTGAGGGTGCGCTGCTCAATATTGAATGCTTATATATGGCATGTGTTTTTGCCGACAAGTATTGTCTCGGCTTCAACAAAACTGCTTTTGATATTCTCACTCTTCGTAATTAATGTTCGGGCTGCATGCTCTACTGCTTTTATTCTTATTACTCCATGCTCTATCATGGTTGTTCTCAATAGTATTGCTGATGAGCTACTGACTCCGCTTCTGCCGGTGATGACACCTCATAGGAGGGTCTCTTCATAGCGATACGGTGTTTAATGATATGTCTCACAGTTTCTCTTACTTCAATTCTCTGATCTGCTTTTGATGTCGCCTCATGTGAAGACATCTCATGCATGTTTAGTATCTTAATTCTCTATCCTGCTTTCCGGTGTCACCTCACGTGAAGGCACCTCGATATCACGAATGATTTACTTGTACCACTCTGCTCTTGACTCAATGGTCCTACCCAGAAATAACTGGACGAGGCCTTGCTATACTCATTCTCTATCCACGATTGCGGACGAAACATCGAATAGTCGGTTCTGGCTTTCGCCTGCTCATCATCTACCAACGCCCTGATGGGTCTCACGTCTTGTGTGAAATACCGGGCTTCGTGCTGGCTCTACTCATGCAACCGAAGTTGCTGTTTTCTCCTGCCTCATGCAACCAAAGTTGCTACTCTGTCCACTCTGACCATGGCTGCAATACGAATGCGCTCAATGGCATGCTCTGGCGTTCCTCCCTTGGCTGTATTAGCGAGGGTGCCACGATGAGGATGAGATGATAAGTCTCAATTATACTCTTACTCCTCATGGCCTCATTTGTACTCATAAGTCCGGCGAATGCCTGAACTCTTGCTGCTGCCACTCTGTAAATGGCAGAGCTTTCACGATCCTCTCAGTCCCTTCCACGAGAGTGGTGGGACGGATGCTTGCATCCATTTCTCTTCCTTCTTTTTGGATTCTTATTTCTCTTGCGTAGTCCTCTATTAAAAGGATTTCTCTTTAGTACTCTTATTCTCTAAGTTCTCTGTAGGATTTGTGGCACTGCTCGGTATCGGAGTGCCGCCTATTGAGGCTCCTGGCAGCAATGATGCTGCCTTCAATGCTCACTTTAACGATGTGTGCTTACATCAACTTCTTTAACGACGCGTCCTTACGTCGGCTTGTTTAAAGACGCGTTGCTTACGTCTACTCATTCTCTCGACTTCGTAGTAGTTGGTTAAAGACACTTGGGTCTGATCAAACCGAATAAATTCTGATAGTGCTAGATGGGCCTATTAGGGCCCGATGATCTCATGGTTATTGCTTTACTACTTGATATTATGCTACACAAAGTCCGTCCACCTAACGCAGGGCCACAGGGCTTATGCCGCCCATTCTATTGGCATTCCTTCGGAACCTTTCTGGCTTCTGGGCTTCTCAGTTCTCAGCCAACTTACCAGTATTATCCATATTTACTCGGTATGATCTACCATTTTCCCGAGTTCGGAGAAGCAGCACTGTAGACTTCTTTTGTGCAAGGTCATAGTTGTCTTTACGATTGTTTGCCCATTCACGAACTTTGTGATATCCTGAGGTGTTGGTGCTGACTCCAGCGTTGGGCCCGCCTTGTCCGAGGCAAATGCTGTATAAATATTATGAGCATAGGCATAGGGGTAGTGTAGTGAAATTTTGTCAGAAATGAATATGAATATCAAAGCAAACACAAGGTCAGACTTCAATGCAACAGTATCATAGATGACAGATATAGTTTCAGAAGCCAATGATTCAAGGTTGGCTTTCAACCGGTATAAATTATTGCTTGGCACTTACAAATCATTATCATGTGGGACAATCCCAACTGATATCGCCTCAGAAATAGCAAGACTTGCCCCAGAGCGAAGCTTTCTCTTGCGAGTATTCTTCACTGGTGAGTCAGAAATGGCGCTGTCCTGATCATCAATGTTCGTGGACGCCGTCGACTTGTCTCGAGGTGTAACAACGCTGGAATTGTTTTCATCATCATGGCTATGCCGCGCCGATCGTCTTTTTTTAGATGAGGCAGCATGTTGACGGCCGCTTGGTTCAAGGCGCACACGATGATCTATGGAATTATCCAGAGGAGGCGCAATGTCTTTGGAAGACGGTGGAGGTGCTGATGATGGTAGACAAGCGGCGCTGATAGTGACGGCGCCGTTGTTCTTGCCGGATAAAAGCGATACCTCTTTTGCCATCCGCTCGGCCTGGCGGAGACAGGCTTGATATTTGCGCTGCTTGAGCCATTTTCGGCTGATGCAATATACTCTTGGCATTGTACTACTTTTGGGGTGAAAGCTGCTCTTCAGCAATGTCACGATACTAATGCTAATGTCGGGAGCCCGGCGGTGTGGTGTATTGCAAGGTAATAATGTGTTGCATTATTTTTTGCTATTGTAAGTGATTTTTGATTTTGATTTTGATTTGAGGAAAAGCCGCCGGGGTCTTGACATTGTACGTGGGTGAGAGGTTGAATGCACGCCCATGTACATCTGCTTAATTGTCTACTCACATAGGACCTCAGTATGATCTATCTACCATCTTTCCGGGTTCGGAGATGACACAACAAAGTGATTTGTTGTGTCATCAAGAGGTGCCCAAAGATATCATGGCGGACCAGGCAAATAATGGCAATGAGGGCGGCGGTGGCGGTAGGGATATATTTGTCTACAGGGGCGGTGAGCAAGTTGTTCCCGAAGATGTCACTCATGTTCGTATCGATAAATCCGTCGAGGTGATCGAGGACCACGCTTTCAACGGTTGTGAGCATTTAGTGCACGTGGATACCCACGATAGGATCAGAAAAGTTGGTGAGGGGGCATTCCATGGATGCAGATCGTTAAGGAGTATTGATCTCCGATTTGTTGTTGAAATCGGGCGGGATGCATTTGAAGGATGTGAAGATCTGGTGGATGTAAAGTTTGGTAACAAATTGGAGACAATTGGAAAATGGGCATTTTATGGATGTCGCTCTCTAGAGCGTCTCAGGCTCCCATCTATCATTACGGTTAAATTTGGAGCTTTCCACTCTTGCAAGGCCCTGGCTTCTATCGAGTTCTCTGAGCGACTTGAAACAATTGAACCATTTGCAGTCTATGATTGTGACCGCATTCGACGCATCGCCATCCCGCTGAAAAGACGTTTGTTTCCATTTGATCCTTATCATCAGGAATACAACCAGTTTGATGACTGCAACCAACTAACAACAGTTGATCTTGTTGGGGGGGCACACAAAACTGTTGCATCGTTACACTTGGAGAGTTGGAGGACTGAAATGATTGCAGAAATCAATCGAATCAATCAAGTTCTCCCAAATACACCTGCCGATGAAAAGGCAGCAGCAATAAAACAATGGGTGGACTCAGTCATCGATAAAATGGATCATTACAAAGCTGCACATCACAGATATGTCAAGGAGGGTGTAACTCTACTTGAGCTAGCTCTCTGGAAGGCCAAACTTGCTGAAAAAGAAGAGAATGCTGCGGAGGGGAGAACAAAAAAGGTCAAGCTTGATGCTAAAAGTGTAAGGAAGGAGAAACACGTCACATGTGGTGCTGATACAGTGATGAAGAATGTCCTCCCTTTTCTACAATTAGAATGAGTTCCAGCTCATGAGCCGGTCAAGTCTTGTTGCAGCAAGTTGTGAGATATGTCTTTCCCGGCGACTGAGAGTTCCAAGGTATCGCAATCCTCTACCGGCGGATGTTGATACTGTTGAAAGCAATTCTAAAGCAAGCAAACAAGTCCAAATATTGCTAGCAAACAAGATATCAAATATTCAGGTGAGCTGAACTTTCCCGCTTGCATGTTCTTGGTTCGCAAAGGCTAATGAGTGCATAGGTGAGAGTCAGTCATACAGACTGCCAACAAAATAACATATAGAAACAGAAACAAACAAAACAGACTTCACGTTTATTCCCTGTTTAGCTTATTTTGTAGATCTTACTGCAGTCTATCTCGATTGACCAGCATTACCTCTTACAATCACCCTAGCGTGAAGGGAATCGAAATGGCGGTACAAAGCACCGCAAACAATTCACTGTTGTTACAAGATAGAATTGCAAGCCTTGCTACGTAACTAAAATAAGGCGAATTGCAGAATGTGATAGTCAGACCCCCGTTCACATCCCCATACAAATCAGTGTTTAGAACAATTTCATATCTCGTTATCATTCAATCAAGTATATAGCACTTACAATGCTTTGCAGCCTTCGCCTTTGCCTCTTTGGCAGCCGTACTAGCCGCAATCTCTGACTCTGCAGCGGACTTGCACAAGCTCAATTGAATTTCACATGTCATAGCTAGAATGAACGCTTCAAATTTCAGCATTGTGTTCTGTTGAATGAGGGCATGACGCTACTTGAGCTCATGTCTGGAATGCCAAACTTGAGGAGGGGGGAATATGAGAGGGACATTCTCGACGGAAAAGTAGCAAAGACAGCCAAGATCGACAGGGAGTGCAAGGAAAGTGCAACGTATCACGTCTGGTGTAGGTATCGTAATCAGGAATGCTCTTCCATTTCTCAGGTTGGAAGAATGAATGAATCTCTTCCCACAATAAGTCGGCTTTGTTTGACATTGTGGATCACTTGCCTGTTGCCTGGTTAGTAGTGCAGTGCACAAATCATGGCAGACCTATAGATGGTGAGCATACTAGGAGGTCAATCGCTATTGCTACCTCCAGATATCAAGCAATACTCTAGAGAGGCAAGAGGCCCTCGTACTGGCTCCAAGTCGTCAGAGGTAATACTTCATTCCTAATTCCTACGTAGGACCTCAGTATGATCTACCATTTTCCCGAGTTCGGAGTTCGGAGATTACAGAACGAATAATATTGCGGTTGCATCAAGCAGAGTCTAGCAGAGTGCAGAGTACAGAGCTCCACCATCCCAAAATATCATGGCGGACGGCGATAGGAATATTTTTGTCTACAGGGGAGGGCGGGCTCCTCTGGATGTCACTCATGTCCGCATCGATAAATCCGTCGAGGTGATCGAGGACCACGCGTTCGAAGATTGTGAACATTTAGAGCAGGTGGATACTCACGATGGGATCAGAAAAGTTGGGATGAGTGCATTCCTCGGGTGCAATAGATTAAAGAGTATTGATCTCCGATCTGTACTTGAAATCTGTATTATGGCATTTGATGGATGTGAAAATCTGACGGATGTAAAATTTGGGGACAAATTGGAAACAATTGGAAAATTTGCATTTGAAGAATGTACCTCTCTAGACCGTCTCAAGCTCCCATCCATCATTACGGTTAAAACAATGGCTTTCCTCTCTTGCAAGGCCCTGGCATCTATCGAATTTTCTGAGCGACTAGACACAATTCAACCACTTGCATTCCGTCACTGTGAGCGCCTTCAACGCATTGCCATCCCGCTGAAAAGAGATCTCTTACCATTTGATCCTGAATGGCAGGGATACAACCAGTTTAAAGGCTGTGACCAACTAACAACAGTTCATCTTGTTGGGGGGGCACACAACAAAACTGTTGCATCATTACACATGGAGTGTTGGAGGACTGAAATGATTGCAGAAATCAATCTAATAAATCAAGTTCTCCCAAATACACCTGCCGATGAAAAGACTGAACCAATAAAACAATGGGTGGACTCAGTCATCGATAAAATGGATCATTACAAAGCTGAACATCACAGATGTATCAAGGAGGCTCTAACTCTACTTGAACTGGCTCTCTGGAAGGCCAAACTTGATGAAAAGGACGAGAATTCTGCGGAGGGGAGAACAAAAAAGGCCAAGCTTGACAGTGAAAGTGTAAGAAAGGAGAAACGCATCACATGTGGTGCTGATACAGTGATCAAGAATGTCCTCCCTTTTCTGCAATTACTATGAGTGCACAGATCATGAGCCGGTCACGTCTAGTATTGTACAACCTGGGTGATGAGTTAGAACAAATAAAGAAACAAACAAAACACACTTCACGTTTATCTCCCTTTTTATCTTATTTTTTCCCCTTACTACATGGAAAATGAAGCAAGATCCTTTTGAACTGTTTCTGGTTTTCTCTTTTTTACTTATTTTGAGCTTGATGAGCATCCAAAACTTGCAAGGCCTCACTAATCTTAGCACCAAGTGCCTCAGGACTTTCCAGCAAGTGGAGCAATTCCGAGTTATCCATCTCCAAAAGCATACCGGTGATCTTACCAGCAAGTTCGGGTTGAGTTGTATGAATGAGGGGGTACAAGCGTTCTCCGATCATGTTCTTTTGTTGTTCGGGAGAAGCGCTGGCAAGTGCGGCAGGGGTGAGCTGCTCATTGGATGCAGGTGGTCCCTGGGCAGAAGGAGGCTGTTGCATGCCTCCTGGACCACCTTGTGGAGGAGGAGGTCCACCAGCATTGCGTGCTTGTTGGTTGAATTTGATGGGGGGTTGGCCTGCCATTCCGGGTCCACCGCCCATTCCACCACGGCCTCCGGGAGGTCCACGTCCACCACGGCCTCCAGGACCGCGTCCACGTCCTCCGGGTCCACCACGGCCAGGTTGAGCGGGCATCATGCCGTAGCCTGGCATGGGGTAAGCACCCGGTCTTCCAGGTTGCCCTTGCATGACATATCCACCCCTTCCGGCCATCATTTGAGGGCCCATGGGGTAGGCAGGTTGCATACCTCCAGGTCCAGGACGTCCTGGCATGTACATGCCTGGTCCACCGGGGTAGCCGCCCATAGGACCTCCCATCGGACCACCCATGGGGCCTCTCATCATTCCTGGTTGGCCGGGGGCATTTCCACGGCCTTGGTTGTGCTGAGCCTCCAACTGTGCCCTACGGACATCACGACGCTGCGCCAAGGCAACAAAGATGGGCTTTCCAGCAATAAGCTTTCCATTCATCTCATTCACGGCACGAGTCGCATCCTCGGGAGAAGAGTAGCAAACGAATCCAAATCCACGAGACACACCCGACTTGAGATCCTTCATGACACGAGCACTGGTAATTGTTCCCATGGCAGAGAACTCATCACGCAAAACATCATCAGTGACAGAGTCTTCCAAGTTCTTGACGTAAAGATTCACACCCTGGAATTTGGCAATACGCTCCATCTTCTCAGACTCGTACTTTTGACGGAGCTCACGCTCACGTTCTGCCTTCTTCTGAGCACGTCCCACAAACAAGGCCTTGGTAATAGCCTCACCATCTTCGGTGGTCTCGAACTCTTTCTCATTCATTTCCTCCACGGCCTTGGCGGCGGATTCGTGCTCGACAAAGTTGATGAATCCAAACCCAAGAGATTCTGGCTCGTTTGATTCTTCCTTTGGTTCGGCTGCTGGTTCTTCTTCTTCCTTGGCAGGTTCTTCCTCGGCAGGCTGATGATGATAATAATGATAATGGAGCACATGAAAAATACGACGATTGTCAGTTGAGCACATGATGTGTCTCTTTCAAAACAAATCAATATATATATTGAACTAACCTTTTCCTCTTCAGTGGTTTCAGCTCCCTCCTCAGCAGGTGCAGCGGCAGCATCATCACCCTGCTCTTCCTCACCCTCCTTCTTTTCCACAACAACAACCTTCTTCTTCTTGGGGAAGACCTTCCTCTTGCCCATGGAAATACTCACAGACGCAATCTCACCAAACGGTTCAAACTCCTGCCTAAGCCGTGCCTCATCCCACTCATACGGGATATTCTTGACAAAGCAATTCGTCCAACTAGCCTGATCCGGCCTCGTATCCCTCCTCACAAACATGCCCACCTGCACCTCCTTCCCATCAATCAACATGCCATCCAACTTTTCAATCGCATTCGCCGCCGCCTCATTCGTCTCATAATGAACATACCCATACCCCTTACTCAACCCCGTCTCCTTATCACAAACCACCTTACAACTCAAAATATTCCCAAATAACGAAAACGTATCATACAATTGCTTATTATCAATATTCTCCTGCAAATTCTTGACAAAGATGTTGCCCACCCCCGAACGCCTCACCGAGGGATCCCTCTGACTCCACATGATTCGGCAAGCCTTACCTTTAATATCGGTAAAGTTCATACTGTCCAAGGCCCGTTCCGCATCAGCGGCATTATGGTAGTTGACGTACGCATAGCCGAGGGAACGGCGGGTTACCGCGTCGCGACAGACGCGGATGGAGGCGACGGGTCCGACGGCGTTGAAGATTTCGTAGAGGAGGCCTTCGTTGACGTCTGGGAGGAGATCTCCGATGTACAGTGAGGCGCTGAGGAAGTTTCCTCCGCCTGCTCCTCCTGAGTTTGAGGTTGCGGCGGGTGGGGCTCCGGAAGCGGCTGGAGGGGCTGAAGTGGTGGGTGCGGGTGTGGCATCGGAAGACGATGGTGCCGCGGCGGGTGTATCTTCTGGTTTAGTGGTGGCAGTGGCAGCAGACATGATTGATGGTGATGATATTGAGTAGTGAAATACAACAAAGGTAGAGACGGTGGTGTGTGTTTTTGATTGCTGTTGCAATGAGCTGAGAGGTGTTTAAAATTGAGCGGCTCGTGGAGGGCAGAAAAAAGGAGTGGATGGTGTTGAGCTTTGGTGGTGACAGCTGGAAAAGAGAGATTGTTCGGTTGAGGGGTTAGTATGTCGTTATTGCTTACGGAGAGCTCCCTGGACAGACGGAAGAGGAGAGGAGCAGACCAACTATTCTCAGCCGCAGCTTTTTCTAGCTTTTTGCTTTTTGGCTTGGAGTGTGGAGATCGAGTTCGGGCTCAACATATATGATTTTGAGACACTTTTGGTCATCATCATCTGTTGTGTCTGTGGCGTGAGCAGAGCATCATATTGCTGCGCTAGAGCTGCAAAAGAATACTGAAATGATGATTGGAGGATGCAGCTGCTGATCTAGAGAGCGGCGTTTATCATGGTGGGCATTGGTGGCGCTGCTTAGATCTCATCTGCTCTTGAGCTTGCCATCGGAAAAGGTGTTGCGGAATCTTCATCGTAGAATGAATCCTTGTTCCTTTTCGGCGAAATGATTGATTGATACGTCATTTAAAGTGTGCCGCAATTGACATGTCATTCGTCGATTGACATATGTGCAAACATATCATACAATGCTGGTAAAAAACAACTGAAAGAACTAATGACGTTCAGAAATGCTTGTTTTCGTTCATTTGGAAAATGACAAGATTATCGGAAACACTCTTCTTGGTCTTGATGTGATGATCCAGTCGAAGTTTATATCATGTATTGTAGCCCGAAGGCAAAACTACGCTCCAGGATGCAATACTCCGAGACTCTTGACTTTGCGCATTTGTTTTCATTGGTGCTGGAAATAAGAATAATGTTGCTGCTTCCTCCTCCATCGTTCTGGAATGATTCTTCATTCGATGATTGCGCAACGTGCTGAAACCTCATCTGGTGTGCTTGCTGCTGCTGTCGTCGTGCACGGAAGTAACAAGTAGTACAGATCCATATGACCTGCATAGCGTTTCGTCATGGATAGTATTTACAGAAGTGTCCTTTTGGACTGCAATGATCAAGGCAGTGGACAAGATGGTAATAACAAGCTAAATGGGACTTGACCTCATGGATAGTACTTCTATAGTTGCTATACAATCAATAGCTTCAAGAAGATGAAATAATATTGTAGACTAATAAGCAATTAATGTTAACCTGAGTCGATTAAAAGTCAATTGAGCTCGAGCTCTAGTTGATCTACGTGTGTTCTATGTATAACATGAGAGTAAAAGTAATTCTTTCTCAGCAGGGAAGGAATGAAACTTCTAACAAATTGTAGGCGCGTGAAAAGATGAAATGATCTGATAGATCTCGCATCATGAATCTGACTTCAACGTGATGATTCTTCAAAACTAATGCATCAATAGCAAGAGCAGTTCAAGAGAACAATTCTCTCTTGCCACTGTGCTCTCTAGAAAGGAGCAGATGTAGCACGACGGACCAACTGGCGATTGGCTTGATTTTCTCCATCATCACTGAGAGACCTTTCTTGAGCCTGTCTCATGGCATAATCGACAAACAGAAACTTGCCTTCGACCTGTGAAATGTAGACGCGATTCGTTGTGTGATCACATTAGTTAGTGTTAGTGTGTTGACATTGGCAAGGGCTGAGAAAAAGTCAATCGCATTCCGTATTCCGTATAGGTAAGGCGAATCACATTATGATACTCACTTCATAATGATTGAGGCGCAAGAGAGCATTGTCGGCGGAACTTTGCAGCTTGAACTTTACATAAGCAAAGCATTTTGACACTCCTAGGTCATGATGCATTATAGATGCACTCATGACATCTCCATACTGAGAGCACAAGGCCAGGAGTTCTTCTTCGGTCATATCAAATGGTATATGAGCGACGAATAACTCCTTTCCTCGACGTGACTTCACAGAGTACTCAAGAAGGGGAATGTCACAGTCAGAGTCAGGGTCGTCACTATCAGCGTCAGGAGGAGAGAGCGGCCGAATCTGATGTGCTTTCGGCGTGAAGGAGTTGGGTTCGGGAGCGGCTTCGTTATAGTTATAAGGTGCGTAGTGAGGCTCAGACTCAGAGTATGTTGCCCATCCAATCGCAGGTTGCTGCATCATGGCCATGGAGGAGGAGGTGGACGCCACGCTCGTTGGGCTTGGGGCTCGGTCATGATGATTTGGAACGACGACTTGCGGAAGGGTCGATGTGAAAGCCCAGCTCATAAGGGTCGAAGCGAACGTGGCTGGCGGAGAGTCAACATGAGGGAAATTTACTGCCGCTGTCGCTGCTTCTTCGTATTGGTTGGCTGTAGTATCATTCATATCGGAGAGTAGCTGTTTCATGCCCATGTCCATGTCTAATTTGATGTTGATGGAGAAGCACTTGTGTCTATGAAGATACAGTACAGGGCATCAGAACCTGAGTGGCTGTGAGCTGACACAGCTGTGGAGTTGCTTTGCGCTCGCTCAGCTCAGACAGTCTTCAAGTTGTGTGTCTGAAGCGGCACTGGCCGAGGCGATGTTCTTCAAGCGGCCGGGTTCAATATCTCATAGCTATCGATTTCATTGCCGGGTATGGTAGTAGATGGATTATTAGGTTACATAGAAGAAAATTGCAGTAGTACCTCATCATCTATACCACAAAAGTATCTAATACTTCTTTCACTTCCTTTTCATGTGGTGCCGTTTTGATTTCCCCGGAGATTTACCTATATACTCTCGATACATACTTCAACGAGCGACAAAAGAGATTTAGGCCGATCAAGGCCTGCTCGATTCGATGGGATAATCCCTTCAGCACAAGAGATGATCATTCAATCGCGAAAGCAAAAGCTCCTGAAGTCGGAAGAAGTTCCTCACTTCAAGGATCTTCAGTCTTCAATCATTCTTGTCATGAATCATGCATGAACTTCTTCACACAAGATTGAACAGGGTTCCCTTCCATAAAAGTGCATAGGCTTGTCAGGCTTGGGCGGATCTGTATCACATTCGTTCTCATTTACTAAAACCACTCTTAGCCCTCAGCAGAGGAGGAGACGCATTCTATGCCCTATGCCTGACAGTCTATGCTACTAACTAAGATCAGACACTGTTCGAGGATTATATGCACAGATGAGCAAAGATTAGGTATTCACATTCTCCTCAGGATGTTGATTCATATCAACATCGATTTCAATCACAATTACATTCATGCATATGAAATTATTATTATATAGATATAGGCCTCTTCTTCAGTCTTCAATTACATTCGTATGTCATACACAGGATCATAGTAATAGTATACAGTGCATACATGACTTCTTTTGACAGCCACAGCTACTCACTACTCAGTACTTACTCCTGCTACTCATCAAGTTTTGTACACATGAGATACGGGAGGACATTCTGAATCACGACTTCTATACTAATACTACCACCACCACGTTGCGCTTGCCTGAAACTCCATTCATTATCGATCTGGAGCGTCTCTGACAAGATCAAGATCTCCTCGAGGGAGACAGACGCAGACGAGGTGGCGGCGACGGCCTTCTTCTTCTTGTTATCTATTTCTCTCTCCTTCTCTGCTTCAACAATATTAGCCCTCCAAACAGCCAGTTCAAGCACGGACATGCACTCCTTCAACATCGCATAGTGTAACACTTTGTACTGCTCCGTGCTGTCTAAAACGGATTGCATCCATTCCTGGATTGCTGTAGTCTTGTCTACCCTCCTCACTCTAGAAAGGGGAAGATCTTGATTGATCTGGTCGATCTCAGCTTTCATAGTGTCCTTCCACTCCTCGAGGTGCAGAGATGACACAAAGTCATGTATGCCTCCAATCAGATCAATTCTTACAAGTCGGCTGCAACTAATAAACGCTCCATCTTGGATCATGCCTCCTTTCAACGGCATGGATACTCGTGTGAGAGATTGACACCCACCGAATGCTTGTCCCTCAACAACTTCAAGTCCCAATGGTAGGTCCAACTCAGTGACCGCACAATCTTGAAAAGCACGGAGCCCAATCCTGAGAACATGTGGCATCTTGATGTGTCTCAGAGAGGTGCATTGATCAAATGCACTCTCTCCGATTGTTTCCAAGTCTTTACCAAACTCCACGCTAGACAGTCCCCAGCACGCGTAGAACGCCGAGTAGTCAACATTCTTGACGCCCAGCATCACCATATGTGTCAGAGAACTGCACAGACAGAATGCATGCGTCTCAATTGTGTCAACAAAGTTATGCAGCTGCACATCGAGGAGGTTGCCATTCCTTTCGAAGGCAGAGGCGCTGATGGATGTGACACATTGATCTACAACTGCGAAGCGGACGAATGGGGCTCGCCCTCCTCTGTAGATAAAGTAGTATATTACCCGTGTTGACATTATGAGTGCAAGGAGAGGATAGAGGAGCTAGGTATTATAGTGGCCAGTCTGTTGAAGTTTCACGTTAGTTCACGTTGTATTTTCTTCATCAATGACTAAACAGGACAATTCACACAGTGATGTTGGGGAAAGCTGCATGATGCTCTGGCGGATGATCCCGCCTCTGGTTCTGGTGAACTTCTTCCAGACTTTGGGAACTAACTTGAAAGTTCACTCCACGCATGCCATCACACACGTGGACACGTCATGACGCGTGGTTGCAAACGACTGTCGCGTGGTTAACCCTAAAAGGCTACTCTTGGAATATGCCGATATCTTTCTCTTCGTGCTAGTGATTCACGAGTGATTCGTCATATCATAGTATCTTTTGTCTCGGCTTGAGTTGTGATTAATTGTGAATCACCTTGCCGCGGAAGACAGCATCTTAAACCGCTGATAATTGTATTACTTAGATGTAATGACGAGATAGATAGCAGCGTGTTGAGCCTATTGCCTCATATGGTACGGGTACGGTCGACGCAACTGAATTTGCGGAGGAACCTCGGCCTCAGGCAGTACCGGTGCATCATACAGCGCTTCAGATTCAGATGCAGACCCGATGACAGAGCCTGACGGACGGACGGCAGCTGCACATCACTTCTTACTGCATGCACGAATGGTCCACGCCCATCATCATAATCATTTAGTTTACGAAAGTGCTGCTTCAACGCTTGCAAAATGAACACTGCACCACAACAACACGACGAAAAAGGAGCAGGGGAGATCAGGGATGGGGGGTATCATTACTATTATGGCTCACATGACCCTTACGGCGACTCTCTTTCGGCCATACTTGCCTCAGCTTCGAGCCTTATCATTAGGGCTATGCAAGCGCCCCTTCAGCCTGATGTCGTTCAACATGGTCGAGCTCCAAGCCCACCGCAACAGCCCATCTCCGTGACAATGATACCATCTTCATCTGCATGGGAAAGATCGGAGCCACAATATGCGTCATATTGTATTGAGGCTTCAGTCCAACCCCAATTCTACACGCCCAGCCACTCACTTGATGGGTTCATGTCACAAGTACATCATTTGCAGCCCTCTATTTCTCCTCCCTATATGCAACATCAACCAGTGCCAGTGCAGGATTCCTTCCAGTACCCTTCTGTGTATGGTGCGGACGTCTTGCGTACATCTGCTCCTTATCCTGCTCCTGTACAACAAGTACAAACACAAGCGCAAGCGCAAGTGCAAGCCTTTTCATATTCATATGACAGGGATAGTCATCAACCAAGTCCTCAATCTGACTCTGACTCTGATTCTGATTCTTCTCCTCGTACTCGTGAAAGTGAAAGCTCTGCAAAGTCGCCACCGCTACGCAAGGGCAAGGGCAAGGAGCTTCATGTACGTCATCTACCATCTGATATGACTGATGAAGAACTAAGGGACTTATTCTCCCAGCATGGAGTTGTAACCAGAGCCTCAATCGCTCGTCATCGGTCAGGAAAGTCGCGAGGCTACGCATTTGTGAAGTTTAAGCTGCAAAGTGCTGCTGACAATGCGATTATGCGCCTCGATAAATACGAAGTGAGTATCATGTGATTCATCTCAAGAACAAGAATTTGATTGAACAACTTGTACACAACACACTAACTGACCATGACCGCGATATTTGTTTTCACTCAGATTCGGGGCAAGCTGCTTCACCTCGAATACGCCATGAAGCAGCAGCCTCGACCTCGAGCAACAACGTCTGAAGCTGAAGTAGAATATCAAACCAAAACTCATCGTCGCCAGGGCCAGGGCCAGGGAAGAGTCCGGCGTGCTGCATCTGCCCCTCTCTGAAGAAGATGGAAACGAGAATCATAGTTCTTGCTATGCTACTTCTCTTCTGCTAAATCCTACTCTTGCTATCGCTATCGCTATGCTGCTGACTGCTAGCTACTATTACTATTGATCTTGATGTTGATGCATTGTTTTTGAAGAATCATCACGTTGAAGTCAGATTTATGATGCGAGATCTATCAGATCATTTCATCTTTTTCACGTGCCTACAATCTGTTAGAAGTCTCATAAAAACATATTATACATGAATACACGTAGATCAATTACAACTACAATCTCTCACCAACACCAAGTGACATCAACCTCGATTTCAGTTAGATTTGAGTAGACTCATGTTCTCACATAACATTATTGTAATCTAAGTGTGATTTCATCCATACGCAATCATTCTATTGGTGCAGTGCTGGAAACGGAAGAAAAGAACGATGATGATGTTCACTTGATGATTGCAGAGAACTGGCCTTTTATATGTGCAAAGCCGACATGACTGGAAGTTGTGACACAAAGTTGCGCACATATAAGATGCATTGATGAAGAAAGTAGAATGTACTGTAACAAGGGCAAGGAGTAAGGATCAAGTGTGAAAGCAAAGGCAAAGGTGATTTTAATTCCATCTATGAAACTTCTAACAAAATAAGACTAAGTCGCTTGAGCTTGAAACGATGAAATGATCTGATAGATCTCGCATCATGAATCTGACTTCAACGTGATGATTCTTCAAAAATAAAATGTATATCAGTAGCAAGAGCAGTTCAAGAGAACAATTCTCTCTTGCCACTGTGCTCTCTCTAGAAAGGAGCAGGTGTAGCACGACGGACCAACTGGCGATTGGCTTGATATTGATATTCTCCATCATCACCATCGCTGAGAGACCTTTCTTGAGCCTGTCTCATGGCATAATCGACAAACAGAAACTTGCCTTCGACCTGTGGAATGTATACACGGTTATATAGTGTTAGTGTGTTGACATTGGCAAGTGCTGAGAAAAAGTCAATCGTATTCCGTATTCCGTATAGGTATAGGTATAGTATACGAATCGCATTATGATTATGATACTCACTTCATAATGATTGAGGCGCAAGAGAGCATTGTCGGCGGCACTTTGCAGCTTGAACTTTACATAAGCAAAGCATTTTGACACTCCTAGGTCATGATGCATTATAGATGCACTCATGACATCTCCATACTGGGAGCACAAGGCCAGGAGTTCTTCTTCGGTCATATCAAATGGTATATGAGCGACGAATAACACCTTTCCTCGACATGACTTTACAGAGTACTCAAGAAGTGGAATGTCACAGTCAGGGACATCACTATCAGCGTCAGGAGGAGAGGGCGGCGGCTGAAACTGATGTGCTTTCGGCGTGTAGGAGTTGGGTTCGGGAGCTTCTTCGTTATAAGATGCAAAGTGAGGGTAAGGCTCAGAGTATCTTGCCCATACAAACGCAGGTTGCTGCATCATGGACATGGAGGTGGAGGTGGACGCCACGCTCGTTGGGCTTGGGGGTCGGCCATGTTGATGTGGAACGACTACTGGCGGAAGGGTCGATTGGAAAGCCCAGCTAACAAGGGTCGAAGCGAACGTGGCTTGAGGAGAGTCAACATGAGGGAAATTGGCTGCCTCTGCCGCAGCGTCTTCATATTGGTTGGCTGTGGTACCATTCATATTGCAGAGTTGCTGCTTCATGCCGTTGTCCATGTCTAATTAATATGATGATTATGGAAAAGCACTTGCTAAGTAAGTCTGTGAAGATACAGTACAGGGCATCAGAACCTGAGTGGCTTTGAGCTCACGCACTCTGCGAGCAGACAGAGACAGTCTTCAAGTTGCGTGTCATGAAGCGGCACTGCCGAGGATGTTCTTCGAGCGGGTTCGCTTTCATTACCGGGTAGATAGATTTTATTGGGTTACATAGAAGAAGATTGCAGTAGTAGCTCGTCATCTGTACCACAAAAGTATCCATACTTCTTTCATGTTGGTGTCGCTTTGATTCCCCGAGATTTACCTACTCTCATATTCAGAGACGGACAAGATACTTACTTCAACGAGCGACAAAAGAGCTTTCGGTGCAAAAAGTGTAGATACGGAGAATACCTAAGTAGGCCGATCAAGGCCTGCTACTTAGACGGGATATCCCTTCAGCGCTCTAGAGATGAACTTTCATTATCGCGGAAGCAGAAGCTCCTAAAGTCCGGAAGAAGAAGTGAGGAAGAAGAAGTGAGGAAGGAGATGGAGGAAGGAGGTGGAGGAGGCTCTTCATCTTCAACTTCAATCATTTTGTGATGAATCAGAACTTCTTCACACACTAAGTATGGAACAGAGTCCTTCCATAAAAGACTTAGTCAGGCTGACTTGGGTGGATAGGAACTTATCAGATTTGTTCTCAGTGGCCAATAGAAGTTATCGATTCGTTCTCAGTCTCAGTTAGTATTAGTAAAACCACAAGTAGCCCTCAGCAGAGGAGGAGACGCATTCTATGTCACAATATCACAGATACTATTCGTGGATTATGCACAGATGACCAAAGATTAGGTATTCTCCACAGGATGATTCATCAACATCCTCTTCTTCATCTTCAATTTCAATTACATTCCATTCGTACACAGATACAGAATAATATTATTTTAACACTTTTGACAGCCACAGCTACTCGGTACATACTCCTGTCTACTCGTCAAGCTTTGTACACCTGAGATACGGGAGGACATTCTGAATCACGACTTCTATACTACTACTACCACCACCACGTTGCGCTTGCCTGAAACTCCATTCATTATCGATCTGGAGCGTCTCTGACAAGATCAAGATCTCCTCGAGGGAGACAGACGCAGACGAGGTGGCGGCGACGGTCTTCTTCTTCTTGTTATCTATTTCTCTCTCCTTCTCTGCTTCAACGATATTAGCCCTCCAAACAGCCAGTTCAAGCACGGACATGCACTCCTTCAACATCGCATAGTGTAACACTTTGTACTGCTCCGTGCTGTCTAAAACGGATTGCATCCATTCCTGAATTGTTGTAGTCTTATCAACCCTCCTCACACTAGAAAGGGGAAGATCTTGATTGATCTCGTCGATCTCAGCTTTCATAGTGTCCTTCCACTCCTCGAGGTGCAGAGATGACACAAAGTCATGTATGCCTCCAATCAGATCAATTCTTATAAGTCGGCTGCAACTAATAAACGCTCCGTCTTGGATCATGCCTCCTTTCAACGGCATGGATACTCGTGTGAGAGATTGACACCCACCGAATGCTTGCCCCTCGACAACTTCAAGTCCCAAGGGCAGGTCCAACTCAGTGACCGCACAATCTTGAAATGCACGGAGCCCAATCCTGAGAACATGTGGCATCTTGATGTGTCTCAGAGAGGTGCATTGATCAAATGCACTCTCTCCGATTGTTTCCAAGTCTTTACCAAACTCCACGCTAGACAGTCCCCAGCACGCGTAGAACGCCGAGTAGTCAACATTCTTGACGCCCAGCATCACCATATGTGTCAGAGAACTGCACAGACAGAATGCATGAGTCTCGATTGTGTCAACAAAGTTATGCAGCTGCACATCGAGGAGGTTGCCGTTTCTTTCGAAGGCAGAGGCGCTGATGGATGTGACGCATTGATCTACAACTGCGAAGCGGACGAATGGGGCTCGCCCTCCTCTGTAGATAAAGTAGTAGATGACCCGTGTGGACATGATGAGTGCAAGGAGAGGATAGAGGATCTAGCTAGGTATTATGGTAGCCAGTCTGTTGAAGTTTCACGTTCACGTTGTATTTTCTTCATCAATGACTAAACACGACGGACAATTCACACAGTGATGTTGGGGAAAGATGTATGATGCTCTGTCGATGATCCCGGCCTCTGATCTGGTGACTTCTTCCGTCCAGACTTTGGGAACTAACTTCGGAAAGTTCACTCCACGCACGCCCATGCCATCACAACTGGGACACGTCAGAATGACGCGTTGTTGCAAAAGCAAAAGACTGTCGCGTGGTTAACCCTAAAAGGCTACTCTTGGCAAGCTTGGAATATGCCGATATCTTTCTCTTCGTGCTAGAGATTCGTCATATCATAGTATCTTTCGTCTCGGCTTGAGATGCGTTGTAAATAATCACCTCGCCGTGGAGTGGAAGACAGCGTCTAAACCGCTGACAATTGAGGAATCTCGGCGTCACAGGCAATACCGTGCATCATCATCATCACAGCGCTTTTCAGATGCAGATGAGCAGCATGCAGCGGACACAAGTACCACATCCGATGACAGAGCCTGACGGATGGACGGCAGCCGCACATCACTTCTTACTGCATGCACGAATGGTCCACGCCCATCATCATATTAGTTTACGAAAGTGCTGCTTCAACGCTTGCAAAATGAACACCGCACCACAACAACACGACGAAAAAGGAGCGGGGGAGATCAGGGATGGGGAGTATCATTACTATTATGGCTCACATGACCCTTATGCTTAGGCGACTCTCTTTCGGCCATACTTGCCTCAGCTTCGAGCCTTATCATTAGGGCTATGCAAGCGCCCCTTCAGCCTGAAGTCGTTCAACATGGCCAAGCTCCAAGCCCACAGCAACAGCCCATCTCCGTGACAGTGATACCATCTTCGTCTGCATGGGAAAGATCGGAGCCACAATATGAGTCATATTGTAATGAGGCTTCAGTCCAACCCCAATTCTACACGCCCAGCCACTCGCTTGATGGGTTCATGTCACAAGCACATCGTTTGCAGCCCTCTATTTCTCCTCCCTATATGCAACATCAACCAGTGCCAGTGCAGGATTCCTTCCAGTACCAGTACCCTTCTGTGTATGATGTGGACGTCTTGCGTACATCGGCTCCTTATCCTGTACAACAAGTACAAACACAAGCGCAAGCGCAAGCGCAAGCGTTTTCGTATGACAGGGATAGTCATCAACCAAGTCCTCAATCTCAATCTGACTCTGACTCTGATTCTTCTCCTCGTGCTCGTGAGAGCTCTGCAAAGTCGCCACCACCACGCAAGGGCAAGGGAAAGGAGCTCCATGTACGTCATCTACCATCCGATATGAGTGAAGAAGAACTCAGGGACCTGTTCTCCCAGCATGGAGTTGTAACCAGAGCCTCAATCGCTCGTCATCAGTCAGGAAAGTCGCGAGGCTACGCATTTGTGAAGTTTAAGCTGCAAAGTGCTGCTGATAATGCAATGATGCGCATCGATAAATACGAAGTGAGTATCATGTGATTCATCTCAAGAACAAGAATTTGATTGAACAACTTGTACACAACACACTGACTGACCATTACAATGACCGCGATATTTGTTTTCACTCAGATTCGGGGCAAGCTGCTTCACCTCGAATACGCCATGAAGCAGCCTCGACCTCGAGGTCGAGCAACAACGTCTGAAGTAGAATGTCAAATCAAAAACCATCGTCGTTGCCAGGGCCAGGGCCAGGGCCAGGGAAGAGTCCGGCGTGCTGCATCTGCCCCTCTCTGAAGAAGATGGCAACAAGCAATAATTTTCTTGCTATTGCTATGCTACTTCTCTTGCTAAAACAAGCCCTACTGTTGATATTGCTATCGCTATCGCTGTGCTGCTGTTAAGTATTGATGCATTGTTTTTGAAGAATCATCACGTTGAAGTCAAAGTCAGATTCATGATGCGAGATCTATCAAATCATATTTCATCTTTGCACGTGCATCTAATCTCATAAAAACATATTATACATGAATACACGTAAAACAACTACAACTAAAATCTTTCACCAACACCAAGTGTTATCAAGCTCTATTTCAGTTGAAATTTTGAGTTGACTCATGTTCTCACATAACATAATTGTAATCTAAGTGTGATTTCATCCATACGCAATCATTTTTTTGGTGCAGTGCTGTTGGAAACGGAAGAAAAGAACGATGATGATGTATCACTTGATGATTGCAGTTGCAGAGAACTGGCCATTTATATGTGCAAAGCCGACATGACTGGAAGTTGTGACACAAAGTTGCGCACAGACATACAATAGAATGCTTAAAATAAGACTTATCATTCATATACGGAAAATCGTCTGTGACCCACCTTTCCAAAGTGGCAAGGATTCGCCGACACATCATCATCACAGCTACGCCAAAGGAATACATTCCCCCTCCTCTTTGTGCCGCCTTCTTTCTTTTCCTTATCTAAATCGCCGACAAATGAATCGTTGACGTCGCCTTCCTCTTCCCCCCTCATTATTCTCCCCTTCAAATGTGAATGGTGGCAATTCGAGGAAAGGAAGGATATTATTGAGCACGATATCTTTTGGAAAAGCATGCTGGAGTGCAGTAGCATACTCGTTCAATAAGCTGCGATGCTGGTATTTGTAGCGAATAATGTTATGGAGAACTGATCTAATCCACATTCGCATCGCCCGGGCCTTTCTTCTCTTGTTGTCCCCAGCAGATGTATTTGGAAGAATCTGATTGATTACACCAATTTCATCCTTCATGTTATTTCTCCATTCATCCAATAGTAAAGCGTCGATGGTGTCACGAAGTATTTCGCCCTCAACAAGATCAACTTGCTTCAATTTTTTACATCCTGTGAATATATTATCAGCAGTGATCATGTCATCTTTCAATGGGATGGTGATGCGCTCCAGGGAGGTGCAGTCAACGAATGCCCTGCCTCCGATTGATTCCAGCTCCTTACCAAATTTGATGTTCGCCAGGGCTGTACAACCAGCGAATGCACCCACCCCAACGATCTCGGCGGATGGCAGATTGATGCTCCTCAAAAATCTGCAGCTACCGAATGCACATCTTTCAATTCTTTCCAGTTTGTCACATTCAACATCCGTCAGGGCATAACACTCAGCGAATGCGCCATGCTCAACAACTTCGACGCCTCGCATGATTACTCTTCTCAAAAAAGGGCAGTCCTGGAATGCCCTTTCTTTAACTGTTTTGACATCAACGTGACATCCGACTTCTTCGATGTCAATATTTCCATTAAACGCATACGCAGGAATGACTGTGAGCGATTCATGAATGCGGACACGAGTTACACCAGGCGGGATAACTCCCATGGCGTTATAAATGTGCCATCCGTCGGCCGCCATCATCATGAGCTGCAACAGAGGAAGGTCTGCTGAATTATGAGAGGTGCAACGCAAACTGCTGTGATTGAAAAACAATTCACAGGAGGAAAGATTTTTGCTTTCTCCCTGGTCTGTCAACGGGGACACGTGCTCTTTCTCGCTCAGTTTTCTTGTTGTTGCATCAATCTGCTCTGAGTGAAACTCCGTATCTTTAAAGCTTAATCTCTATAATTACCATTGGGGATGTTGACCCGCTTTTCTCTCTCCATTCACATATGATCATTAAAGAAGTGTTTTTGCAGTCGGTTACTAACCTGGTACACAAGCCACGGCCGTTTGGCGGCGAGCCACTCGGAATTTCTTCCTCGTGACCTGTGAAATCAACACGTAATTGCTATTGAAATCACAAATCTTGTCAGGCATTCCCCTATTGCTAATCTTCACTATTCTTCAAAAGACCAAGCGAATATTCGGAAATCGAAAGCTTCGAACCATTACCCCCCCATGAGAAGGGAGCAATGACCGAAATAACCCAGGGTCGGGTGGGTGGGAAAATTAAAAAGTCTCGGGTGAAACGCGTTCTCAGTCTTTGATCAGAATCCTTGTACTTGCAAATCCCCTGTCGCTTAATTCCCAAAATCCAAGCTAGTGCCTTTAGCATGATGATGTGTGGTTAAATCTTTGTGAGCGCATTGGTTCACCAAATTTGCTCACCAAAAGATCCACCCATCAGTTTGCTTGATGGCTCCGTCGCTGTTGACGGCAGTTGCACTTTCCAACTGCTGACTCCCGCTCGGTGCTTGGTTGTGTCGTTCGTCTCGACAGTGACGTCATCTCCGTGGACTGGCCATATGTATGTAAGTGTCATTCGGTCTGTCAACGGGGACACGTGCTCTTTCTCGCTCAGTTTTCTTGTTGTTGCATCAATCTGCTCTGAGTGAAACTCCGTATCTTTAAAGCTTAATCTCTATAATTACCATTGGAGATGTTGACCCGCTTTTCTCTCTCCATTCACATATGATCATTAAAGAAGTGTTTTTGCAGTCGGTTACTAACCTGGTACACAAGCCACGGCCGTTTGGCGGCGAGCCACTCGGAATTTCTTCCTCGTGACCTGTGAAATCAACACGTAATTGCTATTGAAATCACAAATCTTGTCAGGCATTCCCCTATTGCTAATCTTCACTATTCTTCAAAAGACCAAGCGAATATTCGGAAATCGAAAGCTTCGAACCATTACCCCCCTCGGAAATTAGAGACTCCGCGAGTACCTTAGCGTAGTATCCAACGCTGAAAGGGCCTGTGTGTAAACTTGTCGCATAGCTAATCCCGGCTCTGCCCCTTTCGCCGCCTCCTTCTTGCGCCATCTATTGATGAGTTCAATGGTGGGCGCTGGCACCCCGTTGTTGTGCGCCTGCGTAGTGGAGCCCCGTCTCAAGGATCGTCGTAGGTTGTAGTCCTCCACTTCCACCTTGCTAGAAAAGACCTTGGGATGCCTCCCTCTGAAACCAGATAATTCCTTTGTCAGAATTACATGTACAACATCAGAATTGTAATTCTGGAACAGCATTAATTCTGGGGATGGTCCTACCAATCAGAATTACGCAATTTATGTATCAGAATTAGACATATGTGTATCAGACTAAAATGTGTCAGGCATCAGAATTAATTCTGATTCGATCTGATTTAATTCTGATTTATTGACATTTCATTTCATGACACACAGAATTATCCATGACATTATCCATAACATGACACAACATGACACACAAAATGTAACAAAGCTTTACTACTACTACAACTACAATATTGTACTCCTACCGAAGAACATGACTCTTGTCTAATACCAAGTGACGCATGCACATGGTAAGCTAATCATACATCGCTGAATATGCTGTCATCTCTGAAAGTCTGATGGTGGCAGAGGAGTGAGCCAAGGGGTTGTTACAGCTTTTAACGCTGAGGAGAATAAATGTCAACAACAACAACAGAGACAGTTTAGCAAATGATATACAATGCGTGAAAGAATCTGTTGAATGACACATAATACTCTTACCTTGTTACTTCCACCAACGAGCACACTCAACTGAAGAGACTCCGACGATGATAGGAGCAATGCTTGTGGAGCGATGTGTAATGGCATTTGGCGAAGAAGGATCGATGCAATGTTGTCAGAGGGACGTGGTGATATCATGAAAGATGTATTACTTCCATCAAGAAGCACACATGACAAAGAGACTCAACGACAGGAGCAATGCTTATCTCTTACATGAAAAGGGACCACGGAAATAGTTAGAGAATGATGTTGGTATGTGAAAGATCTAATACATGCTGTGCCAAAGACTCACCTCTTTAATCCTGCGCCGAGCCAGGAGAATGCCAGTTGCACTCAGCTCTTAAGACAAACAGGGACAACAGAAATAATTGTTAAAGGAAAGATATCGATATGTAAAAGAATCACAACATGCAGTGCCAAAGACTCACCCCAAAAGGCCCATTCAACAGTAGAGACGTGTGCTATCGCAGTGTCATCAACCACAAAGGAGCATGCAACTCGACATATTGCCAGAGAGGAGGGCAATTGAGGTATTGCCAAGGAGAACGCGCTACTTCCAACAAATCACACCTGAAGAGACTCTGACGACAAGAGCCACGAAGATATTGAATATTGACTTAGTAAATTACTCGGAATAATAATCAAGAGCCACGAAGATGGTACCTGCGTCAACCATAGCATTGAGACATAGATATCACAATGCCATCTGCCAAAGCATGAGACTTGAAATGTTGCGAGGAATGTGCTGCTATTCCCATCAATGCACAACTGAAGAAGAGACTTCGACGACAAGAGTTCAAGAGCCATGTAGATATAGACAAGTAATACGTCCTCGATGAACAATATCTTGTTCCTGCGCCGAGCCAAGAGGATGCCAGTTGCACTCAGCTCTTATGAAAAAAGAGACAACAGAAATAGTTTAGGGAATGGCATCGGTATGTGAACGAATCACAACATGCAGCGCCAAAGACTCACCCCAAAAGGCCCATTCAACAGTAGAGACGTGTGCTATCCAGCGTCATCAGCCACAGAGGAGCATGCAACTCGACATATTGGCAGAGACGACGAGCCGTCCCACACCCACCAAAGCATAACTGAAGCTGAAGTGACTCTGGCGACAAGAGCCATGTAGACGAGCCGCCCCGCTTCCACCAAAGAAGAACTGAAGAGACTCTGACGACAGGAGCCATGTAGACGAGCCGACTTGCTCCATTCCACCAAAGAACAACTGAAGAGACTCCGTTGTGAGAGTTGTGCAACTCCCACACCGACCAAAGCACAACTGGACTGAAGCTGAAGTGACTCTGACCACGAGAGTCATGTAGACGAGCCGCCCCGCTTCCACGAAAGAACAACTGAAGAGCTCTGACAAGAGCCATGTAGACGAGTAATGAAGTCTGCAATGAACACTCCACTTACACAGGAGAGTCAGACGAGACTTTAACGACAAGAGTTCAAGAGCCATGTAGACAAGTATACGTTGCAATGGACAATATGCTTGTTCCTGTGCCGAGCCAAGAGGATGCCAGTTGCACTCAGCTCTTACGATAAAAAGGGACAACATATATAATTGTTAAGGGAATGATATCGGAATGTGAATGAATATAAAACATACAGCACAAAGACTCACCCCAAAAGCAAAAGGCCCTTTCCACAGTAAAGACATGTGCTATCGCTATCGCAGCGCCACCAGTCACCAGCCACAGAGGAGCACGCAACTCGACGTATTGTGAGAGATGTGCAACTCCCACACCGACCAAAGCACAACCGGACTGAAGCTGAAGTGACTCTGATGACAAGAGACATGTAGACGAGCCGCCCCGCTTCCACGACAGAACAACTCCTGCGATGAACAACTCTTGGTCTTGGCTCCCCTCGACCAAATCACACCGAAAGAGACTCCGATGAAAAGAGTAAAGATGGTAATTGCAACACTTGATGCATTGCGAGGGATGTGCTGCTACTCCCAAAAACACACAACTGAATAGCCTCCAATGAAAATAGCCATGTAGAATGTAGACGAGTAGTACGTCCACAATGAACATTCCGAGATGAGACCACCCATGATCCAACTTCAATATCAATTCCTGCAATAAGATTACTACCAAATCGACCAAGAGAATGTACAAAGTCGCTAGCAGAATCGTCCTCCAACGTGAACGCACCACACCATCAGCAACGGAGACAACGAACCACGATTTCCGCCAACTCTTCTGGCGTCATGATGAGAAATAACTCGGATGAAACAATACAGAAGGCACAAAAACCAACTTGCGAGTGTGTCTCCAACAAAGAGCAGTGAAATTGTGAGCTTTCAGTTTACCGCCGAAAGTACTCCAACTTCACTGTGGATCTCTTATATGAAAAGAGGTGATTAGATTGCAGCAAATTTCCCGTGGGCCTCTCTCCATTCCCGTCCACGTATTGTGCTATTACAATCCGCTTTCAAGATCACAACCACTCCGGTTGTCGAAGTGCCGGCAGTCAAATTGCTGTAAAATATTCGCCTCCAAACACAACACGCGGGCCGATTGATTGTATTTGTCTGTTATTATTATATCTGAGTTAATCACAACAACGGCCGATAAAAAGCGAGTAGTTACGTCTGGTTCGATGACAGTGGGAAAGCGGGTGGAAGTAGTGCATATAACGACGTTTATGTAGTAGCTTGATAATAAGTGCT